>CAUYUJ010004113.1:1377973-1418728 GCA_963575745.1 Prorocentrum cordatum | reverse complement strand
TTCTATTTCCCAAAACTCCATTCCCGGGCCACATTTTGACAAGAAGAGTCCGAACCGAACTGGTAACCGTGAACCGGCGGCTCCTGCAACCGAACCGCCCGAACCGGAGCCCGAACCGGCCCGGCTGAAACCGGACCGGGCGGTTCGAACCGAACCGGCCTGTCGAAACCGGCCCGTTCGGCATGCCCGAACCGGGTGAACCGAACCGGGCCCCGGGACTCCCCACCGGCCCAAGAAAGCCCCCAGAAGAGCCCCGGTGCCGGCACCCCCCCCCCCTAGTTTTAGGATCTCGTTGCCGGCACCCGCTCCCACCCCCCCCCAGCACCCCCCCTCAACTCCCCCCTCCGTGGGGTCGATGGGCCGGGGCATCCCCCCCCCGGTGCCTGGGCAACCCCCCCCCCGGTTGCCGGCACCCCCCCGCCCACTCCGACACACTATCCTCGACTGCCGTTGGGTGCGGGCCCGCCATCCCCCCCCCCTTCGCTCGTGCCGGCACCCCCCCCACCGGAGGCTGCACCCCCCCCCCCTAGACGGCCGGTCACCCCCCACCCCGGTGCTGGCACCCCCCCCCCCGGTGCCGGCATCCCCCCCCCCCCCCGGTGCCGGCACCCTCCACCCCCCGGTGCGGCACCCCCCCCCCGGCACCCTCCGGCCCAAAACCGGCCCCCCCAAAACCGGACCGTCCCGCGACCGCCGAACCGAACCGGCATAACCGACCCGGACTGGCAAAACCGGACCGACCAAAACCGGACCCCGCGCCGAAATCGAACCGCTGCAACCGAACCGGTCCGCCGCCAAACCGGCCCGAACCGGCCCGAACCGGACACTTCCTGTTTTGAATGCCCGGAGCCAACTGTAGGCCACTTCGTGCTCTTCGAGTTCCCAGAACTCCGTTCCCGGGCCACATTTTGAATGCCCAGAGCCAACTGTAGGCCACTTCGTGCTCTTCGAGTTCCCAGAACTCCATTCCCGGGCCACATTTTGAATGCCCGTAGCCAACTGTAGGCAACTTCGTGCTCTTCGACTTCCCAGAACTCCCATTCCTGGGCCACATTTTCAGCAGGGGCAAGAGCACGACGAGGAGGAGGACGAGCAGGAGGACGAGGACGAGCAGGAGCAGGACGAGGAGCAGGAGGAGCAGGAGAAGAAGGACGAGCAGGAGGAGGAGGAGGACGAGCAGGAGGAGGAGGACGACCAGGAGGAGGAGGACGACCAGGAGGAGGAGGAGGAGGAGGAGGAGGGGAGGGGGAGGAGTACCAGGAGGAGGAGGAGGAGGAGGAGGAGGAGGAGGAGGAGGAGGAGGAGGAGGAGGAGGAGGAGGAGGAGGAGGAGGAGAGGAGGAGGAGGACGAGGAGGAGGAGGAGGAGGAGGACGAGGAGGAGGAGGTGGGGGGAGAGCACCAGGAGGAGGAGAACGAGGACCACCAGGAGGAGGAGGAGGAGGAGGAGGAGGAGGAGGAGGAGGAGGAGGAGGAGGAGGAGGAGGAGGAGGAGGAGGAGGAGGAGGAGGAGGAGGAGGAGGAGGAGGAGGAGGAGGAGGACGAGGATGAGGAGGAGGAGGGAGGAGGAGGAGGAGGAGGACGAGGAGGAGGAGGAGGAGGAGGAGGAGGAGGAGGAGGAGCAGGAGGAGGAGGAGGAGGAGGAGGAGAGAACACCAGGAGGAGGAGGACGAGCAAGACGACGAGGACGAGAACGAGGGCGACCAGGAAGAGGAGGAGGAGGAGGAGGGGAGGGGGAGGACTACCAGGAGGAGGAGGAGGAGGAGGAGGAGGAGGAGGAGAGAGGAGGAGGAGGAGGAGGACGAGGGGAGGAGGGGGGGGAGAGCACCAGGAGGAGGAGAACGAGGACCACCAGGAGGAGGAGGAGGAGGAGGAGGACGAGGAGGAGGAGGAGGAGAGAAGCACCAGGAGGAGGAGGACGAGCAAGACGAGGAGGACGAACGAGGACGAGCAGGAGGAAGAGGAGGAGGAGGAGGAGGAGGAGGAGGAGGGGAGGAGGAGGAGAAAGAGGAGGAGGAGGAGGCAGGCTGAGGCTGAGGCTGTGACTGCGACTGCCGTTGCCGCTGCGACTGTCATCGCGAATGCGACTACGACTGCGAGAACAGCAGAATTCGACAACTGGATTTTCATCTGAATCTTAAGGGGAATGCTTTCAGATATGCTTCTACACATCGCTGTTAGGTTGCTTTGCCGGGATAATTTTACATTCGGAATGCTTTTTGCTTCCCACTTTCATAAGTACGGTTGCGGGGTTTGCAACAGCTGGTTGGATAGAGATGGTTGGCCAATCAAACGTTGGACAGGCCGGCAAGCATTGGAGTCCCTAGCGATCGGGAAAACGTCGAGACAGTATCATGGAACAACGCCGGATCTTTTTGGAGTTTATTTAATGGTTTGGATTCACATCACCTGCAAAACATCAATGATTTGGGCCTCCTCGAGCTCTCGTGAAGGCCTATGAGGGCCGTCTCGGGATCATCATGGGAGCCTCTGGGGCAATCTTGGGATCCTCTTGGGCTGACTTGGGGGCCTCTTGAGGGCCTCATAGGCTATGTTGGCGCATCTTGGAAACCCCTTGGGTCGTCTTCGGCGGTCGAAAACTTGAGTAAACAAAAGAGAAATTTAAATTCTGTTTGAACATATACGGGAAATCCATGTTTGGGCCTCCTCGGGTTCTGCTGAAGAGCCTGAGCAGAATCTTTTGGAGCCCTCTAGGGCCGTCTTGGAACCCACTTGGGAGCCCCTTGGGCCATCTTGGGGTCCTCATATGCCGACAGAGGGCCTTCATTGGGAGCGTCATGGGCTGTCTTGGAATTATCTTGCAAACCCTTTGGGCCGTCTCTGGCGGTCGAAAACCTAAATAGGCGAGAATCTCAACATGCTTTACAACCTGCGGGACATCACTGGTTTTGGCCGCCTCGGGCTCTCTTGGACTTCTTGGAGCCCCTTGGGCCGTCTGGGGAGCCTCCGAATTATCATAAGACCGTCTGGGGAAGCCCTTGGGCCGTCTTGGTGTCGTCTTCGCTACCTCGGAAGCCGTCTTGGCGCCCATCTTGGCCGTTTGGAGGCCGACATGAGCACTTTCATATGGGGGCGATCTCCGAGGAATGCGCGCGGCGAAGGGGGGGCCAGAACACTTTTAACACCTTCCAGACAACAGACTAGGCAATCTGACACGCCCACTCCGTGCAGGCACGGTGGCGGACTTGTCTTGCCGTATTGATGTGTTGATGGATTTGTTCGGTTGTTGTACGCCATCTTAAGTCTTGGTTCGTTGGTGAGTTCGTTGGTGTGTTCGTGAGTTCGTTCGTGTGAGTGAGTTGGTGAGTTCGTTGGCTGTTCAGGTCAAGCGTAGATATCGTCGTACGCCATTTTTGGTTTGTGGGTTCGGTCGTCGTACGCCATTTCTAGTTGGTGAGTTCGTTGGCTGACCAAGTCAAACACAGAAATCGTATGTTACTGTCGTTGCAAGGGCGCAGCAACTTCTGATGCCGGCACGCTCGGGGCTGCGAATTGCGCAACGGTCGCCACTGTCGTGGGTTCCTCTGGAAAGCACAGCGGAGGTAAGCAGCGGGGATCCCTAACCGATCTAGCGGCTCCCTCGGGGGCTGCGAACTGCGCAATTGTCGCCCCTTCTGTTGGCTCGTGGGAGGCACGGCGGAGATGAGGGCAGAACAGATCTATTTGAGACCTCGCGGCTACCTCGGGGGCTGCCAATTGCGCAACAATCGCAATTTTGTGGTTCCTGGAAGGCCCAGCGGAAGGGAATTGCACGCGCACCAAGCCGAGACTTCGCGGCGCATCGGGTGGTTGCGAATTGCACAACAATCGCCATTTTCGTGGGCTCCTAGGAGGTCCAGCGGTGTAGAGGTGTACGCGCGCCCAGCCAAGACCTCGCGGCGTTCGAGTTGGGCAGTTGTTCACACTTCCGTGGACTCCTGGGATGCCCAGCGCAAGGGGGGTACATGCGGATCCAGCCGAGTCTTCGCGGCTCCTTGGGGGGTTGCAGATTGTGAAATTGTCGCACTCTAGTGGGCTCCTGGGAGGTCCAGCGGAGTGCAGGGGACGAACGGCTTCGAGACGGGCCATGGCGAGCCGCTCGTACACGCCACGCAAGCAAGGCCGATTCCGTTGTTGCGGGTTTCTGCTTCCGCTGTTGCGCATTGCCGATTCCTTCGTCCAACTGCCGATTCCGTCGTCAGCTTGCCAATGCTGGCTCCCTTGAAGCTAAAAGACTGCTCAATGTATGAACACATTCGGAAATCCCGTGGCAAGCAATAACGCGGATAAACGATTGCATGCTGCATTGGAAAAGCAACGGACCAAACTCTACCCGGAATCCCTGCCAATCAATCGTGACACGATCAGAATTGTGCTCGTTCCCTACTTGCCGGCCCTTGGTTTTTGCTCCGGGAGCGATGCTGGAGCCTGGCTGCCACGCGTCTTTGGCGGTGATGGGCATTGCCCCGCGTGCGGCGCGCCTCCTGTGAGGGAAGCTGTGCACGTGCGAGCGAATTCAGCCAGAAACGGTGAAACTCTCTGGGCCCCATCGAACATGCCGTGTGCATGCCATGGAGGTCCAGAACCGATTGCTACCTGCCCTGGGCCTGATTTCTTTCCATTCTTTCCCTCTGCTCCGCTGGGACCATGGCCAAGAGCTCCTTGCATTGGGCGAAGAATACTGCTTCTGCTGACGCAATTCAAAAGTACTGCAAAATCTCGCGGATCGACTATGACACACGTACCTTCTCGAGACACCGTCCATGCTGCGTCAAAGCTATGCAACTCATGCGCTTTGATGCACAACGGTACGCACATGTTGCGTGTCGCAACTTTGCCAAACCCCGCGAAATAAACACATCGCTGTGATATCACTATCTCTACCACGCATGATGCAATCCAACTATGTGGCAAAACACTGCAAACATTCAGGCCTGGTGAAGAACCACGGAATCGAGCCACTACGTACACATCCTTGGACGCTCTGAATAAGCATAAACATTGCAATTGACGGACTGGTGCTGGACATGGCAGCGTGCCGACCGAATTGGATCTTGCTCACGTGGCCCCCCTACAACGCTGCGCATCTGCAGAGCAAGATCATCTGCCAACCTGTTCAGTTGGTGCGAGCGACGGCGGAGCACGGTCTTGAGACGACTGAGCGATACGCATTCAACATATCCACGTAAGTCGTGCCGGCGACACGTGGCGACTGCACCTGATCGTGTAGAATCTTGCGCGCAGCAAGCCGACACAACATATCGACGGCTTTCCCCGAGCGGTGCTTGCACCCCGCTTGTTCACGCTACCGAACCATCAGTGGTTGCGTCCGCCAATGCTTCCGCCTTGTGGGCGCCCCCGTGCGCTGGCAGCGCCCGCCGAGGCTTCGCCCGGCGGGCGCCCGTGGGCGGCGCTGTTTCTGGGCGCCCCGTGCGCGGACCGGGTGCGCCGAAGTGTCGTCGGGCGGGCGCCTGCGGGCGCCTCGTGGGCGCCCCGTGCGCTGGCAGAATCCGCCGAGGTTTCGCCCAGCCTGGTGGGCGCCCGCGGGCCCCTCGTGGGCGCCCCGTGGACTGGCGCCCCGTGGACTGGCTGGGTCCACTGAGGTTCGCATGGTGGGCGCCCGCGCGGGGCCCGCTGCAGATTACACTATGTGGCTCGCACCACATGGATGGCGCCACGGAGCCAGCACAACATAGATTGTACCACGTTGCCTGCACCGTATACATATATAGAGGTGTGTGTGTGTGTATGTATATATATATATATATATGCATATATATATATATACACATATATATAACAATACACTAGAACCGCGCGCTCGCTTCGCGCGCGCTCCAGGTTCTAGCGAGGCGCAAGCAAAGGAATCATTGTCAAACCATGGGAATGGAAGTAGGTGCAGGAGAATCGAGAGTTTACTGAAGATTCACTGAGGACGGGAAGCCATGAGGAGTGAGAACAGACAACGACAACCAGAGGAGTGAGGCAACGAACATCATAGCCAAAACCTTTAGAGAAAACAAATAGATTTGCCACCTGGCAGCCTCTTGCGGGCTCTCTGGGAGCCCTCTGGAGGCGTCTTGGAGGCCTCCTGGGCGGTCTTGGTGCCATCTAAAGCCGTCTGGAGCGCTCCGAGGCCGTCTCGGACACATTTTGGGCCGCCCTGAAAGCGTCCTGGAGCCAGAGCCGGCGGTCCTGGGAGCATCATGGTGCCCATGGGGGGAGGGCCACAACCAATCGACAAATTGACCTCCCACTGGTCCAGAACCCCACTCCCGTACTGTATATATATATATATATATACACATACGCATCTATACATACACACCGATGCATACACATCTATGCATCTACACACATACATCGGCACATCTATACATACATATATACACACATACATACATACTTACATACATACATACATGCATGCATGCATACACACATACATACATACATACATACATACATCCATCCATACATACATACATACATGCATCCAAACATACATACACACGTACATACACCCATACACACACACATCCATCCATCCATCCATCCATCCATCCATCCATCCATCCATACATACATGTATGCATGCATGCATGCATGCATACACACTTACATACATGCCTGCGTACATACGTACATCTATACCTACACGCATACACCTATACACATGTGTATGTATGTATGTCTGTCTGTCTGTCCGTCTGTCTGTCTGTCTGTCTGTCTGTCTGTCTGTCTGTCTGTCTGTGTGTATGTACGTATGCATGTATGTATGCATGTATGTATGTATATGAGTATATATACACATATGTACATATATATATAGATATGCATGTATGTATCGGAGGTTCAAAGGGTGACGCGGTTTCGACTTCGTGTTCGTGTCGTGCGTGCGGCGAAGCGAAGCTGCGTGGGCGGGCGCGAGGAATGAACCCTCCTGGCCACGGCACCGCGCCAAACTACAAGACCGCCCCTCCACGCCCCGGTTGGCCGGCGGTCTCGGGGGGTCCTGCCGTGGTGTCCCGATGTTGTCCTCTGGTGTCCTTTGATGTCCCGTGATGTTGCGGTGTCCGGATGTCCAGATGGCGTCCTGGTGATGTCCCGCTGGTGTCCCGCTGGTGTCCTGGTTCTGTCCGGATGGTGTCCCGATGGGTGTCCCGATGGGTGTCCCGTCGGCGTCCCGTAGTGAGATCGATAGTGAGATCGATCAGATCAGAGCGATCGTGAGATTGATAGTGAGATCGATAGTCGAAATGATCGTGAGATCGATTGTGAGATCAATCGTGAAAACGCTTGTGAGAACGATAGTGAACTCGATCGACTGCGATCGATACTGAGGTCGATACTCAGTGCCCCGTCGGTGTCCCGTAGTGAGATCGATAGTGAGATCGGTCGTGGCATCGATAGTACAATCGAAAGCGGGATGATAGTGAAATGGATCATGGGATCATCGTGACATCGAGAATGAGATCGATTGTACCATCAATCGTGCGTACGATCGATACCGAATTCGATTGTGATATCGATCGTGAGCGGGAGAGTGAGATCGATAGTAAGATCGATTGGGAGATCGGTAGTGACATCGATCGACGATGAGATCGATAGCGATGTCCCGACGGTGCCCCGTCGTGGGATCGATAGTCAGATCGATAGTGATATCGAAAATAAGATCGATAGTGAGACCGGTTGTGAGATCGATAGTGAGACCGATAGTGATATCGAGAATAGCCTCGACTGTGAGGTCGAGAACAAGAGCGATAGTGAGATCGATCGTGAGATCGATGGTGAGATTGATAATGAGATCGACTGAGATGGTTCCTGAGACAGCCCAAGACGCCTCCTGGAGACCTCCAAAAGAGCACCAAGATGGCCCCAGAAAGCCCCCAGACCGCTCAAGAGGGCCTCAAGACGGCCCACGAAGCCCACGATGACAGCCCAAGAGGGCCACGAGGGACCTGAAGGGGAGAACCCGAGCTGACATTTCGAGTCCTCCGCCCCAAGATAATGCTGAGACCGCCAAAAGGCCTGACGGTTCGTCGATGCTGCCCCGACTGTGCCCATATCGATTTGCAAACGATGTACCATGGTGTACTCACCGACTTCTCGTGGTTTTGCCGCTGTGCTCCAGTTGATCTGCAATGGTGTCCTGACGGAATCGGGAACGACCCGCAGTGGTGACAAGGCGTCGGGCAATCCCGTCGTTCCAAGACTAGATCGACCCGGATGGGGGGGTCTGCATATTCCAGGCCGCTCCCGCCGGGGAAGGGGGGAAGGGGGGGAAGAGGGGTCTGGCGAAGGAGGTATAATCGTTGACGCCCCGTTGGTTTATTCAAAATTTTGAGGTTCTCGCCCTTTCGAGCTGACCGTTTTGGACGCCCGCAATGGGTACGGAAAAAATGGGTACAATGCCCAACAACAAATGTTGTCCCAAATTAACAGCGGCCGCTGTTGGGCAGGCGGCCTTCTGTCTCGAATGGGCACAGGCCGCGGCGGCGTGGACAGCGAATCCTGTTCAAAATGAACAGGAACTGCTATTGGGCATTGTACCCATTCTTTCCGTACCCATTTCGGGCGTCCAAAACCGTCGCTCGATGCGACCGAACCTCGCTTGTGGAGGCCTCCGGTGCGACACGCGTCGCCCCAAGGCTGCGCCGGCGGCTCCCCCCCCCCCGCAGCGCCCCGAGAGGCCGCCAGGAGCCGCCCAGCAGGGGGGCCACCGGAAGGCCCAGAAGCATCTCGGGATGCGCACTGCCTCGGCCCTGCTTCCCCGCCCGCTGCGACTCCACGCATCTCCGAGACACCCTCGAGGAGGCCCCCCCGCGGGGCCTCCTCGAGGTGCCACGGGAAACCAACCTGCGAAATGCTGCTCTCGGTCTGCCGCACCGTGTGTTCACGACACCTCTTTTTAATCGGCTTCATCTCCGTGCTGGATTACAGTGGCCAAGTGCCAAAAACTTGAGCGGCTGTGCCTGTCCCCCAGGAGGCATTCAAACCAATGGTACGCCGTATGTGGACGTATCGCTCCTACTTGTGCAACTTCACGTGGGACGCAGACAATTAACCGCACGAGCGCAATCAACTACATCCAATGACGCACACAAAACAATCGCACAATAACACATAATTCAACAACACGTCGGGTCCGGGATGCCGTGATGCAATAGATGATCCACTTGATGCATCTTTCCGATATCTAGCCTGCTGGCAACATGCCCCTTCTGCAAGGATGCTGCTTTCGAAATTTTACGACGTCGCACAATCTTGAAATGAACGAACACTGATTGTTGTCGAACTGAATGGATTGTCAACCCTGTACAATTCAGACATCCGTGCATGACACGCTTACGCACTTCATCCTCTGATCTCTGTGCCAATGAGCAGATGGTCGAACAAGTATGGTGTGCAAGGAGAGCTGAGAGACATTATCCATTGCGTCAAGCTCAACGCGAAAGAAACACAACACGCAATCACTGAACCACGATGCTCTCGAATGCTTTTGAGAGATCTGATTGTAAGCCCATGGCTGCTGGTTCAAATCATTGTAGCCTTGTTTCTTACCTGAGTCGAGTCTGTCCTCCCTGCATCGGATCTGGCGTTCCTGATCCCTCGTTCTGCGCATTCCTGTCGTTGCTCGTGTCCAATCTACATGCGCTCCTTTCCCAGAGAGCAAGCGAAGAACCTCTTCAATCTCGAAAAGTCCACGTTGGACAACTGCCGCAAAGCAGAAACACACAACAGTGGGCAGCAACTCGGGAAAGGGAGACTGCGCATACGCATGACTCTGCTGGTAGCGAATGACCCATTGACGACCGCAAGTGTCAACCTACTAACGCACATAACTGTCCAGTCCCATTTGAGTATTGTTTATGCGACCCCTATCCCCAACAGCGTGGCCTGGGCTCCACTGGCCGATGTATCCCCCTGGATGAGGATCTGGGCCGTTCCCTTCGGGTTTCGAGGGGTGTGTCCCCACCTGGGGCGGTAGAGTGGTGGGGCCCGGGATGGGTATAGGCATCGGTTGAGCGCTGCTGACCAGTGCACCTTCCAGAGTGGCCCTAAAAGTTTCCAAACTTCAAAGTATAAGCGATGCCGACCAGTCTACCTTCCAGAATGACCCTAAAAGCGCAGACACTAAACTTCACGAACGGCCACGCGGGGGCCACGACGTACAGGACGCCGCGGGCGACGGGCAACCGAACCCGGCCCCGAACCCCACGAGAGAATCACTTGGTGGCCGTGAGGCCGTGGACCGACGCGGCATCGCGGCAAATGCGCCCGCCCCCAGGGTAGGCTTTGCTTCGGCAGTGGACCGACCCGGCCCACGACTCCCAGGCCCTGCCATTGTCGCGGCCTCGGGCCCATGCCCACCTCAGGGCCGTCCGCCGCGGCCCGATGGCCACATGCCTCATGGCCTGCCCTGGCCATGGATCGGCGTGGCACCGCGGCAAATGCTCCTCTTTATCAAACTTTCACTACGGCTATGGACTGTTGCTGCCCTGGGCTCGCAAATTTGACGGCCCTCGTCGGCTTCCCAGTGAACGTGGAACAAGGTGATAAGACCGCCCGAAGACAGCGGCAAAATGCACCAAGACCAACCTCGCACAGCACACCGACCCCCCCACGAGGCTTCAGAATGTCCGCAGAAGGTCCCAGGGAACATCCAAGTAATGCCAAGGACTTCTCGTGAATCAAGACCCTGGGAAGCAAAACAATCCTTCAAACTCTCTGTGCTTTCTCCATCCCAAGCTTTCAGGCCTAAGGTGACCGCGCCAAGTTCTCCGCGGGCCCCACGACCGCTCCAGAGGGGCCGCACGAGGCCTCCGGATTTGCCCAGACCGATCGCGGCAGAGAGCCCCACGACAGCCTGAGAACCCCGCAAAACGGTCGAAGGCCGACCTCAGAGGGCCCCACTGCAAGCAACTCCGAAGAGGCAACGCGACAACCATGCAAGATTACCGTGGAGGCCAGTTCACAAGAAACCTACTACAACAAACCCAATCCCTGAGACCCCAGGACGTCCATTGCTTTTTGGTGTGGGAGCGTCGCGCTTTCCACAGCAACACCATCGACACCCAAGCAATCCAGGGCACCTTGGAGGCAAGCAAGGTGTCTCTTGGCGTGGGGCTCCACTGCACGGTCACGCTATTCTGCAGCATCTTGCGGTTGCCTCCCTACCACAAGACGCCTCTGCCGACCCATTTTGGGAGAACTCGGCCGAGCTGGCCCATGCGGCATGCATGCCGACTCAACTCCAAGACGCGGTGGTCAGGAGAGCCTAGAATCGAATCGACAAGTCGGATCGGCGGTCGAAATGAATCGGATCGGTAGACATCGGCAGCCACGCCGGGGGAAATCGCATCGGCAGAAATCGGCAGGATGACGGGCCTCGGACCCCGAGGTCGCACCGGATCGGAGCCGGAGGCCATCGACATCGAGTCGAGTCGAGTCGGAGGACCCGAGCTGGGCCCCGCCGAGCCGACCCGTGCGGCGTGCACGCCGATTCGGCTCCAGCACGCGGCGGCGGTGCTTCCGCAGCCGTGGCGCGCCCGTCAACGATGTGAAGCCTAACACCGTGCGGGCCGCACGCGCGGGCGCCTCCGCGCGCGCAGGTCGGAGCCCATCCCAAGCCTTCGGCTTTCGAAGATGAGCGTTCCGTCACAGAGGTGCTCAGGGCCAAGCTGCAGCCAGAATCTACAGTCGGGGTGGGCGTGAAGGACGCGAGGGCCCTGGACGCCGAAGCTGGCACTTTCTTGGGCGGCGGACTGCCAATCCCCTGAAGGGCTGGCCAGTGAACACCGCGAAGGACGGGCCGCAGAAACAAGGACGCAAAGGTACCCTAAGGACATCCGTGCGTCCTTCGTTTCGACTGTAGACCACAATGCCTTGTCAACAAACACTACGTCAAGAATTCGGGGTGTCTGCAAACACGCACTGCCTCAACATCCTCATCGAGATAATCGTTGCCATCATCGCCAACGGTATCACTGCCATCGTCGTCGTCATCATAAGCGTAATCGCAATCGTCGTCATCACCTCCGCTGGTATCATGTCATCGTCGCTGCCGTCGCCATCGTAAGGTGCGCATACCTCCTCATCTTTAGCAGCATCAGCGTCATCACCATCACAAACGTCATCATTGCCACCGCTTTTATCACCATCACCATGTCCGCTGTCATAGTCGTCGTCGTCGTCGTCGTTTTCGTCGTAGTCGTAGTCGTCGCCGCTGTCGTAGTCGTCGTCGTCGTCGTCGTCGTCGTCGTCGTCGTCGTCGTCGTTGTCGTCGTCGAGATCGTCCCCGCCGTCGTCATGAGCATCACGCATCGCCAACATCGTCGTTGTCGTTGTCGCCGTCCAGGCAGGTTCTCCAACAAGATGCGGGCTGATGGGATGTTTGCACAAACATTGGAGGTGGTCACGTGCAAGTGCGGTCAATAAAAAGCCGCGCTTTCAACAAGGAGTATACTGTACCACCCACCCCGCGCCCGGGGTTCATGGTCTCTCCTGTCGTATCGCAATGTCTGCCACCGTGCCTGCGGCACGTTGAGGCGTGGAAGAATGCCAAGGGCTGCCTGCCAAGACGGCCCAAAAAGTCCCAACGACTACCCCCAAACGGCCCAAGAGGCCCCAAAGAAGGCGCCAAGACGATCTACGAGCGCTCCAAGACGGCCCAAGAGGAACCCAAGACGGCCCAAGAGGGCCCCAAGACGGCCCCAAACGGGGCCTAAAAGAGGGAACACGAACCGACAATCCGAGCCTTCCGCCCCAAGGTCCCCAGGAGGCCTCAAGAGGCGCCCAAGAGGCCCCCAAGATGCCCTAAGAGACCCACAAGATGCGCAGAAGAGGCTCCTAAGAGGTTCCAAAACGGCCCCCCAATAGGCCTCAAAACTGTTTCCGAGAGGCCTCAGAGAGCCCCCCCACGAGATCCCAACAAACAGTATGCTTCACCCACAACCCAGGCACTGAGGCGGGACTCGCGGTAGACAACTGGATCTGTATATATATATATATATATATATATAAAAAAATCTGTTTATATATATACACATATATGTATAAGTGGTTATGCCTCACCGTTCTATGTCCATACGAAATCGCACCATTCCGGCCCAACCTGTATCGACCCCCACCCCTGTCAGATATACTATGCGCGCGCACTCGATCAACAAATCCTTGTCCAACAAGTCCGTGCAACAACTATGCCCACACGCGTGCGCACATGTCAAAAACATACACGGGACATAAGTTCTGCACGTGCCTCAACATCGCAAACGTGAGCACCCATTGGATTGCGCACCACAAATGCAGCAAGCTGCCTGCACGATCGCACACGCTGAACTCATAGGGCAACCACGTGTCTTTAGAGAACAACCCCGTCCGAAACACGCACTCTCATCTCCCTACGTGGTCCGTCCGCCTTGACTTAGCATGCGCCCCGTGCGCGAACCCACATGGACCAAACACAACACGGGGCACACGCGCGCGCCGTCCCGCCTGCCCTGTCGAACTCCTTTCAGCACCATGGGTGGCCAGAGCGTTCCAGGGCAGTGCTCCTCAACGACATATGATAACCAATAGCTCCCCCAGAAGAGACTGCCAGAATTACTGAATTCCTGCGCGCACGATTCCTGTCCCTCATCAAACCCATTGAACCACCGCCGTTCTCGTCATCGCAAATCGCTACAATTTCCACCAATATCAATATGCTCACCATCACCACCGACACATGGGCATCGTCGTCAACAATATCGGCGCCGTCATTTGCCTTGCTGTCGTCGTCGTCATCATCGCCACCACCATCGCCGTCATCATCATCATCATCATCATCATCATCATCATCCTCATCATCATTATAGTAATAACCGCCGTCATCATTACCATCATCGTTGTCGTTGTCGTCATCATCGCCATCGGCCTCGTCATCGTCATCGCAATCATCATCTTCGGCGACTTTCTCAACTTAATCATGATATCGCGCCTGCCTGAGTCACCATCTGCACTGAAGTGCCCGCACGCCAGCGTGGCCTTTGCGACGTGCTGGTAAGTGCCCATGGTTGAGCGCTATCGCGGCCGCATCAATTGTGCCAGACCAGCTGGTCGTTCTGCGCGCGAGCGCCGGCCTGCACGGCCACAAAAATACGCTTGGAAATGCCTATCAATAACCGCAATCGTCGCCGATTGTGTTTTGGCAAGCATGTTGCGGGTGAGAGGGTGAGATGTTTGCGCAAGCAGTGGAGTTGACAATTCATGTATGGCGTTGGTTAATTGACTTACATAGCTTTCACCAGATAGCCCGCTCCACAAAACTTATATAATGCAATGCTTCACCGTTCAAGACCTGCGCTGGCAAACATTAGATTTTGGCTTTCTTATGTTCTCGCCTTTTGTTGAAAACAACCCGCATTCAAACGGAATTTGTTTCAATGATGTTGCTTTCCTAGCCTTTTGGCCTCCTATGGGATTCTGAGGTGTCGTCAAGATGACTCCAACATCGTCCAAAAAGACTCCCAGTAGGGCCTGGAATAACTCCACGAGGCTCCGAAGAGCTACAAACACGCCCCAAGAGAGATCCGAGACAGTCCAGAGAAGGTTCCAAGGTAGCCCAAGATCGGCCGCTCAAGAACAGGGATCGATGGGTGGGAGACCCTAGATGGCCCTGAACCTCGCGCACCCAATGACCTGCCCAGTCGGGGATGGACAGAACCCCCTTTCGTAAAAGGTGGTTTAGTGAAAACTACCTCGGGCCCAAACCTGGCGGGCGCAGGCCTGGAAAATGACCGCCGCGGCGACCTCTAGAGAACCGAGAACGGACAATTCACTAATCGACGTGTACAAATCGGCGGTGGACAAACCTCCCTTTAGTAAACCTCCCCTTAATGACATCGGCCTGGGACCGAAACCGACGGACATGGACCCGCAAAAATGACGGCCGCGACGCCCTCTCGCGAACCGAAAACGGTCAATTCCTTAATCGACGTGTCAGGGTAGGAGGTCTGTCCATGTCCGAAAAAATTGGAGCTATGTCCACCCCCGACTCTTATCAGATTGGAGGGCTTCTGTGACGGAAAGTCGGCGGGAAGGTGTTCCGCGGCGTGCCGCACTGCAACCACCCTGCCACTATTGCTCCTCAACTCGAGCTTCACACGACAGCTCCGAAGAGCTGCCGTCACCCAACACCCGTCGCAACTCCCACACAACTTGCAAGCACACGCCAACACCCGATACAATTTGGGCCGGCGGAGAGAACGAAATTGGTCAGTACCATTCTGGACCTTAGTGGTTCTCGGAAAGGGCAGGGCCGTTTTTTCACTGTTTCCGAAAAACTGTCTCTTGAACATGGAAGCGGCAAAAAATGGCGACTGGAAACGGCAACGAAAACAACTCTGGGATTGGAACCCGAGCCGGAACCGGGAAGAACACGGCGACGGAACCAGCAACAAACACGGCGTCGGAACCGTCAACAAAAACGGCAAAACGGAGCCCGTGAAAAAACGGCACTGTCGAGTTCTGGACGCGATGCAATGGGAGGCCCGGGCTCTCCTTCAAAGCCCAGGGGCCGCCGTGGGGCCAAGCACGAACCCCGGGGCACGAGAGGCCATCGGCCAAGGGCAACGACATTGAGTGCGGATCGTCGCCCGTGGGCCACGACGAGGCCAGTGGAGCACGGAAGGCCACGGGCCACCAAACCAAACAGAAGCACCGGCAAAGAACCACGGGGCACGACCGGCAAGCCGTGGGCCGGTCGTCGTCGTCGTCGTTGTCGTCGTCGTCCCCCTTCAGAGTCGGCGGCACAGGCCGTGGGGCCCTATGGGCGCCGCCCAGGAGCCACGGGGCACGACCGGTTACAGTTCGTGGGCCGATCCAAACCGTGAGCGCCACACGCGCCCACGTGTCAGAAGCGGCCGCGAGCAACGGGCAACTAAGTGCAATGCACATCGGAATGCCCTCCCCTTGAACCCGATGCCAAGACACACGCGCATTTCCAACACACAAGAAAAAACGTGAGTCTCTGTTCGGGCGGAACGCTGGCTGTGAGAAGCCTCGTGGCCCCTCCTCCACCTGGCGGCGCCTGGCAGGGTCCAGAACGGTCCACGAACTTCCCAAGACGCGCCCTGCGCAAGGACAATGGCTCTGACGTCCGTTGATGGTCCCAATACACCCGCCCAAACGGCTCCCAAAACCTCCAAAGCACCCTAAGGGGGGCCCCTCTTGAGCCCCGCTCTACGCGCCTTCAGGCCACCAAGGGCTATCAGTGGCCTCGGGCACTCAAATCGACTTTGTCAGATTCGCCCCTCCTCCCCCCCATCCCCCCGTACGCAAAGGCCGCGCGGCCACTTGCCGAGATCAGCCGCACGAGGGCCACCGCGAGGGCAAGATTGGGCCACGAGGGGGGCGCGCCTCCTCCGTTGGGCCCCATCCCGCTCCACAAGCGATGGGCCACGCGAGGCCCTGGGCCCTGAGCAACCACCAGGGACCGGCTCCTCGCGGTCTCCGGGGACCTCTGGAGGCCGACCAGGGAGTGGCAGAACCCAACATGCGCACTTTTTGGCGTCGCGGCCCCGCGCGCAGCGACGGTGCGTCGAGCGGTCGGAGAAGAGGGCGCGCACGCGCGTCTGAAGGCCGAGCCCTCAGAGCAAGCAGCGCACCTGCAAGGGGCCCCTCCAGCAACACACGACCACTGGCCCGAATCTGGCGCCAACCGGCAGGGGTCTCCGTGGAAGCATCGGAGCCCGAATGGGACTCCGAAGTCGGACCAGATCGGAACCTGAAGCCATCGAACTCGGATCGGATCGAACCGGAGGGATCGACATGAGCCCTGCGCTCCCAGCAACCCCCGCGGGGTCCCCGCTCGAACGGGAGCCTCCCCAGGGGTCCGACAGCCTGCATCCATATCCATAGCCAGTCCTGCTCACTCCGACCTCCCTGTGTCGGCGGCGAGCCAGGGGGCGAAGTGAGAAGGGAAATCCCCCGGCCTTCTGTTTGGAGTCCCGAAACGGTGCGGTGACAGACCGTGCGGTGACCTCGAAATCCCCCAAGACCTCACCGCACGGTCCGTCACCGCACGGTCTTGGGACCCTGGAAGCCCGTCGCCCGAGAAGTCCTCGGAGAACGACCCGAATCCCAAAACCGTGCGGTGACCCCGAATCCCCACCGACTCACCGCACGGTGTGGTCACCACACCGTTTGGGGGCCCCGATTCTGAGAAGTGTTCTAAGCCTTTCTGGAACACACAACAAAAACACTTCTCAGAAGGCGCGAGGCCTTCTGAGAAGTCCCGCCGCCATCTGGGAAGGCTTTCTCCTTCTCACTTCCCCCCGTCGCTCGCCGCCGACCATGGGTATGGGTGTGTTGTTCGTTCGTCAACTCAGCGCAAGCCGCGCTGCGGCCACCGAAAACAGGCGCACCCTCACCATCGACCCCCTCGAGCCTGAGGGGCGACGATAGGGGGGGACTGGCAGATTGCAGGGTGTGGGTCCCAAGAACAGAGCTCTCCTGGGGTGGGGATGCCATGCGAGGAGGGGGGCGTAGATGGGTTTCGGGAGAGAAAGAGTGGGGTGGGGGGTCCCAAGAGCAGAGCTCTCCCGGGGCGGGGATGCCAGGCGAGGAGGAGGGCGTAGGTCCTAGGTGGTTTTCGGGCGAGAGATTGACGGTTGGGAGGTCCCAAGAACAGAGCTCTCCCAGGGTGGGGGTGTTAGGCGAGGAGGGGGGCGTAGGTGGGGGATGCATCGACCTGGCCTCGGCGATACATCGCCGATAGATCGGCGATAGGCCCCCGATAGTGAATCCGCACCTTCCTGTGCAGGTTGGGACCATCGGGCCCCTATCGGCCATCAACAGGCGATTCGGGATCGATGCATCCCCCCTTATGCCTCTCCCCCCTGTCGTTGCCCCTGAGAGCCCCGCCGCCCCGCGAGTGCGAGGACCGCGGGGGCCCGGGGCCCGGAGCGCATCGAGTCCCCGAGGCGGGGCCCCGCCACGGCACCGCCGAGGGCCGAGCACGGCCGCGAGCACGGCGCGCGGCTTCGCAGGGCGCGCGCTCGACGACGACGGCGACGGCGGCGGCGGCGGCGGCGGCGGGCGGCGCCACGTGGCTCGGGGACCGAGCCACTTACGCCACCGCCTGGGGCCCGGGCCGAGGGCGAGAGAGGGCGGCGGCAGCCGCGGCGGCCGCGGCAGCGGAGAGCTCCAGGGCCGCGCCCGCCGGCGAAGGCCGCGAGGGGGGCCCACGAGCAGCGCGGGGTTCGCTCACGCCAGACCGCGTGAGACCTCACGGCGCCACGGGCAGCTTCCAAGCGAGCCTGACCCTCGAGGGTCACGTGCGCCCGGCCACGAGATGCCTTGGATCGTGGCAATCCGATGTCAGAATGCCTCCCCCCGGATGGCCCTGCAGCGCATGCTGCCGGGATTTCTCTCTCTCTCTCTCTCTCTCTATCGCTGTGCCATGCCAGACAGATGCATGTGGAATCACGTGGGTCAACGGTCTTCCATCTTGCGCTGTCTTCCGCTGACCATCCCTTGTCGCTACGACTGCCATCGAAGAAGATGTCCTTCTGCTTCATAAGGTCAATCGCGGGAAAATCTCCAACAGGAATCTGGCTTTCCCTGCGGCCACTGGCAATCGGAATACAATGCAGCAACGAGCACACGTGACACATCATAAATGCTGGCAGACGTGAACTGCCAATGAAACGATACTAACAACATGCGGTAACGTATTTTGTATAAGCTTTACGTGAACAAAATCCCACCCAGCCCGCTCTTAAATCGACCCACCCTCGAACATATCTCCCGCTCCCTGCTTTCCAGCACTCCTCCCCCCACCCATTCCCCCCCTTCCGAAGATTGGAGGGGTGTGGGCTTCAGCTCTTTCATATATCTATATATATATATATATATATATCGACAAACGTTGGCTCGTAGTGCTGACTTCACAAATGCAACACATTGCGTTGCCCTGGCAGCGGAGTTTCATAAACGAAATTAAGTCTCAACTATGCAACGTTCTGCACTAATTAATCAGACGAGCCCTTCCAAGTAACAATTTGATCAACTCCAGTGCTTATCGCCTGAACAAAAAAACATCAAAGAACCAACTTGATGCAGGGATCTGAGCCGACTCCAGAGCATGACTATCCCATCAGGCACGGCGTTTCATCGCTGGCTGCTTCATGGCCCAGCCCGCTATAATTTGCAGTCGCTGTGCTAAATCCGACGGCAAGAACAAGAGAAGGAACACCATTCCCTTACGTAAGCGTGAGCTGACTGACAAGGACTCTCCATCTAGCTGGCACTACTCGCTGCATGGTCTGAGCCTGGAATGGAGTCAATCGCAAACCGCCAACACTAAACTCACCACCGATGCCTCGCCTGAATCCGTTACCACGCTGCGGGCGCACACACACACCTATATATATATATATCTATACACATATATTTATCTAATGACGTGCCATCAGACCCCTTCGATTTATCAACATTTAGTGTTGCCATCAAGACACAACTCGCCACTTGGGCCTCACTGCCACAACTTTTTTCGTCGGCGGCGAGGCAGAGGCAATCCGCTCCAGCGTGTGGCCATTCGGGGCAATCGAGAAAGGCTAGTTGTCGCATTGCCAACACACACGGCGAGCGTGCACATGGTATGACCCCGCAGATGCTGTGCCAGGGTCTCGCGGAATCCGCCGACCCCGCTTGCCTTTAGGTCGGGCGTGTCCTCTCGCAGGGGGATTTTGGATGAAAATACTCCCAAATGGTCAAAATAGTCAAACAAATCCTCCCCAGACTATTTTTCTGACTCTTTTTGAATATTCCTCCTGTAGAGAGACGTGCCCGACTTAACGCTTGCCCGGGGTGCGAAAGCGTGTGAGACAATTGGCTGTCCCCCTCTCCCCGTCCCCCTCCCTGGGATCCAAACTACCGTTTGAGGGGGGGGGGCGAGCTCGTCAACACACTTCACCCCTGGGGGCCTCCGGGGGCCTCCGGAGCCTCGAAATCTACACTGCGTGGCCTCCAAGATGTCCAAGATGCCACCTAAGCTGGCTCAAGCTGGGTTCGAACACGCTGAGAAGGCTTCACAAATACCCATTATGGCCTCAAGACGGCAACAGAAGCCTCCAAGACGCCCCCAGATGGCGGCTCCAAGAGGACCCCCAAAAGGGTCCCAAGAAGCAAGAGTCGACAAACTCCCTTAAGAAAACGTGAATTTTCAGCAAATTTGCTTTTTGCGTCTAGACAGCGTCCAAGACTGCTCAAGAAGCCCCCACCTCAAGACAGCCCAAGAGGGCCACAAGACGGCCAAGGAGGCGCCCAAGACGGCCCACGGGGGTCCCAACAAGTTTCAAGAGGGGCCCAAGAGGGAAAACTGAGACTGAAATTTCGAACCCTCCGCGCAAAAAGTGTTCCTGAGACCGCAAGCACCCTCCAAAAAGCCCAGAAGGCCCCCCAAGGAGGCCCCCCAAGGAGGTCCCCCAAGGAGGCCCCCAAACGGTCTCCCAAAGGCCCCCCAATGCCTTCCCACCGCAGAATGGCGTACGCCTCTCGGATAGCTACTGTCGCACCATTGCAGACGAGGTGAGAGCACACAATATCAACGTCGTGTTCTGCCAGAACTGGCCACAACTTCCCCAAACCTAGCTCTCAAACAACCGCGCAGAGCATCATAGTCGTGCTGCCAAGCGCATCAGTGCAACAGAGGGAGATTGATAGCATAGCTGTGGTGCCGGGCATGCGTTTTACGCGATCGGGCGAAACTCGTCTGACTCTCCCCTCGTCCCCTCTCCTCTCCTCGTCTCCCCCTCTCGCCCCCCTCGTCCCCCTCTCCTCGTCTCCCCCCCTCTCCTCTCCTCGTCTCCCCCTCTCCTCTCCTCGTCCCCTCGTCCCCTCTCCTCTCCTCGTCTCCCTCCTCACGCCTCGTCTCCTCCCCTCGTCCCCCCTCTCGCCCACCCCCCCGCCCAGCCCTCGCATGACGCCTCGCGACCTCGTTGTACACCCTGTGGAGGTTATCGATCAGCTCGGACTGCTTCTCTGCGTGGCCCCACATCGTCGGCATCTGGCTCCGCAGATAATCGAGCCCGCTCGCCCGCCCGTTGATGGGGCACCAAGGCAGGATATCCGCCCTTCCATACAGTGGAGGCCCGAACACAAGACACCTTCCACAAGAAACCCAACCCTGAGACCCCAGGACGTCCAATGATTTTGGGTGAGGGAAAGTTCGTGCGCCACTCGCCCTGGCAGGAGGTTTCCACCTGGGAAAACTGACATGGTGAGAATCCCATGACAACTGAAATTTTGAGAATCCCATAGCCC
The DNA here is from genome assembly GCA_963575745.1 of Prorocentrum cordatum. Taxonomy (NCBI): domain Eukaryota; class Dinophyceae; order Prorocentrales; family Prorocentraceae; genus Prorocentrum; species Prorocentrum cordatum. The sequence goes on along the minus strand of CAUYUJ010004113.1, from coordinate 1,397,421 downwards.
TGCAGCATGTTCGTGATCGTGCTGCTGCCCAACATAAGAGGATCGCACATTCGAGGCGCACTTTAAACTGGCCATCGTGAAGTTCAGCCTCGCCGCCCTTTTCCCCCGACTGACTCTGCTTTGGCCCGGGATCATCAACTCTCAGGGGTAAGGGGGGTACTTTTTTATCGGGGGAATGGGGTTAAATCGCTCCCACTGCTTACCGATCTCATTATCCATCCATCGATCTCGCTGTCGATATATGCGGCGATATCTATATCTGTCGGCCTCACGATCGATCAATCGATATCCCCATCGATCAATACATCAGTCTACAACGGGGGCGACCATGGGGACAACCACGGGGACCCATCGGAACAGCCACGGGACAACCATTGGGCAACCCGGGACAACCGCGGGCCCACACCCGCCGACTGCACGGGGGACCGCCCCCTTGCGCGGACTTCGCCGCAGCAGCGGCGGGATCGCCCCCCTCGCCCGCGCACGGAGCCCCGCGTCGCCCACCCGCGCGACGCGCACCCCTGGAGCGGGCCTCCGTGGCGCTTCGACCTCGCCCCGCCGGACCTGCGAGTGCTCCAGCCTTCCGCTCGAAACCGCTACTGTCGGGCCGGGGCGAAAGGGGGGGATAGCAAAGGGGGGGTTTGAGAATCAGCTCACGTACCTGATTTTCCCAGCGCGATACTGCGACCCGCGCGGTTTTCCACGGTGGGCCACAGGAGACCGCGGGAAGCCCCCGGGGAGACCACGGGAGGCCACGCGAGACGACGGAGGACCGGTGGCAGACAGCGTCGCCCGGCCGACGCTGGACCTGGCGGGCCACCTCTGCTCGTTTCGGACACGCGAGGTGTGGAACTCGAACTCTCTTACAGGGCCCTTGCAAGCAAGCAACTCGACGACCCATGCCAAAAACTGGCGCGCAGCGCAGACAACAGATTCCGGGAACAAGCCTAGCACCACAACGGGGCAACGATGTGCAACGCGTTAGACGGCTTATGTTTACACGCTGTTCGCAGTCCACTGAGCCTGGAACCCCTGTACTTGGTATACCAGGTTCATGTCCGCATTACGGGAATATTGCGCTGCATTCCTATGAACATGCCCACGCCTTGTGATCTAAGTCGCCACAAAGGCGATCCGAACATACACCTGCTGTGGTGGCTCCGAGGAAGAGCTGTGCATGAGCCACACGCACACACACGCTCACACAAACACACACAGACACACACACAGAGACACACGCACAAACACACACACACACACGCAGAAACACACACACATACACACAGACACACACACACAGACACACACACACACATACACACAGACACACACATAGACACACACACAGACACACACAGACACACAAAAATACACAAAAATACACACAGACACACACAGACACACACAATCACACACAGATACAACCTCACAAACACACGCACCCACACCCACACCCACACCCACTCCCACACCCAACCACGCACGCACGCACGCACACACACATTCACACACACACACATTCACACCTTCACACACACACCTTCACACAAACACCTTCACACACACTTATTCACACACACACACACACACGCACACGCTCACACACACACGAGCTCTCTCACACACAGATACAACCTCACAAACACACACACACACACGCACGCACGTACGCACGCACGCACAGGCGCACGCGCACGCACACGCACACGCGCACGCACACGCACACGCACACGCACACGCACACGCACACGCACACGCACACGCACACGCACACGCACACACACGCACACACGCACACACGCACACACTCACACACGCACACACACACCCGCACACACACAGACACCCGCACACACACATAACTGCACACGCACACGCACAAACACCCGCACACACCCGCACACGCACACGCACACGCACACGCACACACCCACACGCACACACCCGCACACACCCGCACACACCCGCACACACACGCACACACACGCACACACCCGCACACACACACACACGCACACACACGCACACACACCCACACACACGCACACACACACACACACGCACACAAACACACACGCGCACACACGCGCACACACCACACGCGCACACACGCGCACACACGCGCACACACGCGTACACACGCGCACGCACGCGTACACACGCGCACACACGCGCACACGCGCACACACGCGCACACACGCGCACACACGCGCACACACGCGCACACGCGCGCACACACGCGCACACACGCGCACACACGCGCACACACGCGCACACACGCGCACACACGCGCACACACGCGCGCACACACGCGCACACACGCGCACACACGCGCACACACGGTCACACACGGTCACACACGCACACACACGCACACACGCGCACAGACGCACAGACGCACAGACGCACACACGCACACAACACACAACACACAACACACAACACACAACAGACAACACACAGCACACAACACACAACACACACCACACACAACACACACACACGCTCTCACACACACACACACACGAACACACACACACACACACACACACACACGAGCGCACACGCGCGAGGGCAGTACCAAGCACGCAGAAATTGTGCCATATTCTGACGTTTTTCCTTCCTGACTCCGCCTTCCGACACTCGCTCCACCCTTGCCCACCACCCGATTCGCTTCCCCCCTTGCCCACCACCTTCAAGTCCCCCTTTCTCTCGCTTCCCTGGCTGATTGGGCGCGGGGGGTGGGCATAGCGGATCAAGGAGGCATAGTTACGTGGTATAGGCCTATCGTCCCACCTTTCACTCTTATATCCCATCACATGTTCCTCTGCCTTTCTGCCTTCGACCACTCCTGAAATCCCACCTGTCTTGTTCCTCCACCATCATCAGATCTCTTCCTCTTCCTTCAGTCAGTCGTTAAGCATTTCTCCTCTCGAGCCCTACCACCATCCTTTGCTCATGAAGCCCCCTCAAGAGACGTGCTTGCTTAGATGGAATACGAACTCATTCACACGGACTCACGGACATGCACGCTGCTGTATTCTTAACTGCAGAACAACGTTTGCCGATCCGACCCACAATACGCAACATGAATTTGTCAAGCAGCTCGGGGGCACACTCCGGGCTTGCATTCCCTCCATCTGCCTGCCAGCTGCTCTGGCGCCAGCCTGCGGGATAACAACCTCCACCAGTGTCCAAAGTATGCAACACTGTGCAATCGGCTGGAAGTTGTCCCCAAGATGCGAAGCCGTGAGAATGCACTATGCACTGCCCTGTCCCGAACAGACTGCGTCCAAACACCGCGCGGTGCTCGCCAGATCACAGCTCAGACAACCGCTGGGCCACGCGCTCCCGAATGAACAGATGAGACAGGAAGGCGACCCTTGTATTCTCTCCCTCCCCCCAACGATGTCTCGGAGGGAGGGACAGGATGGCGAGGAGGATGAGGACCAAGAAGGAGGGAGGAAGCACAACTTTCAACGCTACCACCTAGTGGATGGTGGTAGGCAACGCCTACTACCCCCTGGGCGGCTCTCCCATGCTTTCGTCTGCTGGCGCTCCGGTGCGCGTCCGCCCGCGACGATCCAAGAAGCAGCAATAAATGGAGACTGGCCGCGAGAAACAAACCACAATCAATCCGATTTGAAAAATCAAGCCTTGGTGAAAAACATACGGGAGCGCCAGACAGAGAACACGATTCGGAATTTGCACTTTTGTATTGCGTCATCACTGCGTGGAAATCGCCTAATGTAACACTGCGCTGCCAAGATATGCGAGTCTATACCCGGGGGGGGGTTCGGGTGCTTGCGGTGAGTGGTAGTATTGTGTAGGCATCGGCGAGAGGACACATTGTGTTTTTGAATTGCGCTCCTTGCAAGCTCCGCTCTGCGTGATGGCGCTGCGTGCTGGCACTTTGCATTGGCTCGACAAGCTAGGGTTGCATGTCAACAGTGCGTTCGACTGGGACCCTATCCCAACGCTGCCACCTGCAAACGAACGCGAAGTTAACCACAAGGAAGCGAGGCGCCCGTGAGGATTCGCATTCTATCACATGAGGCAGAGTGCGGTCGAAACGCATGTGGGGAGGAAATTCAGGAGCGGCAGCGCACCACTTCAATCTGAGGGGCAACAGGGGGAAAGATCTTCCTGGAATCGGGGGGACTGGCATAAGGGGGGGAAACATCTTCCTGGAATCGGCGGTACGTCGCCGACAGATTGGCGACGGGCCCCTGATAGCAGCTCCGCACCCTGTTGGGCAGGGCGGGGTTATCAGAGCCCCATCGGCGGTCAATGGGCGGTTTGGGGTCGACAACCCCCCCCCCTATGCCCATCCCCCCTTATCGTTGCCCCTCACAATCATGAAGGGGCCCAGGGGCACACAATGAATACACACAAATCCAAGGATCCCTAGAGTTTCCCATATTTTGGGGATGTTCGTCTTCCCCTCCGACACTTCCCATACACGTTCTCCCGCATTTTCTGGGGGATCGACAGTCGTTTGTGTCTGTGTATTTCTTCCCCTCCTGAAATCAAAGGGGCAGAAGGCCAGAGGATCGCGCCCCGCACTTCTCGCAACAGCCGCCCAGGGAGGCCGCCGTGGACTCTGCCGCCGCCGCTCGCCCACGAGGCGGGGCGGGGCCCTCCTCTGCCCCTGCCCCCGCGGGCGGGCGGGGGACCCCCCGGGGCGGCCACGCGGGCGGCAGTGTGCGCCACGGCGGCGCGCAGAGAGGAGCGCGGAGCCGCGGCGCGAGGGGCGCCCTCCGGGTGGAGCCGCGCGTGCGCCTCGGGGGCCGCGAGGGATCAAGCCACACAGAGGACCCCCCCCGCGCTCTGGGAGGGGGCCTGAGCTGGGAGGGGCAGACGCACGAGGGACACGGGGGTTCTTGCCTGCAGATGTGCCGAGCCAGGCCGCTCAGATTCAAGATCCCTGATGCAAAAGCGGGGACCTCAATGAGGCCACGTCGTTTCTATGTTATGATGGTCCGGTAGAGGCCTCCTAGATGGGGTCCGAGTAGATGGGGTCGAAGGATCGCGCCGCATCGCCAATACATCGCCGATGTATCGTCGATGCATCGGCGTCGCCGGCGATGCATCGGTGACGTCGGCGTGGGGAAACACGGGCTCCACATCGAGCCGCGTCGGCGATGCATCGGCGATGCGGCGCGATCCTCCGACCACATCTACTCGGACCCCATCTAGGAGGCCTAGATCAGGGCTTTGATTCTCGATGAGCTATGTCAACGAATAAGCTTCTCGCTCGGGTGAGCTTGTGCTCCCGCCGACCTCTGCACCACCAATACTTACTGTCATCTTCACCTATCTGGTCCTGTTCGTGTTCCCATGCGGGCAATCAACAACTAAACACATCAATCAATCCTGCGACTGGTTTTTTCGAGACGCGGGTCGACGGAGGCCTCGACATTTCCGAGGGACTGGGTTTCATCTTGAAAAGGGTCTCGGCGTTCCTGTGGCCGGGAAACGGCCGAACGAATATGCCGAACGACAGAGTTGGGAAGACTGCGTGGAGACGTAATGTGTTCAATCCGAGAACAGACCAAGAAAATAAGCGTACGACAAGTAACGGACTCAATGCCAGTCAAACAACCCAACGACTGATTGAACTACGACGCACGAGCAATTTCATATGCAACGTGGCCAACCATACTGTGACCAGCATCAACACATTCAAGCTACACGGCGCGCAACGAATATCTACAAACAATGCGCTCAGCTGCCGACTCATAACTAAATGAAGCAGCATCCACGTAACCAAACAAACACATCAACTGAACAAACGTCCTAACATCATCGCGACACTGCGGGCAAACGGTGACGAACACAACGGCATCCTCGTCATCGTCCGCGTACTCACCCTCCTGCTCCATCGTCTCCTCCTCGCTTCTGCCAACCTCCGCACTCCCACCGATGCACTTTTTGCGTCGGCGGCGAGACAGAGGCAGTCCGCACCAGCGTAAGACTAATTGGGGCAACAGGAAGGTGAATTGTCCCGGCCGCGCGAGGGGAGGAGGCTGGGGATCGCGCAGACGTGAAAAGTTTCGCGTAGATCAGGCTGGAGGCAGCGTGGACCGTGGCAGCAGCCAGGGCCGAGGCCAGGACGCACCCGCGGGCGCTGCCCGGGCGGAGTGACGGTGGCGGCAACGTAGTAAACCAGCCCAGGAGCCCGAGGACTGACATCAGCAAAGTGCCCACTGATGCGCACAGATCCCTACATTCTGGACGCACGCGGCAGATCTGCCTGCGGTGCTCGCACCCGCTCTGTGCACGTCGCCTGTCGTCGAGGGTGGCGGAGCGCCCCTCGTCTACGAACGACTGTTCGGCTGGGCGGGTCGTTCTCGCCCGTGCAGGGCGACCGCGTGGAGTCTGCAGAGGAGCAGATGCAGGAGTGGATTCGGAGAGCCGACCCTCAAACAGGAGCTCGACCACAAGAGACCGCCCACAAGAAACCCAACCCCGAGACCCCAGGATGTCTTTTGATGTTCTGTATGGGACGCCACTTTTTCCATCGTAGATCCCATCGGAAGCCAAGAAGTCCAGGGCAGCTTGGAGGCAAGCAGGGTGTTTCTTGGCATGGGCTTCCACTGTACGGGCCAAAATTCTACCAACTACTACAAGGTGCCATCAAGTCACCTGGCGCTGGGCCAATCTGGAGATCTGATCCCAAGCTGGCGTGGCCAAGAACAACCTGGCTCGACCAAAACGGTGCTTTCCGTTCTCGTTTGGTTATGGCCCCGCCTTTGCTGCAAATCGCAATCGAAACGAAAATAGTCCTCGAAATCACAAAAGCACCGTCCAGGTCGAGGCCCAACGAAAACACACCATTATGGGGAGTCACGACTTTTTTGCTGATAGAGACTGACCGCAAGCGAACCAGCCTTCGTTTGAAAAACCACTAGCCAGCGCAGGGGACGCATTCGACCCGATCCCACGCACCGTGGGATGGGTCGCCGTCGTCCTCCTCTACGCTGGCAATGGGAAAGCCAGCAAGGCCGTCCCACAAGGCCAGATCGGCCTGGAAAGCGGGCGGCGGCGAGCACACCTGCCCCGTCCACCCCACCCCCACCCCCCCACTCCCAGTCCCGACCGAAGGAGAGAGAGCAGGCAGAGGCGGCAGTTCGGCCGACTCGAGCAGCCTGCGCTTCCGCAGCAAAATCGGAGGGCCCACGAACTCGCGGGACCGAAGCGGATGGCAGCCTCGCATGAGGTTGCGCAGCCTGTAGTACCTCGAGTCTCTCACGAGGACACCCTGCCTACGATTCATCGGCAAGCAATCCTGCGAAAGACCCTGGCTCTTCTTTTCCGAAAAGGCCCCGCACAGAGAGCAGAACAGGAAGGGCCCCGCGCGGTGAAGTGCGTGGGAGCTGGTCCTGTCGTCACAACGAAGCTGGCGAAGCACCGAGCGTGTCCTCGCTGACCGAAGGCACACCATGCATCGGAACCTTTGCGCAACCACCGTCACTGCAGGGTCGAAGCGCGAGTGCGGCTTCGGGGGACCGAGTCCCCCCTCAATCGTGCCTATGGCACGGCCGAGTATTTGCGCTTGAGCGTCCCGTGGCGTGATCGTGCCGATCCGAGCGACCAGCCTGGTACAGAACTGAGCAACTAGGCGGATGGCGCTGCGCGACGCGCCATGCGCAGAACGCAGCTGGAGGGAATCTCTATGCATGGCGGCACCCCATTTAGCCGACTGATCAGCTTGGGCATTGCCGACCCTCTGCCATTCTGAAATCCGTCCCTCTGCTACGGCAGAGGCAGGAGTATGTGCTTTGACGTGAGAAACCTCCACCGACTCACCCCCACGGTCAGACACAAGCCTCCAAACCTCCCTCCATAGTAAGGCAAGCGGGTCACTCGCAGCGGTGCCTGCTCCAACACCTTGGCGCCAGACATCCACGAGTGGCTTGCAATCCGTATAAAACTTCATCTGAGCTCCCATATAGCGCAGCGCCATCAAGAAACTGAAAAGCTCAGCCGCTGGCACAGATTGAATGAGACAGGGCAGAGGGCCATGGAGGCGAGCAACCACTCGCTTGCTGTCGTCAAGCGAACAGAGTCCCCATCCGCAGCGCCGTAAGCGAGAGAAACGTCCGTGCCTCCCCGACCCATCACCGAACACGTGCACATCGAGCAGCAAGTCGGGAGACCGCACCGTCCACACGACTCGCTCCTCGAGGCAGGGGCTCGGGAAGAGCCAAGCAGGGTCAGGGACAAGAAAGCGCGTGAAAAGCAAGGTATCCACCGCAGCAGCACGAGCCATGTCAAGCATTTGACCAGCCATGGCACTGCCAGCTCTGTAATCCCGACGAAACTCAGTATGCAGGGGGCAATCGTAGAATCGGTGCCAGGTAGATCCAGCACTCTGACAGGCAAGGCAGCTCGGGTTGACGGCTCCACCTGACTCGTACAGTCGCTCCTGCGACCAGAACCCTCCTGCAAAAAGGCACCGCAGAAGACCCTGATGCCTTGGGGTCCAGTCAGGGCCTCGGATAGAATGAGGCTGGAGGAGGGACCTCAGGGGCTCCACGAGAGGAGGATGAGGGCAGGGCGAGACCCACGAGGGATGCTTCGCGAGAACCTGTCGCCACACCCACCGCTCGGTGGCCTCATCAACTAACCTACCTCCATCCTTCGGGGAAATCTGTTCAATTGCGAGAGGACCTCGGTGGGTCTTCCAATGAAAAGGGTCAGATACAGACCAACCCAACCGCAAAAGTGTCGCAACTAGCGCAGAAGCAGGTCCGCGAATGTCAGACCAAACTTGAGACACAGGAACACTAGACAGGCGTGCCCATGCTCCACTCAGAAGTCGCGCCATATCTGCTCTGGGGGCCCATCCGTCCCACAGCGCCTGCAGCCAGAGGAAGATCGGGCTCCTGTTGCACTCGAAGGCGGGGTCGACCTGCGGCCCAGCAAGCATGAGGTCCAATGAGAGCGACCTGCCCGTGTGCCTGTAGACCATGCCCGCGCGCGCCAGCTGCCTCGCCCTCAGCAGGTGCGTGTTGCTGATGCCGTGAACTCCCACTGCCCAGAGCATACCAGGCTTGAGGCCAGTCTGCACCAGTTTGATCGTCTTGCCCCCAGCTTTCGCGAGCCGCTTATACCGAGGGATCCGAGACGCCATCCTGCCCAGCCGCTGTGCACGAACCGAATGAGAAAGCCGATTTCCACCGCCAAAGTCCAGCCCCAGGTTCCGAACCGAGCGTGTGAGGAACCTCGACGAGGACGGGTTGACTTTCCTAAACACCTTCCGTATGCCTTGGCCGATGACCACCTGGTGCTTCTTGGGCAGGGAGAGGGTCAAGCCGATCTGCGAAAGCTCAGCCGCCAAGAGGTCCTCGGCCCCCTTGAGTTCCCTGGCAACTTCCCACGCCTCGCCAATACGTTGCAACTGCAGATCATCCACCACGACCGCCACCTCGACATTCACGAAGCGAAGAGAGACGGCATCCACTGGCGACAAGAGCACCAGACGCAGCAGGGAAGTCGCGCAGCTGCAGCCCGCGACAATCGTGCGGTGCGTCACCACCGCCTGTGTGGCGATGTTCTGGAAGAGCACCATTCTGTCGAGGCAATATGATGCGAGCAGGAAGCGAAGGGTCTTACCTCGGAACTTGTGCCGACGGGCAGCTGCAGCTAAAACATGATGGGGCACGTGCTCGTATGCTTTGACCAGGTCGAGCAGGGTTGTCCCTGCCGCTCTGCCCTGGTCCCTGGCCAACTCCGCCTTGAAACTCTGCTTCCAAACGCAAATGTCACATGAGGCCCCTGAGTCACCATACCAGAACAACCGAGGGTTGGCCTTTTCCCAGGGGCCAGCAACTTTCCATCGGGCCCAACGGGACCACAACCGAAGAGGCGTCGCGAAGATCCCAATAGGACGATCTCCCCCTTCAGGCGGCGGCTTCGGTAGAAGAGCAATAAGCAGCAGAGCCCAGCACCTCGGAATGTGAACCAGGCGCTGCATCTCGACCCAGATCCGTAGGAAGACCGCGACAGCGCCGTCGTCAAGGAAGGACCAATGACGGGGATGCAGGCCACAGACTCCAATGGCCGTGTGCGTGCTGTAGGTCCTGGTAAGGGCTAAGAGCTCCTCATGGGTGGGGGCCTCCAGCTCTGGCTCGTCATCGCACCAGTCAAAATCAGGCTCTGGGAAAGCTTGGCCGACACCCCAATGCTGATGCCACTTTTGAGCCCGATGATCGGCTTCAGCAGCAATCCCCAGAGGTTCACCAGACGGCCCCGAGAAACAAGAGAGCCCAGATGCAGCCCACTTGGGAACCTCTTTGGTGAACCGGTGGCCCAGCCGAGCGCTCCCAGATAAAGCATCTTGAACCCACTCACGCCAGGCTCGGGCCCGCTCAGAGGCCGCATGATGCTCGTGCTGAAGGGCCCACTTGCGGACCTGCCAGATCAACTCCTGGAGCTCCGAGACGCTGGCAGGGTTGACGGCCAGAACCCGAACTCTCCAAGAAGCCCAATGCTTGCAATCGGTGTAGGGGGACTGGTAGTGCACGAGCTTCCGCAAGAGGCTCCCCGCTTGTTTTATCCCCCCCAAGGTGGGCGCAGGCCCATGCCAGAGATATACGATGTCCTGGAGTCGCCTTTCCAAGACACGCCACATACGGCCCTCCCCAATAGCCCTGGGATGAGTGGAGGCTGGGGGGCCGAGCAAAGGGACTTGCACCACCTTGGGGGGGCCTCCTCGGCCTCGGTACCGTGGATCCCCATCAACATGAAATACACGAGATAGCGCCACCTCAGCTCTTTGAACCCACAGAGAAGTGACAGCATCCAAACGGTCCTTGGTACAATCCCCCTGGGTAAGCTGATCAAGCAAGTCATCCCACTCCAGGGGGCGAGGGTCGCACCCAACAGGGCGGTGGAGAGGGAGCGCCGACGGCTTCTTGAGTCTGGGAACTGTCACCTGTCGCGGGTGGCCAGACATGCTCAACACCACAGGGCGGTGCGGTCTGGTACAGGTAGACCATGTCGCAACTGAGCAGCTCACCACAAACTGCTTGAGCGAGGAGGAGAGGACAAAGTAATCGATGGACGACCGAGAGGTACCCAACTGACAGGTCCAATTCGAGACGTCAGAGACCACCTCAGCCTGAAGATCCCCAATCCAACCAGACTCGACCAGTTGATCCGCTGAAAACTGAAAATCTCCACCCAGAATAAACGGCATGCCATACGCCCTCAGGACCTCCCCAATGCTATGTAGCAGGGAAAGATTTTGACCGCGGCAACCGATTCCAGTGTGCAGGTAGACCGATCCGACTAAAACACCTCCAGTACATAACCCACTCCAGAGCCCCAGACGAAATCGACATCCAGGAGGAACCGCGATACCCTCAGGCAAATCATCGAGTCCTTTGAGGCCCCAGAGCTTCGAAGTCGCAATGCCAACTCCTCCAGTGGTGCCAGCCTCTGAACGACCTGAGGGGGCAGCCGGAGCGAGGAGCGAGACCATACCAGCCTTGACCAGCGCCTGCTGAACGTCCACCAAACGTAGCTCCGTCTGGTGGTGCTCTTGGAAAACGTAGATGTCGGCATCCACAGAGTCGCAGAGCTCCAGGAAGGGCCGTCGCGTGACCTTACCCTTGTCCCCGCACTCGATGCCCCAAGAGGTGATGTTGGCCGTACACAGCTTCCATACATCAGGCCGACGGGCCGCCTCAGGCCGCCGAGCGACACGGGCAGAAGGCTCCAAGACCTTCGAGCCCGACCCAGCATCAGGAGGCGGCGCCCGCGGGTCTGCTGGCCCAGGAACCTGAGCATCGGATCCAGCAGCCCCATTAGCCCCACCCCGCGCCGCCAGAGTGCGCCACCTGCCTCGGTGCGAGGCGGGCGCAAGCAAGCGGTGTCCCGCTGCATCGAGCGAGGCGGGCGCAGGCAAGCGGTGTCCCGCTGCATCGACGACCCCGCTACCCCGACGGGGGTGGGGCTCCTGCGACATCGCGGTCAGCAGGCATAGGAACATCAGCAGGAACATCAGCAGCCGCAGGCCCAGGCGCGGCCGAGGGGGCCGCCGCCGCCGCAGCCTCTGGGCCTGGCGCGTCCCTCCTGGGCCTCTTGCTGAGGGCTGAAGGGTTCTGCAGGAACTCGAGCATGGTCCTGTAGAGACCTTCGTACTGCCCTGCCTGTCCGCCCTCCAGCAATTCAGTAAGCTGCTGCTTGCAATCCTCCGCCACGCGTGAGTCCGAGGGTGCCACTGGGGCTGGCGAAGGGCCGCTGCCCGACATGGCACGCCGCGCGGCCTCCTCGGCCTGTGCCCTCCGCCGTGCTTCCTCCTGCTCCTGGAAAGAGGCCCCAGCAGCAGCCAGGTCGCCCAGGAGGTCCACCGCGGTGCGGAGCTGGTCCGCCTTCGCCACTCTGAACGACTCGGGCAGATGGCCGAACAGCGTCTCCACCAGCCCGTTGACCGCCGCCTTGCAGTCATCGCCAGCAGGGTGAAGAGCAGCACGTCGATGGAGCCTCTGGAGCTCCTCCTCTTCCTTCTTGACCGATTCCGCCAGAGCCGCCTGGGATGCAACGCAGTCCTCCAGGTCCTGCTCCAGCTCCGTGATCTGTTGACGGAGGTTGGCCTCCGTCGCCTTCGACGCAGTAAGCTGGCCCTGGAAGTGGGCCAGCTTGTCCTGATGGGACCGAACTCGCATCCATGGCGGTGGGCCACGTTCGTCAGGTTGGGCAGCAGCAGCGGAGGGCACCTGAGCCTTGGCGGCCACCATGAGCGGGTGGTCGTCAGCCAGCCCAGCAAGCGTGAGCTGCTCCACTGCCGCCGCGAGGTAGTCGCGCTGCGTCTGCTTGCCACCTGTGTCCGAGCCTTTGCCACTGCGCTGCTGGGCCGAGCCGCCCTTCCCACTCCCAGACTGGGATTGGTCAGCACTCGTGCCTGGGCCCGACTTGGCCTTGCGGCGCGTGGACTCCACCTGTTGCCATGCATCCTTGGACTGCTGCTCGCCTGACCAAGGACGGGGGGACCCCTTGACCGTGTCCCGAACCGGGTCGTCGCGGAGCCACTTCTTGCAACGATAGCAGCGAGCCCAATCCACCAGATTATACTGATAGCCACATGAGCTCTTGCCATAGCACGTCTTGTAGCCGCTCTGGGAGCGGGTCTGGTGTCTGCTCTGGGAGCGGGGCTGCGGGGGCGCGGGGACCATGCCACAGCAGCTCGAGAGCGGGAGAAGCCAAAATCCCTCGTCTGGCCTGGCAGACGAGGAGGAGCACTGTGGGGGCCGCTGCTCCCCCCTTGCCAGTGAGGCCAGGTCCTGACCCGAAAGGGCTACGGACTTGAGCCAAAATGGCTACGGAGGGAATCACGACGGGGGCCACGATGGTACATGAGAGAAAAAGGGTACATGGGGTACAGAGGGCGGGGGTCAGGTCAGGCATGTCGTCCTGCAGGCGGATTTTGGAGGACACATAAATACTAGCCAAGGAAATAATCAACACATGCTCAAAAGAGCACGCATAATCGTCACCATCATATTTGTCTTAACTGGTCTTGAATGCTCCTCTTGTAGAGGGGCATGCCCGACTTCAAGGAAAAGACTTAGTGGGCGCGGCAGGGCCGTTTTTTTTCACCGTTTCCGAAAACATGTCTCTTGCGAATGGAAGCGGCGACAGAAACGGCGAACGGCAACGGCACAACAACGGCTTCAAGATTGGAACTGCAACGGGAACCGTCGAAACAACGGCGACGGAACCGGTAACAAAAAATGGCGTCAGAACCGGCAACCAGGCGACAAAACGGGACTGTCAAAAAACAGGCCCCGTCGTTTCCAAGGCCCACTGAGCTTAGGTCGGGCATGTCCCTCTACAGGCGGTTTTTTGACGAGAAATAAAACATAGCCAAACACTAATCCAGAAGTGATCAAACATTGAAACAATTGTCCGCTCTATTTTGGAATATTTCCCTGTAGAGGGACAGGCCCGACTTAACACTTAGCACGAGGAGGCCAGGAGGAGCAGCGGGAGGGCAGCCGCGGGAGGCCACGGGGAGGCCAGCACCTGCCACGGGGAGCCCACGGGAGGCGGCGAGCTGCATCGGGGAGGCTACGGCGGGCACTGGGAGGTAGCGGGAGGCAAACGGAAGCGACGGGAAACAGCAGCAGGAACTGGGAAGCAGTGGGAAGGAAGGTCGCCACAACGGTTCTCGGCCCTAAACATTTTACTTTGTTTCTTTCTCTCTCTCTATATATATATACATATACATATACACACACCTCAAAGACAAACTGTGTTAAAACAAAAAACAAAAAAACATGTCATTTGCCACTGGCCCCTGTCCGGGCCCCTGTCCGGCGACGGAAGAAATCGATAGCTTCTGGGGTCTGCGGCAACAAATAAACGCCGACCAAAATCCCGAAACGAGTGCCCCCACTGGATAAGCACACCGTCGTCTACCATTCATTCCTGGTATAAGCCTCGTCCTTCCTGGGATGGCCGTGATTCGGCGGCGAGCCTGGGGAGGAAGTGAGACGGAGAAGGCCTTCTAGGCTCGGAAGTCCCCCGGCCTTCTGAGAAGTGTTCTAAGCCTTCTCCGAAGACGCAAGAGACTTCTCAGAAGGCGCGAGGGCTTCTGAGAAATCCCGCCGCCTTCTGAGAAGGCCTTCTCCTTCTTATACCTCCCCCCTCGCTCGCCGCCAAGAGGTGCATCGGCCTTGGTCCGCCAAAAGCAGGAGATCCGCGCGTGCGTCGTCCCCCAAGGCTACAAGACAGCGGCAACCGCAGCGCCAGGCGGAGCAGGTGCGCAAACTTGCCATCGCTCGGACGGCCATTCCCCGTGCATTTGTTGGTTTAGTGCGTGTTTTTCCGACGCAAGTATTGAGCATGCTCCCCGATGGGTTCCGCCGAGAAAGATGCACACGGCCAGGCGATGGCAAGCAGGACGCCTGGACGGGGCGCCCGCAGGGCTGCGCGCGGGAGCGTCTGCCGCGGGACGGGCGCCTTCGCCAGGCGGGCTCTCTTGCTGAGGTCGTTGATCTTCTGCACCGAAGAGCCTCCCACTGGCAGGGCCGCCCCGCTTTCTTTCCTCGAGTACGGCGGGTTCGTGTCGTGCCGACCCCAGCGTTGGTTTTTGACACCGCAGGGATCGTTCAACCTTGAACGATCGGCCGTCTCCGCAACGTCCAATCGTTCAACATCGATCGATTCTGGGTCGCCGGCGGCGTTCAACCTTGAACGCCCACGCTGGGGTCGCCGCCGGTCGACACGACACGAACCTACCGTACGTGGGGCTGATCAGCCTGCACGCGCGCGTCGCTTCTGGCCACTGCTCACAGGCGGGCCCTCCAGAAGGGGACAACAGCACGCGGCGGCACTTGCGCGTGCATCTTTCAACGTTTCTCTCCGCATCCGCGTCGCTCCAGATGGCGCGCCGAGCGTTTCAATCTGGCCGATGGGACGCTGGGTACGGCATCAACACTCCGCTGCGCATCCCATGTGAAGCTCCGAAGCGACCCAGACTGCCATCATAATGGCCAAGACACCAAACACACTCCCGAACCCTTGTGCGACAGGATGAACAACTCACTGTTCGGATCTATCCATTCGGGATCGGCGGAATTGAATCGGCCTCGATGAAATACGCTCGAAACCACCAATGCCGCCAACATTTGGTGCACACTACGATGGTCCTATATGGCCCAAAAAGTCACCGAGGGCACTCAAAGGGATGGGCATAGAATGGCTCCCTAAACTCCAGAATGAGAGCTTGCGTGAGACCTCGTGTGAGCTTCTGTGGACCTTCGCAGTCCTATCATAAACGTGATATCGACACGATTTCGTTCAGATGTCGAACGCCCCTCTTCACCCTTTCGCCCAGATTTCGTCCAAGTGTCGTCCAGGCGTCGGCCACGTCCGGCGAAAGCTGGACATGCCCCACGCCACAACATTTGTTGAGACCTTCTGCGGCTCCCACGAAGGACCACCCAAGGAAACAAAACAAAAACACGGCAGTCTCCAATCGATGGCCACGAGCATGACCCCACGAGGTCCCGAAATAATCTCACGAGGACCCACACCAGCAACCAGCTGGCTCCAACGGCACCACCATTTTCCCAAGAAAACTTCAGCATAGTTCCAAGAGGCCGCCCGACGTCTCATGTTCTACAATCTTCTGATATGTTTCACGGTTCGATTGCGTCTTTTTACATGTTCTTATCCACCGACAGGCCCCGTCTCATGGTACATCGGTTGTAACAGCCGTTGCATGCTAAAATGAATAGTAGTGGTGGTAGTAATAGTAGTAGTAGTAGTAGTAGTAGTAGTAGTAGTAGTAGTAGTAGTAGTAGTAATAGTACTGGACGTATAAGTAGTATGCGTAGTAATAGTAGCAGTCGGTAGTAGCCGTGGAAGAGTAATTGTACGAATCATCGTAAAAATAGAAGTAGTAGTCGTAGTAGTAAGCAGTAGTAGTAGTAGTAGACGTAGAAGTAGTAGACGTAGTAGTAGTAGTAGTAGTCGTCGTCGTCGTCGTCGTCGTCGTCGTCGTCATAGTAGTACTAGTAGTACTAGTAGTAGTAGTAGTAGTAGTAGTAGTAGTAGTAGTAGTAGTAGTAGTAGTAGTACGCAATAGTAGGTTTCGCCGTGGTAGTATATGTGGATGTAGATGTAGATGTAGTAATGGTAGTAGCAGTAGCCGTGGCAGTAGTAGTAATAGTAGTAGTAATAATAGAATGTGTCGAAATAGTTGTAGCCGTAGCAGTAGTAGTCGCAGAGGTCGTCGTAATAGGAGTAGTCGTAGTAAAGTAGCAGGAGTCGTCGTAGTAGCAGTAGTAGTAGAAGTAGTAGAAGTAGAAGTATCAGTCGCAGTCGCAGTTGTAGTAACATGAGTAGTAGTAGTAGTAGTAGTAGTAGTAGTAGTAGTAGTAGTAGTAGTGGTAGTAGTGGTAGTAGTAGTCGCCGTAGTAGTAATAGTAGTAGTAGTAGTAGTAGTAGTAGTAGTAGTAGTAGTAGTAGTAGTAATAGTAGTCGTGGTACTAGTAGTAGTACTAGTAGTAGTCGTTGTAAGTAGTAGTGATAATAGTAGTAGTAATACAATTCTTAGTAAAAGCCGTGGCCGTAGGGGTGGCAATCGTAGAAATAGTCGTTGTAATTATACTGATTTACAATAGGGGTGTCCGTCGTAACCGTAGTAGTAGCCGTAACATTTGCAGTCGCAGGAGTATTAGTCGTAGTAGTAGTAGTAGTAGTAGTAGTAGTAGTAGGAGTATTAGTAGTAGTAGTAGTAGTAGTAGTAGTTGTTGTTGCTGAAGTAGTTGTAGCAGCCGCTGTGACAGCAGGAAGGATAGTAGATGCAGTTTGTTGTGAAACCAATCGTATGATAGAGCTAGTAGTAGTAGCAATCGTCAGAATAATGGCCGTAGTCGTCGTAGTCGCATTCGGAATAAAAGTAAACGTCGTAATCGTAGTGACACGCATAGTAGTAGTCGTCGTGGCAAAAGTTCTTGATGTAGTAGCACGAGTAGTGGTGCGATGTTCGCGACGATGATAATACCAGAAATGGTAATCGTAGGCGGCGTTGTAATGGTAGCCATAATACTAGTGGCGGTCGTACTAATATTGGTGACCGAAGTCGTAGTAGTAGTAGTAGTAGTAGTAGTAGTAGTCGTAGTAGTAGTAGTAGTAGTAGTAGTAGTAGTCGTAGTAGTAGTCGTAGTAATAGTAGTAGTGGTAGTCGTAGTAGTAGTAGTAGTAGTAGTAGTAGTAGTCGTAGTAGTAGTAGTAGTAGTAGAAATAATGATAATGGTTGCAGTAGCAATCGTAGCCGAAGTAGTCGCGGCAACCGTCGTCGTTATACTAGTGGTGTTAATAGCCGTACTCGTTGTAAAACACCATATGGATAGTACTAGTAGTAGTAATAATGATATTCGTAGAAGAAATTGTAATCGTAAAAATAGTCGTCGTAGTAGTAGTCGTATTAGTACAAAAAAAACGATAATAAAAACAATAATAACCGTAACCCTAGAAGCCGTAATCGTAGTAGCAATAGTCGTAGTAATGATGGTAGTTGTACCAAGGGCAATTTGGAAAATGCAACCATTAATCGTGGTCGTAGTAGGAAACCATAGTAGTAGTAGTAGTAGTAGTAGTAGTCGTCGTAGCCGTTGTCGTCGTAGTCGTAATAGTAGCCGTCGTCGTGATAGTAGTAGTAGTCGTAGTAGTAGTAGTAGTAGTAGTAAGAATAATGGTCGTAGCCGTACTGTCGTAGCATGCGCAATGGCGGCACAGTAGCAATAGCAGTAATAATCGTATGGGCAGTAGTAGTAGAAGTAGTAGAAGTAGTAGTAGTAGTAGTAGTAGTAGTCGTAGTCGTAGTAGGAGTAGTAATTGTAATACAAGCAACAGTGGTCGTACTAGTAGGAATAATCGTAGTAATCGCCGTTTTACAGGCCGTAGTAGTAGTACTACTAGTAGTCGTAGTAGTAGTCGTAGTAGCAGTAGTCGTCGTAGTAGTGGTAGTCGTAGTAGTAGTAGTAGTAGTAGTAGTAGTAGTAGTAGTAGTAGTAGTAGTAGTAGAAGTAGTAGTAGTAGTCGTAGTAGTAGTAGTAGTAGTAGTGGTGGTAGTAGTAGTAGAAGTAGTAATGGTATCACTAGTCGTAGTAGTAGTAGTAGTAGTAGTAGTAGTAGTAGTAGTGGTAGTAGTAGTAGTGGTAGTAGCAGTAGTGGTAGTAGTAGTAGTAGTAGTAGTAGCGGTGGGAGATATAATAATACTAATAGTCGTAATACAAGGAATAGTTGTAGTAATGTTAGTCGTAGTCGTACTGGTAGAAAAGATAGTCGCCGCCGTCGTAAATCACAGAATAACGGACGAAGTCGTAGTAATTGAAGAGGGCGTCGTAATAATTTTAGGCATGCGCAATAAGTCGTTAAAGTAATAATAGTCGTAGGCATAGTAGTAGTAGTCGAGAGGTCGTAGTAGTAGTAGTAGTAGTAGTAGTAGCAGTAACCATGGTACGAGTAGTAGTAGTAATAGTCGCAATAGTAGTAATGGCAATACTACTCACCGTAGGGAACGTAATAATACGTATTCGTTTACATATTACTAGTAGCATCGGAGTACTAGTGCTCGTAGTCGTAGTCGTAGTAGTACGAGTAGTAGTAGTAGTAGTAGTAGTCGTAGTAGTAGTAGCAGTAGTAGTAGTAACAAACGTAGCAGCAATAGTAGTAGTAGTAGTAGTAGTAGTAGTAGTAGTGGTCGTAGCCGTGGTAAAGGTAGTAGTAGTAGTAGTAGTAGTAGTAGTAGTAGTATTAGTAGTAGTAGTAGTAGTAGTGGTAGCTGGCGTAGTAATAGCAATGGAAGAAGAAGAACGCGTAGTAGTAATAGCAGTCGGAGTCGCAGTAGCAAAGAAAAGTCGTAGTAATAGTATGCCGTAGTAGGCGTAGTCGTCGTTGCCGTCGTCGTCGTCGTAATACTAGTA
>CAUYUJ010004113.1:1347973-1372973 GCA_963575745.1 Prorocentrum cordatum | reverse complement strand
GAGGGGGCTCAGCGGGCTGCCGAGGCAGCCGACGCCCGCGCTGCCCAAGCCATCTCCGAGGCGCAGGCTGCGGAGCTGGCGGTCGCTGCGGCGCAGGCGGAGGTGGCTGCTGCAGGCGCGGCGGCGTGCCTGGCCGCCGACGCCGGGGTCGCGGGGCTCGATGGTGCGCTTGCGGCTGTCGCCGCCGCCGCCGCTCAGAGAGGAGCAGACGGCCTCGTGCAGCAGCTGCGGGCCGTGCTGCTGTCCCCTGCGCCCGCAGGCCCCGCAGGTGCCGCTGGTGCGGCGGCGGGCCTGGGCGCCGCCGGCGATTCCGTGATGTCCGAAGCCGCGGGCGCGGCCGCGGCGACCGCCGCCGCGCGGCCCGCAGCACGCCGCGGAGGACGAGGAGGAAGAGGAGGCCGACGGAAGATCCCGCTCCCGGGAGCGCGAACCACCTCTGTTCGTGACACTTGGGCCCCTCCCGCCAGGTCAGCGCGCGCTGCCGCTGGCGCCGGCAGCCGGCTGGGGCGCGCCGGCAGCAGAGGCTGCAGTTCATGTGCGGGCTTCCGGTCGGTTTGCTTCTGCGGATGACGCTGCCGCCGCGCGACTGCCGACTGCGGAGCCCTTGGCACGGCGTCCGCGTCGGCGAGGCTCGGCGCCCAGGGCCCGACCAGATCTCCGACGACACTCTCCGACGCCATTGGTCGAGACCGAGGTGGCCGATCAAGGCCCGTCACTTGGCCAGGCGCCGGTGGCCCCAGCATTGGCCGTCGACGCGGCGGCCTCGTCCAGCAGGCGGCGACGGCGTGCGACGCTCTGCACTCAATGCCAGCTGCCCCGGACCGGCGGTCAGGCTAAGAGAGGCGAGTCTCGCTTGAAATGCGCGGAGTGCGAGGGCGGCATCGAGTGCGGAAAGTGGATGTACCGGTGCTCCTCCTGCCCCGCGGTCGTCTGCAGGCATTGCGCCTCCCAGCAGGGGCAGCGACCGTCCCAGAAGCAGCAGCAGCAGCAGCAGCAGCAGAAGCAGCAGCAGCAGCAGCAGCAGAGCGCGGCGCCAACAGCAGCGGTGGACTCGCTCTTGGAGGTGCCGCCCCTGCCGGCACCTCCGGCCGCTGTCTCCGACAGCCCGCCTCGGGCGGCTGCAGATGAAGTAAGTGGGCCGAGTCAGCAGCAGCAGCAGCAGAGCGCGGCGCCAGCAGCAGCGGTGGACTCGCTCTTGGAGGTGCCGCCCCTGCCGGCACCTCCGGCCGCTGTCTCCGACAGCCCGCCTCGGGCGGCTGCAGATGAAGTAAGTGGGCCGAGTCAGCTACTGCTGGCGCTTCGACAACTTCTGGTCGTTCGCCGCGCGCCGCTGGTGAGGTGGGTGCCCGCGCGGCTCGCTCGCCAGTGCGCCGCTGTCCGGTTGCAGGCCCTCGACATGGTTATGGATGCTTTGGGCTCTGACCTCCCGCCGCTGGTGCAGGAGGGGCTCAACCTACTGGCGCTCGCGGCGCCGCGCCTCCTGCTTCGTGAGCGCCTTGCCGAGCCAGACGAGCATGCCGCAGTCCAGCCAGCCGGTCCAGAAAGACCAGCCCAAGCAGAGCTTCGCCCGCCTCCTCCGAGCGAGGATGCAGCTCGCCAGTGCTGCTCAGTGGCTTGATCTCGTCACTGCTGCCGCGCAGGACGAACGCTAGTGGGCTGCGGGTCATGCCGAGCGTGGCGCTGGACATGCCAGCCACCTTCGGCACGCACCGCCTGCTCATGCTACCACCGATGCAGGCGGGGGGCCGGCCACCCAGCAGGACTCTACGTCTACGTGGACTCGCGCTTTGGAGGGCGCCAGCATTGGCGACCTCCGAAAGGCCAAGCGCCTGCTGACAGGGGCGAAACTCCTCCCGCCGGCGGAGGAGACGCACGAGAAGCTGACCGCGCTGTTGCCGCCGGCTTCCGCCGAGGCTCGCGCCTCGCGACCGCCAGCCCCGCCAGTGTCCAAGTGCAACCCCGTCGAGTGCAAGCAGGTCCGCGCGTGCATCTGGAGCGCCCGTGCACTGGCGCATGCCGGGCCCAGCGGGGAGCGTAACTCCCGCGTCCAGGCGCTCCTCAGGAGCCCGCACGCGACGCGGGCACTCTCAAAATGGGCGCCGATGTGGGCCTGCCGCCAATTGCCGGCCTTCATCCGGGCTCATTTCCTCGGACAAGGGCGGGGGCAAGGCGCGCCCCATCGTGTTCCAGGAGGTCCTGTTCAAGCTCGCCGCGGGCGCCATCAGCCGCGCGGAGCTCCACAGGGTTTCCGCGCACGTCGGCAGCAACCAGCATGCGCTCGGCGCAGAGAGTGGCGCTGCCGCCCTCGTCGCCGAGGTCCAGGCGGACATGGCGGCCCACCCGCGCTGGGTCGACCTCGGGCTCGACCTCGAGAATGCCTTCGGCACTGCCCGCCGGCAGGGCGCCTACGAGCATGCTCTCCGCGCACGGCGACACTGCAGCGCAACGTGTGGTTCGGGGGAGTCCGGCAGCTGTGCTGCGCCCAGGTGGGGGAGCAGTTCAAGACGCTGGAAATGCAAGGGGGTTGCTGCCAGGGCGGTTGCAGTGCAACCTCGGACTTCGGCCTCGCATTCTCGGCCGGCATTCGCGACATCTCTGAGGCCTACTCCAAGGCGTTCGCAGATGAGTCCTCTCGCCCGCGTCTCCGCCTCTTCGTCGGCGACGTCTGCGTCGCCGCTCCGCGTGAGCACTGGCCGCAAGCGATGCGGATCGCGACGCAGTGCTTTGCGGCACGGGGGCTGAAACTGCGCGTCGACAAGACCAAAGCCCACGTGCCAGCTGCCCGTTCAGACCCGGCTCTCGCTGGCGAGCTCGCTGCCGAGCTGCGCCCGCGTGCTGAACTCGACGCGTCTGGTCTTGCTCTCCTTGGCGCTCACGCCGAAGGCGAGTGCAGCGCGCATTTTAGTTTCGACGGGGCCACCCTCGGCCCAGTGCAAAAGCGGTGCGAGAAAGCGATCGCATTCGCTTCGAGTTTTAAACGAGTTGCGCATGCCGAGCTCACTTGCCGTAAGTTGGGTCCTCTATGGAAGCTTGTTTGCTTGGTCTTGAACCGCGCTCTGTCCTACGACGCCTGCGTTGTGAAGCCGGCGGCCTTCCTGCCGTGCGCACGTCGTTTGGACGACGCGGGCAGCGATCTTGTCCGGACAGCTTTCTTGGGGCCTGCTTGCACGGGCCCGCAGTGGCAGGCCTGTCTCAGCACCCTGAATGCACCGCTCAGCCATGGAGGCATGGCGCTTCGACCCATTGCTCTTGAGGCTCATTTTTCGTATCTCGCCACGCTCCTCCGCGTGCTGCCGAAAGCCTCTCGGCGGCTTGTCGTCCACCTGCAGCCAGCTGTAATCGACCTAGGGTACGAGCGCTCCGGTATGCTCGCTGCTGCCAGACATTGCCTTGGCCGGTTGGCAGCGAGCGGCGTGTTCCTCGACACGTGGGGGATGCCGCAGCCGGAGCCTGATGCGCAAACAGGTGCCCACACATTTTCGCTCGAGCACGCGGTGGCTGCAGGCGTAGCGCTGCGGCACCGTCGTAAATTGTGGATGCTCCGAGCGGCCGATGCCGCACTCTCTGCAGGGACGCCTGGGCAGCGGAAACACTGGCTGTCCGGAGGCGGTCCGGAAGGCGGGCTTGGTTTCACAGCCAACGCAACTGGGGATTTGGCCCCTTGGTCGGACGATGAGTTCCGCATCAATTTCCGCCGGCGTCTCCGGCTCCCGCTCTTCGGCGTCGCGTGCTTTTGTCAGCGCCGCGCGCGTGCTGGAAGGGTCTGTGGCCACGCGCGCGACGAGCTTGGAGATCACGCGATATCTTGCATGATCGGTGGAGCCCACAACCGTCTGCATGATGGAGTCTGTGACGAGCTCGCGGCGTGCGCTCGCACAGCCGGCCTTGCAGCCACACGCGAGGTCGTGCTTCCAGAGCTCGCCACGGCAACCATGCGTGAGCCGCGCGTGGACGTGCAGCTCTGGGGCCACTCCTCGCTCCCAATTTTCCACGGGGACTTCACAATCGTCAGCACACACAACCGCCGCGGCCATTCGGCGACCGCCGGTGCTGGCGCGACCGCTGCCGAGGCTGCGAAAGTAACGAAATATGGAGCTCGAGGCGGCACAAGCGTGCAAGGCCTTGCACTTGAATTCGGCGGCCGCCACGGGCCGCAGCTGACGTGTCTGCTGCAACAGCTGGCAAGCCTCACCCGGCACCAGAGCCATCTCCGTGACACGGGTTGCGCACGGCCGCCGCTCCGCGATTGGCGGCAGCGGTCCTTGTGGGGCGAGCCACTGCGGTGCTCGTCTCCTCCGCTACCGCACCAGCGTCCCAATAGTGGGTCGCTGGTTCACCTTTCTTGCACAGGTGGTCACATCGAAGCTTGTCCGCGCAGACGTGTCCAAAGCAACAGCAGCAGCAGCAACAACAGCAGCGTCAACAACAACAAACGAACAACGACATCAACACCAACAACACCAACACCAACACCAACAACACCAATCCGCACCGCATAACCTCACTTCAGCCACGCGCCCAGTGCATGATCTTTCGGCGTGTGCGAGGCGCCAAGAATTGCGCGTGCCATCTGCCATCGGAACAGTCCGTGGGCGGGGCCCAGGGCTGGCGTCGCGCCAAGCCCGCAGTGCATGGCCACATTAACGTTTCCAAGCGGATCAACTTCAGAGCGTGTCCTCTGTTTAATTATGAAGATAATCCTGGAGGCCTCGTGCGGCAACTTGAGACCCGATTTACGGTCGGATCCACGTCGGATGTACGTCGGGTTCACGTCGGACTAAGTCGGAATTACGTCGGACTGACTCCGGAGCATCGCCGCGCGAGCGTGGACCCATAGCTTACGGAGCTAACGTGTGGTCTAGATAATACTACTATTACGCGCCGCGCGAGGCCTCCAGGATTTTCCACATCAGCTTCAGCATCCACATCCCCACCCACCGAAAGAGGCAACCTCGCACCTGGATCTGGGCGGAAAGTATAAAACACCTTATTCAGGCGTAGTGCGCAGAGCTCTCTCCTGCACCTATATTCGCGCCATGCGACACGTGACTGCTGTACACGAGTCTTTCAGGTCAAATGCGCCCTGAACCGCCTACCCAGCATGTGTTAACAACTGGCCGCTGAGTGTTGACAATCTCCCTTGTGCTGGGCGAATCATCGTCGTGCCACCCTCGGCGCACCTTACTGCACTTCACGCCACACGCCCTCCTCCTCGTGAGCGTTTTCTTATTCGGCGCTTCGACACTGGGCGGCAGGGGGGGGAGGGGGGGGGTCTGGCTCCGGACCTCTGCTCAGCGCGACTGTTTGCAACGGTGCGTCCTATGGGGGAGTCTAGGCTCCGCCTGCTCCAAACAGACGCCAAAAACAGCCGAGGGCCCGCGCCGATCGGCAAAACGATGAATAAGAAAACGACGACCTTCTCGCCCTCCTGTTTCTTACCGCCTAAAAGTCAGATGCTGGCAGGAGCGGGAGCGGCTTCGAGGCAACTGCTCTATGTGCCTGTACAGGTCGTCCTGCTCGCGCTCCTGCGCCCGTGGGTGCCGCAAACACAACATGGATTCCCTTGGCCTTTAAGTCTGGCCAATGCAGTTCGGGAGGAAAGAACACATCAATAATCCCAAACCAGCGTCGTCGGGTTCGGGCCTGCATACAGCAACGAGGAAGTGTGGCACACCTTCCCGCCCAACCTGGACTGGGACGTGTCAACTCGCCCCGAATCTCCGTGCCCACGCGGGCTCGTCTAATTATAGGAACAGAAAACTGCATAAACATAAATGTTCAAAACTCCGCGCGGATTTCTTGGATCCGTGCTGGACCCCCCTCCCTGGCGCACGGAGCGCGCCAGCGACGGCGCCAGAGGCGCCGCCAGGGCGGCCCGGCACCGGTCCTAGAAATCTGCACGGAGCTCCGACTATTCATCTTTATGCATTCTTTTCTTCTTCAATCTTCGGCTGCTTGCACCTCCTCCTTCTGCGATCCCCTGCTCCTACTCCTCCTCTCCTGCCACCTCCTTCTTCGTATGCTTGCACCTCCTCCTCCTCCTCCTCATCTTATGTATTTGCTGCATGCTGCAAGCGGCTTCCATGTTCACCGAGCCGCCTTACGGCCACTGTGCGCCCAACCCGGGGCGACCGAGAGGAGCAAATCCCCCCCGGGCGGCGCGCAATAGGGGATAGGGTTAGGTCGGGCATGTCCCCCTGCAGGCGGATTTTGGAAGAAGAATAGAGAATAGTCAAAAATGCCTATAACTGGCCAAGATTAATCGAAAACTCGTCCCCAGACTATGGTTGGACTCTTTTTGCGTTTCCTCCTGTCGAAGGACAGGCCCGACTTAAGGGTAGGGGGGATAGGGGAAGGCTTCTTTCCAGGACGCTGATTCTTAATGGCGCCGGCCCTACCTCTACAGTGAAGGCCCGCGCCTTATTAGAAGCAGGGGTGCTTTCGACCCCCCTGCCTCCCTACCCGTCGGTCGCAAAAAGTGGGTAGAAACAGGAAGTAGGAGGGCGTCGAAATCATATGGGGCTTCTGCCTGACCCCCGAGGACGAGGGAAGAGGGAAGACACCTCCACTCTTGAAGTAGGAAGGCGCCAAAATGCACTGGGACTTGGGAGTCCAAAGATATTTCCTTCCAAAGACGGCCCCCGTGACTCGCCATCGCCCGGACGTCCATCCCCCGAGCATTCTTAGACTTCGGGCGTGTATTTCTCGCGAGATGAGATGGTCCGAGCTGCTCTTCGATGCTCCTCGCCGAGGGGAAGATGCACACCTCCGAGCGATGCCGACGTGACCGCACCGGCGGCCTTCTGCCGTGGAGCGCCCCGAGCCAGCCCCGCGCGAGCGAGCGCGTCGGAGCCGCCGGCCCTCCGGCAGGGCCTGGCAGCGCCCGCGCCCCGACATCATCTGGACCCACCCGAGCGGAGGAGGAAGAGGAGGAGGAGGAAGAGGAGGAGGAGGAGGAGGAGGACGAGGAGGAGGAGGATGAGGAGGAGGAGGACTGAGAGGAGGAGGAGGAGGAGGAGGAGGAGGAGGAGGATGAGGAGGAGGAGGACTGAGAAGGAGGAGGAGGAGGAGGAGGAGGAGGAGGAGGAGGAGGAGGAGGAGGAGGACGAGGAGGCCCTGGGCCAGAGGCCACCCGACTCCGCGCTGCGCGCGTCGCGCCGCGCGAGGCGAGGCGAGAGCGCGGGGGCCGACCCTCCTACATCTCGGCGGCGAGCCCGGACCTCCTCGGTCCCTCGGCTCCCTCGTCGCTCCCTGCCCCCAGAGGCGTTGCCCATCGCTGTCCCTTCCGTGTGGACTGCGCGCCGGTCCCTTCCGTGCACCGCGCCCCCTCCGCCTCTCCTTCCCGCCTCTCTCGCCCGAGCTTCACCCTTGCTCGATTCCCCCCTCCAGTGCCCCTGCCACTCCTCCATCGATCCCCTCCCCGCCTGTCTTCTCCTTGTTCGTCGCACCTTCTCTTCTCCTCGCTCGTACACCCACCTTTGCAAACAGATCGCTTCCGCAGCGTAAAATAAGTGGTCTTCACATGGTGTGAAACGCTCGAGATGTCAACTCATCATCGATGCGACACGCAAACGGTTGAAAGCAAGCATTGGAACATGCTTGCGCTGTATGTTTATCTGCCTGTGTTGGGCTTTCGCCCAAGGTCTCAGATGAAGAATCAGTATGCCGAAAATAAATCAATCCTGGAAAGGGCGTCCCACCCCAACTTCCTGGGACCTCCTGGTCCTTTCACCTTGTCCTCCTCTTCGTCCACCCTCCTCCGAATCCTCGCCTCCAACCTTCTCCGTAATTCTCCGCTTCCCCTCCCCCTGCTTCTTCCCTCCTCATCATCATAATTATCCCCGTCCTCCTGTTGTCCCTCACCCCGTTTACATTGCAACCCCCTCCTCATCTTCCTTGCCGTCGTCGCCGACGTCTTCCTCTTCCTTCTCCTCCTTCTTTTTTCCCGCTCCCCCTCCTCCTTCCCCTCACTTCCCTGCTGCTCTTCCTCCTGCTCATCAGCTTCCTCCGTCGTCCTCCTCCCCATTCTTCCCCTCCCCATTCCCCTTCCTATCGCCCCCTCTTGCGCATCTCCACCTCCTCCTCGTTCCCGGTCTCACTGTTTCAGCTCATTTTGCCAATCATCTTCCTCAGACTCGTCTTGCTCCCCTGTCTGAGGCGCAGATCTTTCACATATTGTGCCCCTTCCCCCCCCCATCCGCCTTTCGCAACTTAACCTTTCTCCATCTCCCCTCGACTACGAAGCTTGGACGAGGATAAAATCGGGTACGGATAAATCGAGAATCCCAGGTCCGGCGGATCTGGTCGATGTCTCGGACGCCGCGGACTTCTTAGAACGTTCTGGCACGCTCTGAAAGCGTTCCGGAACGCTCTGGAACGGATTATCCTCGTCCTAGCCCCGCCCGACCCCTCCCTCTCTAGAGGCCTCCTGTATGGGGTCGTAGTAGATGGGGTCGGAAGATCGCGCCGCATCGGCGATGCATCGGCGATGCACCAGCGATGCATCGCCGACGTCGGCGATGCATCGGCGACGTCGGCGTGGAGAAAACTGGGCTCCACATCGATCCTTAGATCGGGCATGTCCCATCTTTTGTTTGTATATATATATATATAGATATGTCAAACAATCAAAACATCATCCCCATACTATCTTTGGACTATCTCTGACCGTTCCTCCTGTAGAGGGACACGCCCGATGTAAATCGGGCCGCACCGGCGATGCATCGGCGATGCGGCGCGGTCCTCCGACCCCATCTGCTCCGAGGAGCAGGAGGAGGATGAGGAGGAGCAGGAGGAGGAGGAAGAAGAGGAGGAGGAGCAGGAGGAGGAGGAGGAGCAGGAGGAAGAAGAGGAGGAGGAGGAGGAGGAGGAGGAGTATCAAGATCGGGCACAGGAACAGGAACATGAACGGGAAGAAGAGGAGGTCCAGGAGGCCTGCGGCTCTTCGGGGCCCTCCTTCTTCACCTCCCAATGTAGGCCACCCCCCCGTTACCACTCGCCCGATCCCTCGCATTCTCGCGTGGCCCTCTGAGCCCCCTGCTGCTCTTCCCCGGTGCTCGAGCACTACACGACGGGCGGGGGGGCAAACAGAGAGGCCATCTCGTCATTCTGCAGGGACTCGTCCCAGAACGACCCTACGTATACCTCGGCGTGGCCCGCGGGCAGGGGCGGGACGGATCGGATGCGGGACGAACGCGATTTGAAGTATCAGTCGTGGAAAAGGATGTAAGGATGATGCTGCTGATAATGCTGATGATGCTGATGATGATGCTGATGATGACGCTGCTGCTGCTGATGATGATGCTGATGATGCTGATGATGCTGATGATGCTGATGATGCTGATGATGCTGCTGCTGCTGATGATAATGATAATGATAATGATAATGATGATGATGATGATGATGATGATGATGATGATGATGATGATGATGATGATGATGATGATGATGATGATGATGATGATGATGATGATGATGATGATGATGATGGCAGGGCTGATGATGACGAAGGTGCGCAAATCATTGGCGACAATGAGCTTCGGCTGCAGCAGCGGCGTCGCTCCAGCGCCGGCGGAGGAAATGGAGGGTCTCGGACTTTCTGAGGGAAACACCGCCGAAACCATCGCGGACAAACACGGGCCATCGCGTCGTGCCGCGAGGAAGCCCCATCGGCCCGACTCACTCCCCTGCCATTCTGCTGGAACTCAGGGGCCTCTCTCCCGCCATGGCCCTGCCTCTCGCCTGCCCAGCCAGAGGCCCGAGACACGAGCGCGTCCACCAGGGGGAAACTCCCTCCCTGTTGCCGCGCTCCGCAAGCCGCGGGGGAGGGGACGCACCTCAAGCCCTCGTTCCGCGCCCACGGCACTGGCACCCCAGCGCTGCGCCTCGGCGCACGGCTGACTGCCCCATCAACGCCGTCCCGCACGTAGTCTGTCGAAGCTGATGGCGGCCTCCTCGGCGAGGAGCTGCTGCATCTGTTCTTCTTCCTTCTGCCGCCGCGCGGCGCCGTGAGGCTGGCCGCTCACGGCTCGTATCCGGCTGTGGTCGGGGATGGTGGCGCCCTCCGGCCTTCGGCGCCCCTCCGACGGGGACTGCACCAACGCAACGCATACTTTGGCCAAGGACCCAACGAACCCAATCCTCCCCGATGTGGGCCACGCTGCAATGCCAGCAAAAGGCCCCCAAAAGCGGCAGCGTCGGGCAAATCTCCACGGCGTGCCCACTAAGGGGTACCCGTTGATTGCGGCGCCGCTGAAGCTTCTGCGCGCCCTCGGCCCCGGAGCTGGGCAGCGGCGGCCACTCCACTCCCCCTGCGCCGCGAGGCCGGGGCCCACGCGGAGCAGCGCGAGCGAGGCCACCGCGGCGGCAGACGCGAGCCCCAGCCGCAGCCGAGCGGAACTCCGCGGGGCCGCGCGGGGCTCGTCGGGCCGCGCCTTCCGCCTGCGCCGGCCGCCGCCTCCGTGGACTCCTGCGCCTCCGAGCCCCCGCGGCCTGGAGGGACTCGGCCTGGTCGTGCTCAGGGACCCGCACGGCGGTCGCCCCGCGCGGGGTCCCCTCCAGCGTTCGGTCGGGCATGTTCTCCCTCGACGTCGTCGCTGCCGTCTCCAGCCTCGCCTGCCGCGCCCCGCGGCAGATGTGCGCCTCCAGACGCGGCGCTCAGGAGGCCGCCTCGGCCCTCGCGTGGATCACCCGCGCGCGACGCCTCCTCGGGCTCGAGCTCCGCGGGCGGCTCCGTGGGGAAGGGCGGCACGCTCGGCAGCGGGTCGCCGTGGCAGGAACCGCCGTCGTCGTCGTCCCCGGGCCCTGCGACCTCCGTGCCGCGCCAGCGGACCCGAGGGATGCCGAGCCGCTCCGAAGCACGGCCTCGCCGCCGCCGCGACTACAGTGGAGGCCAGACCACGTGAGACCTTCCACAAGAAGCCTCAACCCTGAGATTCCAGGACGTCCATCGGGTTTTGGTGCGGGAGCGTCGCGCCTTGCCGTCGCAGAACCCTCGAAACCCGAGAAGCCCAGGGCACCCTGGTGGCAAGCAGGGTGTCTCTCGGCATGGGTCTCCACTGCATGTCGACCCCGAGCACTGGGAGGTTGTCGAATGGACCAAACACTTGGGGCCCAACCCTGGGAGGTGCGATGGGGGGCGTCCGTGGCCGTGGACGTGGCCGTGGCGGTGGCAGTTCCTGCCCCGTGGCCGTGGCGCAGCCGCACTGGGGGGCCCGGGCGGCGTGCCAGGCCCAGGCGCGACGCCGCCTTGTCCCTCCAAGGGCCCGCGTGCCCCTCGCGTCCAGGCGGTGGGCGGGGCGGGCCTCGGCCACGCGGTCGTGCCGTGAATCACGCCCACCCGCCCTCCTCCTCCTCCTCCTCCTCCTCCTCCTCCTCCTCCTTCTCCTGCTCCTCCTGCTCCTCCTCCTCCTCCTGCTCCTCCTCGTGCTCCTGCTCCTGCTCGTGCTCGTGCTCCTGCTCCTGCTCCTCCTGCTCCTCCTGCTCCTCCTGCTCCTCCTCCTCCTCCTCCTCCTCCTCCTGCTCCTGCTCCTGCTCCTGCTCCTGCTCCTGCTCCTGCTCCTGCTCCTGCTCCTGCTCCTCCTCCTCCTCCCCCTCCTCCCCATGGCCGCGACGCTTGACCACGGCAACATTCGCATGCCCGGTGGGCCCGCCGCCGCGCAGCCCGTCGCGCCGCCGTGGGCCCCGTGTTGGCGGACTCCGCCGCGCGGCGTGTAGCGGGCTGCACCCCTCCCAGGGCTCCCTCCGTCGCCAGCGCCTGCCCCCGGCTGTCGTACGTCGTCATCGCGGGGGCCGCGACGGGGAGAAGGAATGGGCCGCCATTCGCTTTGCCCTCCGAGGAGGTAGGTCTCAGGGTAGAGGCACTGCGCGCACCTCGCCTGACTGGCGCCCACGGCAAGCTTGAGCCAAACGGTTACAGACGACGGCGATGATGGTGCTGCTGCTGCTGATGCTGCAGCTGCTGACGATGGCCATTATGATAATGGTGGTGATGATGATGATGGTGATGATGCTGCTGCTGATGATGCTGATGCTGCTGCTGCTGCTGCTGATGGGAATGAAGATGAAGATGAATATGATGATGATGCTGATGATGAAGATGATGCAGGTGCTGATGATGCTGATGATGCTGATGATGATGCTGATTATGCTGATGCTGATGCTGATGATGATGATGATGATGATGATGATCATGATGATGATGATGATGATGATGATGATGATGATGATGATGATGATGATGATGATGATGATGATGAGGACGAGGACGAGGACGAGGATGAGGATGATGCTGCTGCTGCTGATGGTGATGGTGATGATGATGCTGATGCTGCTGATGCTGCTGCTGCTGATGATGATGATGATGCTGGCGGTGATGCTGACGGAATATGCACGCGCAGGACATGCACATACGCCCGCTCGCCCTGCAAACCAATGAGGCCATGGCGAGAGCCTGATTCCAACTTGCTAATCTCGTCATGGGTCATAACCACACGCGGGCGTGCCGCTGCCATCGCCGCTCCCGTGGACCAGCATATGCTGCCGTAACATTGGCAGTGGCCGCTGACGTCACCGTCGCCGCATGCCCTGCGAACACACCTTCTCCAATGGCCGCTGCCGTCGCCGTCTCTAGGACGAGGCCAAGGGAGGAGGATGAGGAGGAGGGCCGTAGCCATTTTGACTCAAGCCATTTTGCCTCAAGTATACCATTTCTCTAGGTTGGTCAAGGGTGACCGTTACCCGAGGAGCCCTGGAGAGGCTCCAGGACAGGGGCTCCAGCCTTTTTTTCTCTTGCAGGTTCACTGCACACATTCGTACTGCTATAGTGGGGGCGCCCATACGCACAGTTCTAACCAGCACATCCGTTGCGCGTAGATGGGATGGGATTGTCCTTCTTGCCAGCGAAACGTGCCGGACAAATATTATCGATGCTTTTGTGGGCAAGAGTGGGCAGCTCACAAGGCCAGACCGCCCCGCAAGCAAAGTCAGTCGAGGCGTCGGGGGAATTCGACGCACCGCCAGCCCGAGCGCAGCGAGCGCAGCCGCGCGACGGGCTCCAAGCCAGTAGTCACAGAGGATATGATCCAGAAGATCATTGCGGCTCACCCTCCCATGCTGAAGGCAGAGGCGCTCCGGCACAGGCGCTACGAGACACCACCAGCATCCGCCTGTCAGATGGAAGGTTTCAAGATCGACAAAAACGAGCTATAAGAGTACTGGCTACCCTAGTTGCAGCTTCCGAGGCCAACGGGGGGGAGGACGAGCCTTCGAAGCTGGAGATCGGCCTCCACAAATACCTCATTGCGTCCATGGAACCGCTGGAGACCCGCAAATTGAGAGAAACAAGAAGGAGCAGCAGGACCTGGCAATTGCCATCGACAAAGTGGGAGACCAGATCGAGGCGCTGGAGACCAAGCAGCGCGAGATGAACACCAGGATGGAGCGCCTGGCGGAAGCCCCCGAGGAGCTCGAGGCGGAGGAGGACGCAGCGGACATCGCGATGGACGCCAACCTGGGGGCGACCCAAGCAACACCAGCCTGGCCAACACCGCCCGAGGCGCAGCCAGCGCACCCGCCGCAGCCCCGACGGGCGCCTGCACCGCAGGCGCAGCCGAAAGCATCGGTGGCGCAGGCAGCTCAGCCACCGCAAGGTTGGCATACAGCCCCGCCACCGCCGCCACCGCCTCCCATCCAAGGAGCGGCATATCCTGGCATGCCGACACCATTCCCAGCCCAGGCGGGAGGCAACATGGAGTACATCATGCACTTGCAGCAGCAGATGGCAGCGGAGGCGCAGTTGCAGCAGCTGCGCGCCCAGATCACCAAGGGTTGGGGCAAGTTTGGCCAGCAGCCACCAGCGGCGGGGCCATATGGAGGGACCTCAGC
The DNA here is from genome assembly GCA_963575745.1 of Prorocentrum cordatum. Classification (NCBI taxonomy): domain Eukaryota; class Dinophyceae; order Prorocentrales; family Prorocentraceae; genus Prorocentrum; species Prorocentrum cordatum. Next base: position 1,359,089 of record CAUYUJ010004113.1, on the reverse strand, counting down.
CTGGCCTGAGATGGCCCCGGCCCAGCAGGCTCAGCCGCAGAGGGGCCCAGCCGTGCCACAAGTCCCCATGGCCCCACAGTTCCTTCCAGCATGGCAGGCCTCAGGAGCAGCAGCAGCGACCAGCGGCGCGACGGCGCCAGGCGGCTCGCCCGCGAGCCAGGCGGCGGCGGCGGCTCAGGCCCCCCCCGCACTCCCCGCGGAGGGGAGCAAGGCGGAGTCGCAGCTGGCCAGGGCCACAGCCGAGCGGGCAGCCTCCCCCGCAGTCAAGAGGCCCGCGGACCAGGAGGGGATGCCAGATCCGACGGCCCAGGCCCTCTGCACTGAGGAGGAGGCGAGGTTGCTGGAGGAATCCCTGCGGCGCTACGCGGAGAACACGGGCTTCCCCCCCCCACGCAGGAGCTATTCATGTCACCAACTCCAGTGGGAACACACCCAGCGACGCAGGTGGTCACCTCCCAGGAGTACCACAAGTACCAGCAGATGGTGGAGGTCCACGTCAAAGCAGCCATGCTCGCACAGGCCCAAAAGGAGCCCCAGCCATCGATCTCAGCACGCAGAAGGTGGACATTTCGCAGGAGGAGACTCAGAAGGCTTTCCAGGATCAGCGCCTCCTGGCATCGGGACTGCACGTCGACCAACTCCTCGCGTTACCAGCCTACATGCGATGGCCACAGACCAAGGACCACCAGGACAACTTAGATGCCTACATGCGCTCACTGGGCAAGACCATGGTCAGTGTCACGCACATGCAAGATGCGAGGGCCACACCGGCGGTGGACCCACTACTCTTGGCGCCGACAGAGCCGATGGGGCCGCTCACACAGCAGGAGCAAGTAGCCCCATTGGATACTCGATAAGTGACTTGGGAATATTTGAAGTCTCAGCCGCAGGGCAAGAGGATGAGGGCAACAACGACAATTACGAGCAGCAGCAACAGAGAGACCCATATCAATCAATACCAATACCTATGGACAGGCAAGAAGACCCTCAACTTCGACAAGCTCAAGAGTTGATCGATGACATGGAGGATGCACTCAGCAGGGAGGCGCAGTACTGGGGACACTACGCGATGTTATGGAATTCACACTCGGCTTTCGGAGATTGGATGGCCTGTTGTGCACCACGCGTCCGACGCCAGTTGCAGCATCATGAGGAGCTCCTCACTTCGATCACCACCAGCTCATACACCATCACAGAGCTGGTCAGGGACATCTGCACTAACGCTTGGATGTTCAACATACCAGACAGAAAGGCTCTGTAACAGAGCATGCAAGACCTCTTCCAACAAGACAGGCGATGCTGGCGGGATACCATGATGCACCAGCAGAGACGCTTGATTGATACACGAGGGCGGTACGGCCACACGTCAACCCTTACAAACTTCGGCCGCATCAACGCCATGCTGGGCACAGAGGCGCAGCACAGGATAGACTACCTTGCCTCCCTACAAGAGCTACCAAAGGTGCTCATCGCCATGGACGACATGAACGTGCCAGGGCCGCGGACACCAGCCCAGAACGCTTGGGAAAGGGAAGCCAACAACATCGCGCGTATCATCAGCCAGATCAGCATATTTAACTCACAGGCAATTGACGACAGCATTGGCCTGATCCAAAGTCAAATGGTGGAACATGCGGCAGGTGGTATGCTAACAGATCCAGAATGCCTCGCAAGCTCTCTTACCGCGGTCAACGAGGACGGCTATGAGACCATCAGGCAGCAGATCATCACACATTCTACATGGCACCTGGAGTTAGGCCTCACCATATGCAGGAACCTCTTGAGGCACATTACACAGCAGGACCATACTCAGGGGAGGCCCAGCTTGGCAGCCACAGAAGCAGAACAAAGAGATGCCCAAGAAGCTCGTTCCACGCTGGTAGACGACATGGTATCTATTGTGAATCCTTGGGATTACGACGCCCAACTATGGTCCCCGACAGACGCCGATAATGATTTTATGGACTGGTGCGAGCCGTTCATGAGACAATACTTAGACACATCGTGCATTTTCGATGTCCTCATCGACGGATTACATCAGCAAAGGGCCTACCTACATCCAGTCGCGAGGGACATATGTCGAGCCATATGGGCAAGGGGAGGCACCGGGCGCCAAGCTTTCTTGACCACGTCAGCGAGGTTGATCAGGGCCAACAGGCACATGTGGGAGCAAGAGATGCGATAACATCAACAGGTCCTACGAAACGCCCGCCGCAGACTGGGACAACGAGACGGCCAACCTCAATAGCCTGAATTTCACGAAATCCTACATGCACGCCTCGACCGCATGGACGAGCTAGCCCTCGGGCGCATTCGCCTCATGAGTCAGTTTCAGATGGACATCACAGCCAGGCACGGCAACGACGGCAACAGCCAGGATGACATGAACCACAGCGACAACACGAACCTCATCCAGCAGTTCGCGATCATGCACCAGCCTGCAGCCGCAGGCTCCGATCCCAGTGAGGGGGCACATTTTTTCAAGCGCTCATCGCTGCGAATGCCACCATGGGGTCCCTAAAAACTCCCCAGGGAACGGTGGCGCCTATGATAGCGAACGCCTCGCTTGCCAACCTCAGTCGGGGGTTGGCACCCACTCGGGCCGCGAGGGACAACACGACTGTTTGGCACGCTCCTGTAGGGCAATCCGCAGTAGTAGCAGACCAGCCAAACAACTTACCAAGTAGCCTCTTTTTTTGTGCGGATTGGAGAACACCCACGGTCTCTCAGCAACGTGCCAGCGCCTGCGCCCTACCAGACCGCTAATACCCTGGGGCGCAGCACGCCTCTTCTCCAATCCAGCACCGATGGTGACCCATGCGCCCAAACGGAGAGGGCGGCATGGCGAGAGATTTACGGTCTTGCCTTTCTTTTAGTGGGCAGGAGCGATGGCCCAAGTTTTTCTTAGGGGCGAACAAGCAGCTTTTGGTGATTTTATGTTTTGGTGCGGGATCTGGATAGGACATATCCTAGATAGGATCACACACACCAATGCAATTGTCTTGAATCACGGGCAGCGCCAGGACCTCATTCGCGACACTTGCGAGAGGGGATGGCGGAGAGCCACGATACAAAGACGTGAACTAATGCACAGGTTCACACTCCTCATGAGGTACAACCCAGCACAGTGCCTCGAGGAAGTGGATTTTGCGACTTGTGCAATGCTAGTGGCCGGTGCCCAGATCCAGGTCGAAGTCCAGGGCCGCGGGCGGCCCGTCCCCCTGGATTTGCTTTTGCTCCGCCGTGCTTGGAGGTTCTGGTGCTCGAGCCTACATTGCGAGGGCCCAGCTCCACCAGCGTTGAAGCTGCCTGCGCCGCCTGCAGCTAATCCCATGGAGCAAGAGGAGCTAGAACCAGCTTCAGTGTATGTACAGCAAGCGGCCACAGAGGGGGCGGATACCTCCTTGTTATAGACCACCCTTCAGGCCGCTACATTCAGGCAGAAGTTCACAGTGATCATATTCCTAGAAGAGCCACAAGATTGTAGCAGCAGGCAGCTAGACTTCACACCAGAACGCAGCCAGGCCGCCAAACACTTGGCGCGCAGCCAGCCTCTCTCATCATGTCTTAGGAGCCTTGAAGCCGACAGTACACCCCCCTCTGCGTTGGTGACCTCGGCCTCCCTTGTCTCCTCCCAGTCGGTGCAGGCTCCTACAGAAGTTTACCAGACTCCGAGCTTGTTCGACAGCGTAGCTGCAGCAGGCTCTAACACCCAAGTCCTGCAACCACTTGCGGGCACGAGTGCAGCTGATCCCATCGAATGGTCAGATTTACAGTTTACTGCCATTCAGCAGACGCAGACTTTTCCACGCACATTACCAGGCGTAGCGTTTTTTTTCGGACCCTGATGTACAGGGTCGCAGCATGAGGAGGCGACTCGTTGGCAAGCAGAGTCAGCCAGTTTCTGATAGCCAGCACAAGTCGGAACGGATGCGAGCTCTGTTACACCCGTCCCCGCAGGCTCAGGGGGACCCCTCTCGTCTTCGCCGCCCTCGGCTGGATGCGGCTCCCAGTCCCCCCCCCGCCACCCCACGAGGGCCCAAAGGACTACGAGGATGAAGTTGGCAGGTCTAAAGACCACAACCGTTGCACCATGGACCCCTGGACCGACTTTAGGGCTTTGCTTGCGAGATGCCCCCTCGCGTTGGACCAATGGCCAAAACATGACGTCGACTACCCGCGCCTTCACCCGGCCACCAAGTACGGCTGGGCCAACACTATCAGGTACCAGGGCGGGGCCGCGGGGCCCCTAGTCACATATACATTTACGTCGACGGATCGGTGAAGCCCTTAGCTAGGGAAGAAGCGGCGTGGGCCCTCGTGGTATTATATCAGATAGGTGAAGACTTTCAACTGGCGGGCCACTTAGCGGCCCCCTCGATCGCTACTACCAACTTCCCCACCGACCCTTCCACCTGGTCCAGCACCCACGCTGAGGTGCACAGCCTCATTTGGGCGGCTCTCTGGGTGTTGCAGCGTGAGCATCAGGTTCCGACTTTCATCATCTGTGACAACTTGACAGCTGTCAATATTTCGAGTGTTCGAGCCAGTCCTTAAAGGAGTCCAGGGGAACTCTTCTTCCTGCAGGCTATCTTGGAACTTGTCAAAAACCACAGGGGGGTCCAGGTCCAACACATAGCCTCGCACGAGGGAGACCCATGTAATGAATTCGCCGATGTTCTGGCCAAACTTGCCTCGGGGGTGCTCACTAAGGAAGGTTTTTACCCCGCGGACATCCATCAGGATTTCAGGGACGCGATCACTTACACCAGAGCCATGGAGTGGCAATGGCTTGCCTCAGCTGGGCCCGACGCCTTAGCATACCCACCCACTGAGGGCAATGACCTCATCTTCGAGGTGACCAGCCAGCCAGCGGCAGGACACCGTCTGCCCCCGACTCCCAATACCAGGGAAGTTCAAACCAGTATCGATTTCCAGGTTGCCACGTACAACCCAGGATCCATGAAAGAAAAGGTTACGAAGCAAGGGCGGGCCAGGAAAGCTACGGCCAGGAACGCCATTATCTTCGCCCAGGCCCATCAATTGGGCCTCCTCCTGGTGGTTGGTATCCAAGAAGCCAGGAACCCCACCCAGGCCAGGAGATCGACTGGTTTCTCGATTTACAGTTCAGGTGGCAAAGGCAGATCAGATGCCAACCTGGGGGTGGAATTGTGGGTCAACGCGGGGGTCCAGTACGGAACGGCTTCGGGCAAGCCTCTTTTCCTGAATGAAAGGAACGTTGTTATCCTTAAAAACGTCCCCAGGCTTTTAGTGGTCAAGATTCGTGCTACAGGATTGAAGCTCACTGTCGCCGTTGCCCATGCCCCCCTACAACAGCCGTCCTAAAAACGAGCAAGACGTTTTCTGGGAAAGCTTAGAGGCCGATGTCATACGATGGAAGAGTGACCTCTTGCTCATGGATGCGAACGGTAGACTAGGACACATTACCAGTGAAGCTGTGGGAGACAAGCAGTTCCCCCAGCAGCAGGACCAAGTGGGCTGTAGGTTTCATGAAGTTTTGCAGCAAAACTCGCTTAGGGCCGCCAATACCATTCTTCCAGGGAAAAGATCTGGCCACACGTGGACGTCACATGCTAACACCTTGCATCGGCTCGATTATGTTGTGATGTCACACCAGCTCATGCAGCACACTCAGTCGGCCGAACCCATCAGTGGATTTGACACGGGCACGGGGTGGAAAAATCACAGGCTGGTCGCGGCTCGAATAACTTAGGACGCCTCGGACCGGAAAATCTCAGGGGCCCCCAAGAGGAGGGGCCCCGAAAAGCTTAGGGACCTGGAGCTCCAGAACAATTTTAGAGCCGCTCTCAAGGGAGTTCAACGTCCGCCTTGGACCACTAATATGAACGATGCGAGGGATTACGTGCAGACTCAAATCAACCAGCGCGCGGACTTCTACTTCGGTCAGCACCCAGTGCGCCCGTATAAGCCCTTTAGCACTCAGCCCACCTTCCCCCTCATACGTGTCAGGCGGGCCATCATTAAAGTTTTGCACCGCGTGCGCCAGCCCGAGCAGGGTGCCCAGGCCAGCACGGCCAGAACTTTTGCCATCGCTGCGAGGTTGACTGGCGGAGACCTCCAATGGCATTTGCAGCAATTGCCAGAAAGCCGGGCCAGAGAATGTGGTGAGTTTGTCATCGCGGCGGCCAACCTTTTCAAGCAGCGGATCACGGATGCACAAGAGTGGCAGGTTTCGCTGGAAGCTTTCCTGCCGCTCTCGCGGCCGCCTCTCGTGGAAGCCTTGAAAAAAGACAGAGCTGACTTCTTGGAAAAAAATTGCCCTGGAGATCAATGAGCACATAGAAGGAAGATGCTCCGTTAGGGAGTGGCCGGCCCTTCAGACCTTACTTACCTTTAATGGTCGCAAGTCTATGTTTGGCATTGCCGTCCCCATGAGGCTTGGTCCGAAGGCCTCCCGCTCACGACCCGACAGGAAATTGCGGAACACATGCAGTTGTATTTTGCCAACATCGAGAATGGGGCCGTGCGTACCTCCCAAGAACTTGTGGAATGATATACTGCACACAAGCCGCTTTTGGACCCCACTGCCCCACGGAATTCCCAGCTTACTCCTACTAGACTCGAGTTGCAGCGTCAGTGCGCCAAGGCCCAGGGGGGGAAGTCGGGGGGGCCCGATCGACTCACGGGCGACCTCCTTCGCATCGCCCCAAGGGAAATGGGGGGCATCCAGGTCGAGATCGGAAAAGGTAAGGGGACCCCCCCACCTCGATGTTGACTGGCGTCGGATCTTGCTTGGGGTGGTGGTGTCGAAACACTACCACAAGTTCCTCCGCTCTCGATGGCAACAGCTGTTGCACACCACCCTCGTCGCCACGCAGTGTGGGGGACGACCTGGCATGGGCACGGAGCACGCTACACGCGCTGTGCTGACCGCGCTCCAGATTGCCAAGTACAGAACACAGACGGCCATCCCCGCTACGGCCGATTCGGCGTCTGCGTTCTACACGGTCTTGTCTGAACTTGTGCCCCCCGGGACGAAGAGGACATTCAGCAAGTTCTGAACCACGTTAGTATTCCCCCATGTTTCAAGAGGCTGTTCTGAGAAGCATGAGGGGGGAGCCAGTCATTAATCCTAGCAGTACAGACCCCCACTTCGCTGCCCTGGTTGCTGAGGTCAACCGGAGACCATGGTGGAAAATGAGAGAGGTCACCAGCTACATACAGCCGTGGTCAGGCTCCCGCCCAGGTATGCCCATGGCTAACGACATATTCAATTTCTTGTTCGCTAAAATCGTCGGGGGCATAGATGAGGACCTGGCCCACTCAGGCTTAGCCTTGCAGATTAACAATGACGACTTACACCAGGTCATTCTTAGCGACGGCACGGCGCGCTCCCTTGGCACAGTTTCATTCGTAGACGATCTTAACGCAGTGGCCATAGTCCAGGACCCAGCCCATGCCCTCGAGAAAGCTAAGGAAATGGTCGAGATGATTGCCAAGCACGTAGGCCCCACGGGCCTCCGCCTTAATTGTGCCAAATCAACGATCATGATCTTTTTTAGGGGCCCCGGACACCAAAAACACGACCAAGACCTTTCTAAGGATGACACCCCGATGGAGGACGGGAGCACAGTGGCCATTGTTAGGGGATTCAAGTCCCTAGGTACCCAGCTCACCGACACAGACACCCTAGGGGTGGAATATGCTAGCAGAATTGCCAGCATGCATGCTGGACTGGGCCCTCTTCGGCGTGCGCTTCCCCCCAACTCACCTGTGCAGGTTAAGAGGCGCGTGGTGTACGCGCAATCGCTTTGCTTGAGTAGACTCACGTTTAATTGCACGATTTGGAGTAATCTCAGCGTTGCCTGCATTCAGCACGTCACGGAGGCGTACCACTCAATTTACCGAGTGGCTCTCGGCATTGCTAGTAGTAACGATCCCAAAGAACCTGTCACTAGCATTTCTTTCATGGCCAATGCCTAGCAGTTAGATTTTGTGCCGTACATGCGTGTCTCCCGTCTTCGTTACCTCCCCCGCCTGCTTCTTGCTGCTCCTAACATCCTCCTCACCATGCTTGACTTCCTGTGGCAAGTTCCTGACGCTTGGCCCCAGTTGTTACAGGATGACTTGAAGTGGATGAGGGAAAGGCTTCAGGACGAACGTGAGGACCCCCAGTTCCCCGAGGACCCCAAATAATGGGTCCAGTTTGCGAGGGGCACCCCCAAGGCCTTTCGTGGCAAAGTTCTCAGGGATCGGGCGGTGGAGGTATACCTCCAGAGGGATCTTGCGGACCACAGGGAGTAGCATCGACAACTCCAAGACCTTTGTAAATATACCCCATTGAGGCCACCCGTTAGATACGAGTCGGACGTTACTGAGGCCACCTACGTCTGCTATGATTGCGGGTACGTTGCCAAGACTGCTGTGGCCCTTAAAATCCACATCGCTAAGGCGCACACCAAGCATGAAGATCCCACACAGAGGCAGACTGGCACCATTTGCTTTGCTTGCTTGACCCAGCATCACACATCAGCCAGGCTTCACAAACATTTTGTTAGAGTCCCTGAGTGCCGAAGGAGACTCATTCAGTGCTGCCCGCAGCGTTCCCCAGAAGAGATCAGCGAAGTCAAGTTGGAGATCATGAGACAGCGTCAGGAAAATCGAAAGGCGGGGAGGCCGGAGCATTTTGCCAACATGAGGGCTTTCAGGGTCCCAGGCCCTCTCTGGCCCAAGGGGCCTCTGGCTCCCAGGGAACCCCAAGTCGCGCCTCTCCCCTCCCACGCTCAGAGTTGCCAACGCACCACCGATCACTTGAGAAAGCCTATAGGGCTTCAGCATTTGTACCTTCTTCATTTTTTGCGGGAGTGAGGAGGGAAGGTGACCTGCAGCATCAGTTTGAAGCCCTCCAGGCTCAGTTTCCCAGCGCGGTACAAGTGCTGAGCATCGACATCGCCAACGATGAAAAACGGGGGGGCCTTACTCGTCCAGAGACCAAGAGCTTCTGGCTCGCTGCCATGAGAGCGGGCAAGATTTGTGGCATTTGGGCGGGACCCCCATGTGAAACTTGGAGCGTGGCCCGATTTCGTGACCCCAGCCGGTGTAGGTTCACCCCTCCCCGTCCTGTCCGATCGGCCGCGAGACCCTGGGGGAGGTGGGATCTGAAACCCAAGGAAGCCCTCCAAGTCTTCTTGGCCAATGAGCTTCTCAGGACCACCCTTTACTTCCTCCACGCCGCCTGGATCCTGGACATACCCGCCGCGATGGAGCACCCTAAAGGGTCCATCCGACCCGAGCTTCCATCGTCCTGGAAGTTACCAGAGGCCAGATATATCAGGGGGCTTCAGGGGGTCGACAGCGTTGACATTGATCAATGCATGTGAGGAGCTCCCTCGGTCAAACCCACCACCCTCTTGGCGATAAGGCTTCCCACACTCGCCCAAGGCGTCGAAGCCTCCCCCAACCAAGGTCGGTGTACGCACCCGAGAGGCGCACACGAAGTCCTAGAGGGACTCGACGGCGACGGCCTCTGGAGAACAGCGCGTGTCAAAGCTTATCCCCCGGCTATGTGCACCCTGATTGCTAAGGCCTTCGCCCAGCAATTCATCGAGAGATGGCCCCAGGTCGTCGGTCAGGTTTCCATGGAAGTAGCAACGGAATTTGAAAACTTCTGGATGCCTCTGGACCCCTATTTTGAGCGGGAGATGGGTTTGGATTTCGCGTTGGGGGCCTATCGCGGATCCCCTGCCCACACCACCGCGGGCGCCTAGCGCCCTACCTGCCTGGCTCCTGCCTGACCTCGGTCTCGCCTCGCTGCCGACGACCGCACAGGCGCTCCGCGCCGCTATGCCTGCCTCTATTTTCCTTTGTCCCGCGCCTGCTCTCTGCTCTCGGATGGGTTTCATCATCATAATCCTTAATCTAAGAAAAAAAGAGGAGGAGGAGGAGGAGGAGGAGGAGGAGGAGGAGCAGCAGGAGGAGGAGGAGGAGGAGGAGGAGGAGGAGGAGGAGGAGGAGGAGGAAGGGGAGGAGGAGGAGGAGCAGCAGGAGGAGGAGGAGGAGGTGCAAGCCCTACTACTCCAGGCCCTGCTCGAGCTCCTGTCATCACTGACATCCGCAGGCGGGGCACACGGGTGACTTCGGGGGTGTCCATCACCTCAGGCAGGGACGGGCGGAGCAGTTCGACCGATGCGTCGACGAAGCAGCAACGGCAATTCGAGTGAATGTGCGGCTGATCTCTCTATCCAAGACGGGTGTGTCTGTGTGTGCTAATCATGGGCCGAGGCATGTGCGCGGACCAGGGGGGGGGACCAAGGAGCGTAGTGAAATCCGCCGACCCTGTCGGCGTGTGTGAGGGGCTTTTCCGTTCGACTCGTCGTCTCCGTCGTCTCCGTTCTCCCCCTCCCAGGACTCTCCTCCTCAAGCGCGCTATCCAAAGCGAAATTAAACAACGTCGTAGTGGAGTCGAAGGGAAGCCCCTTCCCTTTGATCCCTTCCCCGCAGGGGGGGGGGGAGGGGGGGGGGGCGGGGCGGGGGGGGCCCGGGGCAGATACGACGCCCGCCGGGGCGCACTTTCCTCGAGCGGGCACACACACACAAAGGATGCACTTCCTCCTCCTCCTGGTCCTCCTCCTCCTCCTTTTCCTCCTCCTCCTCCTGCTCCTATCCTCCTTCTCCTCTCCTCCCTCCTCCTCCTCCTCCCTCCCGCAGAGGCGTCCCAGGAGCGGGCCCCGAGTCAAAATACCCCCCCCCTAGGGCGCATTTTTCTCGAGCGGGCACGCCCGAGATGCACTTCTTCCTCTTCTGGGAGCACGTCCCACGTCAGAAGATCACACTCCCGGGGCGCACTTTCTTCGAGCGGGCACACAAAGGATGCACTTCCTCCTCCTCCTCCTCCTCCTCTCCTCCTCCTCCTCCTCCTCCTTTCCTCCTCCTCCTCCTCCTCCTGCTCCTCCTCCTTCTCCTCCTCCTCCTCCTCCTCATCCTCCGCTTCCTCCCCCCACTCCTAGCCCTTTCGATAAGGGTCGGCGGCACCGGCCGTCAGGCCTCTCCAATAAGAAGAGGCGCCATGAACTCTGGGGAGATATCATGGCCCCCGCCATGATATCCCCCCCCTCGTCATTACCCCCCTCTTGGC
>CAUYUJ010004113.1:1337973-1342973 GCA_963575745.1 Prorocentrum cordatum | reverse complement strand
GTGCAAAGAAATCGACATTGTAGACAATTGGTGGAGTGCCCTGGGGCCTTCACGCGGGCTTGCAATACTCCTGAAGGTGGCACTGAACAAGCAACCGAGTTTGCGACGGTCATTAAAGATGTGATGACAATGCGCTGTGGTGGGCTGAGTTTGGGTGCGCATGCTCGGTTGAAGAAGCGTCCCCGCCACCGAACGCAGCCCAAGCACATTCGCAGTGCAACTGCAAACGTATCTATGATCTCGGAACTGACAAGCATGTCGACATAATCTGCCATATACGATGATGGCCGCGATGCCCACGCATTGGCAGAACCAAACACGCCAACACCGCATGCACGAGGAGCTCCAAGAGAAGTCCCGCCAGGGCGCCCCGAGGCAAGAATCGCTACTTCGCTTTGGTTGTCTTAGCCAATGTTTCGGCTTCTCGACGTTCCGAGTTTCGGACGCTCTAAGACGGCCTAAGAAGACGAAACCCACCCAAGACGGCCAAGGGGGCACCCAACGCGGCCCCAATACGGCCCTAGAGGGCGCCAAGACGGCCCAAGAGGCGCCCATGACTCGGCCCATGACGGCCCCCAAAGACCCCAAACGACCCCAGGAGTGGCTCAAGAGGGCGAACGCGACCGGATTTTGGACGAAAAATGAAACATACACCCATCATGTTCAAAACATACAAACAACCTAAAACATCGTCCCTGGACTATTCTTGGACTATGTTTGCATATCCCCCCTGTAGAGGGACGGGCCCGACTTCAATCTGGTACTTGCGAGCGGACCCACCGAGCTGCACTGCAGCTTCAGCTCGGCGCTGCGCCTGTCGGCCGACGCGCGCGCCCCGGACGCCCCACGAAGACACTTTCCCACGGCCGCCCTCGCAATGCCATGTGCTCCATGCCGCCGTCGGCCGACTGCGGACAGTACCGCACCTGCGTGGCTGGTCGCCCGCACCGTCCACACCAGCCTGGACCAAACAAGTGTGGACGCCAAGCTCAAGGCGTGAGCCCAAATGGCTACGGAGCAGGAAGAGGAGGGAGAAGAGGAGAAGTAGGAGAAGTAGGAGGAGGAGGAGGAGGAGATGGAGGAAAGGGAGAGGGGAGGAGGAGGAGGAGGATGAGGAGGATGAGGAGGATGAGCCGGAGGAGGAGGAGGAGGAGGATAAGGAGGAGGAGGAGGAGGAGGAGGGGGAGGAGGTGGAGGACCTCAACGAACATCCTAGATACCTCCGACCCTCAACGCAGGCACCACGGCGGACTGTACCGAATGACCCCCCTAGCCGTACTCGCGGAGCCACATGCATGTGTACGGATGCCGCTTGCAGCAACGGTTGATGTGATCGTATCCTCCCCCTACATTGACCCACGAATCTCGTCACGCCAGGGAGCCAGGACGGCCAAAGGAAAAACATGCCGTACGGTAGGAGCTCGACCACAAGAAACCTTCCACAAGAAACCCAATCCTGAGACCTCAGGGCGTCCATCGCTCTCTATGGTGAGGGAACGTCACGCTTTTCATAGCAGAACCATCGAAACCCAAGAAGCCCAGGGCACCCTGGAGGCAAGCAGGGTGATTCTTGGCACGGGCTTCCACTGTGCATCCCATACCCTCTGTGTCCCGAGGGAGCTTTTGGGCGGCCCGTAGAATATTACAGAAATCCTCCCAGGCAGCCCTGGGCAGTCTACCAGGCCTCAACGTGCCAGGGGCATGGTGCCGGAACGATGACCCCTCCTCCTCCTCCTCCTGGGGCGGTGCGAGGGCATCCCCCCAGGAGCCCCCATCCCCGCGGCCGCTTCTTGGCAGATCGCGCCCCACGAGGGCCCGCATCGGGCACTGGAGTCCACAAGCAGCAGCCCCCCGCGAGGAAGACCTACACGCGCGACAGGCGGGGCCGACGAGAGCGCCTCGCGCCCCCACTTCTAAGGACGTCAGGGCGATGCAGGCCGCTCGCGCGGCAGGCCGCGAGGGAACCTGGAGCCTACGCGCGGCCTCGGGCGGGAAGCTCACGCGCGACAGCCCGCACAGTCGACGCTCGTGTTCTAGGCTGCCCACATGGATTACACTCGACCAGGATAGTAAGGTTGCGTGGTAAGCATGCAAGGGCCTTGGAACGCCATGTTGACGTTTTCCGTGCGGAGCGCAGCAGAATGCCGAAGGATGCCGAATCCCGAGGGGGCAATGATGCAAGGGTAGCCGTGGAAAGTTGCCCCATCCTTGCTATCATGGTTGACTGTATTACCCCACCGCCGGCTTCAATCAGAACGCACACTCAGCAACGACTCTCCTCGCAGGCGCGATGGCCTTGCCCAACGACCACATCAGTGCCCCGTTGACGCGCAGCAGCTGCTGCCTGCGCGCCCACTGCCGCTCTCGTCGGCGGCTGTCCGCAGGATGGGCCACCAGCCCCTAAGCAGTGTGGCCTGGACATCTGCCGTTCACATATCAAATCCCGCTGAGAACATGTCCAAATTACGGCTGAGCTCTAATTACATGTCCACGCTGCAAATGACAGAACTGGCGTAGCCTACAAGAACAGGAACATCCTTTTGTATGCACCGTGTCTCAACCATCCTGACTCCAATAAGCACATACACATTGTGCAGCCATCCACAAGCATAATGAATCGATGTGTGCACGTTGCGCAACCGTGCATTTATAAAAGCACGCACGCACCTGAATACAGGCATCCACGCACTCAAACTGCAGTGTGGTCAACGCATGCGCTGTACACGCACATGCGCACCATCACCATTCGTGCAGTCATGTACTGACATATTCATAACCTGTACGATGCATGCGCGTACATGCGTATGCACACGCGCGGGCAAACATGCACACACGCGTATGCAGGCATCCGTATGCACACTCGCAATCATGAATACATGTCCTCCATGTTAGGCACATGTCATAGTTACACTGGTGCACAACATGTGTCGTGGGATTACAAATCAGAGCGCGGCGCTACATCCAGGAACTCTGCTGCGTATTATCCAACATGATGCGTCCGAATTTCGCCGCCAATCCCACCAGCCCTTTAGGGCGTAGGTGGTCTAGAGCGTTTCCTCTGCCAACCCCCCTTCTTTCCCTTCGGGGAGGGGTTTACCCCTCCCCTTACCCCTCCCCACTGACCTGGACGGGGCGTTCCGCGACGCGTTGGGACGCCCAAGATGGCCCAAGACTGCTCCAAGAGCGAAAAGGCGAGAAAGCACAAAACATTGATTTTCCTTAGGTTTTGGAAGGATTTTGGCCTCTTGGGGGGGCCCAAGAGGCGATCCGAGGCACTCTAGAGGGGCGAGGCTAATTAAGGCTCCCCCCTTCTTTGATATATATTCCCAACATGGCCCCAAGAGCGCCCCGAAGGCTCCCAAGAGCGCCCCAAGAGCGCCCCAAGAGCGCCCCAAGAGGGCCCCAAGAGGCGCCCAAGATGCCTCCAAGAGGCTCCCAAGAGACTCCCAAGAGGCCCCAAGAGAATCCAATATGGCCCAAGACGGCTCCAAGAGCGAAAAGGCGAGAAAGCAAAAAACAATGATTTTCTGTAGGTTTTGGACGGGTTTTGGCTTCTTGGGGGGGGGCCCAAGAGGCGACTCGAGGCACTCTAGAGGGGCGGGGCTAATTAAAGCTCCACCCTTCTTTGATAGATCTCCTCCAAGATGGCGCCATGAGCACCCCGAAGGCACCCAAGAGCGCCCCAAGAGCGCCCCAAGAGAACCCCAAGAGGCTCCAAGAGACGCCAAGAGGCGCCCAAGAGGCCTCCAAAAGGCTCCCAAGAGACCCCCAAGAGGCCCCAAGAGGCTCCCAAGATGGCCCAAGAAGGCTCCAAGAGCGAAAATGCGAGAAAGCAAAAAACATTGATTTTCCATAGGTTTTGTAAGGATTTTGGCCTCTTGGGGAGCCCAAGAGGCGACTCGAGGCACTCTAGAGGGGCAGCGCTAATTGGGGACCCCCCCTTCTTTGATAGATCTCCTCCAAGATGGCCCCAAGAGCGCCTCGAAGGCTCCCAAGAGCGCCCCAAGAGCGTCCCAAGAGGGCCCCAAGAGGCCCCAAAAGGCTCCCAAGAGGCCTCCAAGAGGCCCCCAAGAGACCCCCAAGAGGCCGCAAGAGGCTCCCCGAGATACGCAAGAGGCCCCCGGGACCGCCAAGAGGCCCCAAAGACGGCCCAAGAGGCCCCCAAGCTCGCCATTGTCCTCCTCCTCCTCCTCTTTTTCTTCCTCCTCCCTCCTCCCCCTCCTCCCTCCTCCCCCTCCCCCTCCTCCTCCTCCTCCTCCTCCTCCTTCTCCTTTTCCTCCTTCTCGTCCTCCTCGTCCTCGCAGTCCTCCATCTCCTCCTCCTTATTTTCCTCCTCCTCCTCCCTCCTCCCTCCTCCCCCTCCCCCTCCTCCTCCTCCTCCTCCTTCTCCTGCTTCTCCTTTTCCTCCTTCTCGTCCTCCTCGTCCTCGCAGTCCTCCATCTCCTCCTCCTTATCTTCCTCCTCCTCCTCCTCCCCCTCCTCCTCCTGCTCCTCCTCCTGCTCCTCCTCTTCCTCCTCCTACTCCGACGACGACGGCTCCTCCTACATCCTCCCCCTCTTGGGGTATATGGCGGCTCACCCCGCCCTTTGTTCTTCTGCATGCCCCCCCGCTTCCCTCATGACCTCCACTCCCCTGGGGCTCATTTCTGGACGGGCTGGTGGGGATACGCGAAGCGTCTAGAATTTCTGTCAAGAAAGAGGTGCGTAATGCAGCCGTGCGAAATCACACATTCTTCTGGCATATTGGGACGCATGGTACAAGGCATGAATCGCACAGAACATAGAGCATGACCAAAGAACAACTGCTGCTGCTCCCCCTTTCCCTCCTCCTTCCCCTCCTCCTGCTGCCGCTTCCCCATCTTGCCCACCCTCTCTTCTGACTGCCCCTCGGCTCGGCAGAACGCACGGACCGAAACGCGGGCGGAGGAGCGTGGTCACCCGGTCCGCCTTGTTCAAGATCACATGCACCTCAGCTCGCACAGAGCAGGTCCCGTGTGGAG
>CAUYUJ010004113.1:1327973-1335473 GCA_963575745.1 Prorocentrum cordatum | reverse complement strand
ACGATGCTTTGCAGTGTCCTCGTAGGGGCCGCTCGGAGTTCCCAGAACGGCCCCAGAACCCCTGGCCCAACTCCGCCTCACGGAATTAAAATCAATGATTTGCAAAACCTTCTTTTGGGCGCCGCCCAGAGCCCCCACAGGCAGGTCCCAGCTGCAACCACAACATACCTCGAATCGACCCTCTGCATGTGCTGTACTGGAGTAGCTCACCTTGAACACGTCCGCGGTAATGCAAATCAAAAAAGATGAAGGCTGGTCAGTACCATCAGGTAGATGAGAAGTCCCATTTTGAAATTCACGTTGATTATACCCTGTGAAAACACTTTTATCTCTCCATCCTCCTCCTCCCTTTTCTTATCGATCACGAATCGGCCCTCTTCATCCTCCTCCTCCCTCCCCTGCCCACTTCCACTTCCCCGTCGCCTGTGCCCGCAGCATGGCGCCACTCGCGGCCTAAGGACGCCGGAGACGGCGCCGTCGCGCGCATCCGACGAAAAGCATGCCTTGCCCTGCGCGGGAGCAGCTTCTGGGCGAAGAACATCGCGGTCATTTCCGTTCCAAGCCCAGGGGGGCGCAAGGTTTTTCGTCTGGCGGCCCGCCGCGGCGACGAACAACAAATTTCGTCGATCCATTCTTCGTCGGCCCGACTAAGCAAAGAATCGTTGATTTTTTCGTCGCCCCTGCGCCCACGAAGATGGAAAAGGTCAGGAGGGCGCGGAACATGATGGAAACGACGGCTTCGACGATTAATATAAGAATCCAACAGGTCACGGTGGCTGTCCGGCCTGGGGGAGGGACGCACGACGTACACGATGATGCAACGCAGCGCCCTATGAGCGCGGCCGAAACCGAGCTTTGGATTCGTGCAGCGAGAGAAAACAAAAGAGAAGAAGGAACACAAGGGGAGGGCCGGAGAGGAAAGGAGGGGAAGAGCAGGGACGGTCTTCCCGTCCTTTTTGGCCATTCCTGAAGATTCCCAGGTCACGGGGTAGCCGATCACCCATCACTCCTCTGTGTGGTGTCCGCTGAATTCCCCCCCTGCTCCCCCGCCCCCCTCCTCCTCCCTCCGCCCCCATCCTGCTCCTCGCCCCGAACCCTTCCTCCACGGTCACTCCCGCCTGCCCCCCAAACGGGCCCAGACTGCCAGGAACGGCAGGTCCCGAAAAGCAGGACGCGCTGGCGATCGGCAACAGAGAAGTGAACGCAACGAAACCCGCGCGCACTGACGCAGGCAAGCGATCGCGCAGAGAAGCGCGCCCCGCGAATCCCGCTGATGCGACCGTTCGCCGCGGGACCCGCGCCCCAGGCGCGGGCGACCCCTCAGAAGCAGAAACAGCGCAGCGCCGGCAATAGCCCACGGCACGGCGCGCCAGCAGGCACCAAAGGGAGGCAGAAGCAACGCCGCGCCCGCCTGCGGCGGGTCTGGGAGAAGGCGGCTAATGAAGTGCGGGCAATGACGCTGCGCACTAAATCTACATCGGCAAGCAAAGACGCTCGGATTTTCGTCCCTGTGGGTCCGCGCGCAGCCAACAAGGGCTGCTGGGAGGCTCACGCGGGCCCTACGGAAAAACTTCGCACGCACAGTGTCGAGCTGCCCCCGCGTCCATGTGAACTCCCGCGTCCTGAAGATTGCTTTTGTTTGCCAACTCCCAAGCAAAACCCAACCAACTTCTCACCACTGCCACTGCCCAACTGGCCCGAACTTCCATGCCTTTTGGATGTCGGCGATCCTAGGCACCGTGAAGGACCCGAAGCGACACTGATACATATTTCGTAGACAGTTCAGCTGGGGCAAATAACGCATCGGGGAAGACGAGGGGTGCAGTCGCCAACAAGCATGGCGGGTCGCCTTGCCTTGGCGCTGTTGCTGGCGAGGACGGCAACACAGCGCTTGAGCTCGTCCGACACCTCCACCCAGAGCATTCGCAAGCGCTCGCGTCAAACTCACCGCCGCCGAGTTGTGATACACCGCTCCTACTGTTTATGCCTGTATATCCGCCACCGTGCCTCTGGGCACCGAGCGGGCGTGTCCCGGGTCCTGGGCCCAACGGCCCTATGAGCCTCAATCCTGGAGGAGTCTTAAAGGGCCTGGACCCCAAACCCCGACTTCTCCCGAGGCTCCCGGCGTGCCCCCATGGGCCTTGGGAAGTGGTGGCGCGCGAATTTGTTGGGCCCAAGGAGAGCCCCCAAGAGGCCCCCGAGAGGCCCCCCAAGAGGCCCCCAAGAGACCCCCAAGATGGGCCAAGAGGCCTCCAAGACGGTCCAAGAGGGCCCCGAGTCGCCGAACGGTCACTCCAAGACGCTAACGATGACCCCCAGACGGCCAACGAGGCCTCCAAGACGCGCCAAGAGGCTTCCAAGAGGCCTCCCAAGAGGGCCCCAAGAGGCCAACATCATAGATGGTCATTCAGTTTTTAAACGATTTTGGAGTTTACGCCTTTTCGGCTTTCCGATGCTCCAAGACTGCCCCAGAGGCCCCCAAGACCGCCCCAAGACGGCCAAAGAGGTCGGCAAGAGGACCCCAAGACGGCCTAAGAGCGCCCCAAGACGGCCCAAGAGGCGACGGCCCAAAAAGGGACCCAAGAGAGGGAACACGAACGGACAATCCGAGCCTTCCGCCCCACGAAGCCGTCAGGAAGCCCCAAGAAGCGCCCAAGAAGCCCCGGGAAGCCCCCAAAAGGCCTCCAAGAGGTACGGAAACTGAAAAAGCGCCTTCGGAACTTGCCCGAGAGGACTCATGGCACCCTTCGCTCTTGGGAGCCTTGGTGTGAAGAGCTTGTTACGTCGCCGCTCTCCGTTGGGAGCCCTGATGTTCAAAGACTTTCACGTTGCCGCTCGCTCTTGGGAGCCTTGGTGTGACGAGCTTTTTACGTCACCGCGCTCTGGGGAGCCCTGGTGTCAAGAGCTTGTGACGTCACCGCTAGCTGATGGGAGCCATGGTGTTCTTGAGCGTCCCTTGGGCCTCGTCGGACTCTTCTTGGGGCCCTTTTGGAGCCCTTTCGAGGCAATTTTGGGCCGTCTTGGGTCCGTTTGGGGCCGTTTTGGGGCGTCTTCGAGGCCTCTGGCCGTCTTGGGGCTCTCTTAGGGGCCTCTTGGGGCCCTCTTGGGGATCTCTTGGGACTGTCTTGGGGCCCTCTTGGGCCGTCTTGGGGCCCTCTTGGGCCGTCTTGGACCCCACTGGGGCCCGTCTTGGGGCCCCCCTCTTGGACCGTTTTGGGCCCCTTTGGGGGGCCTCTGGGGCCGCCTTGGGACGATCCTTGGGGCCTCTTGGGCCGTCTGGGGCACTTCTGGACCCGAAACGAAAAAGGCGAGAACCCGAAATGCATGCAAACGCCGTATGGAGATCAATGATGTTGGCATCCTCTGGCCCTCTCGGGGGCCCTCTGGAGGGCCTCTGGAGCGCCGTCTCGAAGGTCTCTTGGACCGTCTGGAGGCCATCCGAAGCTCTCTTGGGGCCGTCTTTGAGTCGTTTTGGTACCCTCTTGGGGCCCTTCAACCGCTTCACTCGAAAAATAACAGGAAACGGGCAGTGGAAGGCGCCCGCGAGCCGCTTCACTAGAACCAAATACTAAGTAAACTGCCCCCGCGCGGCTCCCGGGGGGGGGGGGGGGCTGGCCATTAATCAGAGAATTTCGTGCCCCCCCCTCTGCACTCCCCCTGAGGCGCAAACGCCAAACTCAACGTACATTGCTCGTACCTCACTCTTTCCGTCACCTGGGCCGGCACGGAAACGGAAAGAGCGCCTCAGGAACTGGGCCGAGAGGACTCATGGCACCCTTCGCTCTTGGGAGCCTTGGTGTGAAGAGCTTGTTACGTCGCCGCTCTCCGTTGGGAGCCCTGCTGTTCAGAGACTGTTACGTTGCCGCTCGCTCTGGGGAGCCCTGGTGTGACGAGCTCTTTACGTCACCGCGCCCTGGGGAGCCCTGGTGCCAAGAGCTTCTTCCGTCACCGCCAGCTGATGGGAGAGCTACGCGGTGTTCTTGAGCGTCCCTTGGGCCTCGTCGGACTCTTCCTATGGCGGCCCTCGTGGAGCCCTTTGGGAACCCTTTCGTGGGGCAGTCTTGGGGCCGTCTTCGGGCCCTTGCGTCTTGGAGGCCCGTGGCCGCCCGTCCCTCTTCGCGCTTCCCCTCCCCAACTTCGGCGTTAGATTTGGGTCGGGCCTGTCCCCCTGCAGGGGGATTTTGGACAACGAGTAGAACATACCCAAACAATGCTCGAAAGATGACCAAACATGCTCAAAACATAGCCCCCCGACTATTTCTTGACTATTTCTGGATATTCCCCCTGTAGGGGGACAGGCCCGATTTCACGTTAGATGGAGGATGAGGCGGAGCAAGGAGGAGGGAGGAGGATACTCCGGAGAAGGAAAAGATGGATAAGGAGAGGGAAACGTGTGGGAGGAGAGAAATGAACATGATATGATCATGGTATGCAAGGCGCGCGGGAATGCATAGGCCTCGCCGACTCCTGGGAACTTGGCAAATGTAGTACCTCGATGCTCTTCCTCGTTCTCTTCGTCGCACTGTGCCGTCACACTCCTTCTCATCCTTCTGCTACCCCTTGCTTTTCCTCTCCTCCTCGTCCTCCTCCTCCTCCTCCTCTAACCTCCCTCCCCCCCCCTCCCCCCTGTTTCTGCCTCCTCCTCAACACATCTCCTCCTCATGAGGGCTGCCGAGCGGCACCTTCGCTGGCTCACCCTAGTAGTGGGGGTAACCCCACGTCTTCTCCTACGTCAATCTGCCTATGGCCCCAGCGGAGCTCCACCAACAACACATCCTCCTCATCCTCCTCGCTCTGTTCTTCGTTCTTGGAGCTCACTGCATCACGTCCACCCCTCCCCCCATGTCAACCACATGTCCCATCGACAAAACTCGGCATATCCATGCTCGCGCCGGGCCAGAGGGCACGTCGAGCTTGTGAGCATCAAAGAACAAGATAATCATCGCGGCGTGATCCGCGAACCACGTAACGACCTGCCGCGTATCGAAATGCATCGTTGGCTCACCGACCTTCCTCGTAATGGGCACTGTCGAACTGGCTGGCTTTTCCTCGCACTGAGCCACCAGGCCTCCGCAGGCAGGGGAGAATGGTGCCTTCTTTGTTTGTTGCGAGTTTTTCTGGGTGTGACTGGATTGAATCGTCGCAGCGGCATCGTCGATCAGGATAGCAGGAATGATGGTGACGGTGGCGATGAGGGCGGCACTGTATCTTATGGCGGTGGTGATGCGTGGCAGTGGCGGGGTGATGTGGGCGAGACCTTCTTTAACAGGCGGGGGTGGCGGGCTTGCCTTCAATTCAATTATGAATACATGCATCCATACATACATCTATTTTTATATACATATACATACACAAATGCACACAGAAAATTAGATTACATATCTGAAAATGGCATAGCGGTGCTATTCTTAGAAGTCCGACTGTGTCACCATAAGTGACAATCTATGAGCTGCATACATAAAGCCCCCAAGACCCCCAACAAGCCCCCAGGAAGCCCCAAGAAGCCCCCAAGAAGCTCTGAGAGGCTTCAAAACTGCTCCCCAGAGGCTCCCGAGAGCCCTCCGAAGACACCCCAAGAAGCGTCCAAGAGGACTCTGACCCACAACCCAGGTATGTCTCGAAACTCAGCTGGAGCTCTCTTGAGCCATCTTGGCACCCCCTGGGGCAGTCGCTCGGCTCACATCTCTAAAAACTCCTCGAGGACAATCCTGCCTGCCCCCACCGTTCCACATGGGTACGAACACACCACCATGCAGCCACCGTGGTGCGAAATGGGCCGGCGGAATGAGCGAAGCGATTCAAAACATACAAGTATATGAGCTGCATACATGCGATGACTTATGCGTGCGTACACACGTATCTGTTAGCATATCGATACACCTATATACATGTATCGATATACACATATAGATGTATATGAACAACTGCTGGGGAACGGAGAAACACTGGCAATCCGCTTTGGACTTCGCCATTTCCGCTGCGCGTTTTCGAGAACTCATCGGCAGAATCTAGGCTTTCGCTTGAGATGCCCTCGCCAAGCCGCAGATCTCTGGCGGATTCGTCAGAATGTCCCCGCACTTGGAACCATGATGGCAACGGCTTCCAGCCCCAGGACGCGATCTATATGGCAACGGACGGCCAACAAACGATCCAACAAACATCGAACGCACAAAACTTTGCAATCTGAGTCACGGCTGGGCGGTCACCGCCGCCCTCATCAAAAGGAATCTTCCAAGGTCTCACGCCTCCTGGGACTATTCCTTACTAAACGCCTCCACCGTAAGTGGACTGAAAGCGAATTGGGGGTACACTTACCGTGTACTTTGTTCCCCAGGCACCTCCTTTTGGGATACTTAGCGTGAACCTGTCACGCGGTCCGGGCCCGAGACGAGAGGAGAGAGGGTTTGGTACACACTGAGCGTGTAAGGATACAAGGCTGCAAGCATTCAAGGATGCGAGGCATGCAAGACATATGCAAGGATGCACGGCATGCAGGGAACGAAAGTGTGCAATGCAAGACTGGCGGCACCTGCTCCGAAACACCTGCGGCTTGATTGCGGCAAGTGGACTGCGATTCGACACTGCTGCTGCTGCTGATCTCACCAAACCCCGGCTTCCGATGCGGGCGCTCTGTGGCCCCACACGGCCATCAAAGACTAACATCATCCGCGGCGAATAGGGAATGGGAATGGGAGATGGGACTGGGGCCGGGAGACCCTCAGTGGGCCCCCCCTCTCGAACAACACGGCGTCGGGGTGTGGAATGAAAAAGGCTCCCCCCCCCTGGCCCTGGGGTTGAGTGTTGAGCATGCTTGTCAAGTACACGTGCGTATGATGATGTTGATGATGTTGATGGTAGAAAAATTGTGGCAATGAGCACGGGCCTCACGAGGTGAAGATGATGGTGAAGACGATTATGGTGGTGATGTTGATGATGAGCGCCGCCACGCTTATTGAACCACCCCCCTCGTTCGAAACATCGGCCCTCGCACAATTAGCGTGTACCTTGAAGGCCGCTTAGCGTGTACAGGCCTGTACCTGCTAAGATATAGACTTAGCCTGTGCACCAATTCCATTGGTTCCCAAACTCCACTGGTACACGCAATGCGTCACCGTCCATCTGTAAATGAGGGGAGAGTGGTGCTTTCGATGCTTATGTCGTTTCTTGGTACGGGTGCATGCGGTAATCGCAACGATGTCGATCGGGATGGCAGCAATGGAAATGATTGTGACAACGATGAAGGCGGTAATGAATGAGAGTGACCACGGCGATGGTGACAAATGATGATAATATGTTGAGGACGCTGGTTGGCGTCAACGATTGCCGGAAATGCCGTGGGCGAGATCCGACATTGAAATTCGAAGGAGAAGTCGCGTGGGCCTGACTGGCGGGGTGTCAGGCTTCTAGGCAGGGGGGATTTCCCTGCACGCCAAATTGGCTTGGCCCTTCTCTAAACAAGGAAGATCGCCTGCGGCCTTCTCGAGATTTCCTGCGATTGCC
>CAUYUJ010004113.1:1282973-1322973 GCA_963575745.1 Prorocentrum cordatum | reverse complement strand
AGAGGCCCAAGAGGGCCCCAGGAGGCGTCCCAAAGGCTCCCAGCATGTCCCCCAAGAAGCATCAAAGAGAACGCCTGTACAAGATCCAAGTCGGGCTGCGCGATGGGCCGAAGGCCACTGGATCCTCCACCCCCTGGTTGATTTATCCGAAAGGTGCTTGTCATGCCGGACAATGAATGATTGGCCCTTCCACAACTTCTTACTGGGCTTCGGCCCGTCCCGCCGGCCTCGCGCAACGACCCGCGGACTCGCTTCCAAGATTGCCACGATGGCCCATGATGGCAGCCCAAGAGTCCAAGCAGGTCCAAGATGGTTCCAACAACGTTCAAAAAGCTCTCTTGGGGAGCTCTTGGCCCATCTTGGGGGTATTGGGGGTCGGCCGGAAAGGCCCAAATCTGTATACCCCTTGGGCCGACTCCCGCCTGAGAGA
The DNA here is from genome assembly GCA_963575745.1 of Prorocentrum cordatum. Classification (NCBI taxonomy): domain Eukaryota; class Dinophyceae; order Prorocentrales; family Prorocentraceae; genus Prorocentrum; species Prorocentrum cordatum. The sequence continues at coordinate 1,322,543 of CAUYUJ010004113.1, read as the reverse complement.
TTGCCTCCCAACCCTCAACCTCTCCGCCGGCAGCCCAATTACACCAACAGGGGCAATCATCAGCCGGTAAGCCCCGCAGGGCTTCTTCAAGTTGTGATCAACTTGTGCCAGACTCTTCCAAGACGCCACAAGAGAAATCTGAGATGGCCCACGGTGGCCAAGAAACGCTCCAAGAGGATCCCCAAGAAGGTCCTCACGATACAAAACGCTGGGTCATGCCCAGAACGAACGCCCAACAAACCAGACCCAAACAGCCCCAGAGGCCTACATGAGGAACCCAACACGGGTAATGAGGAGACCAAAACGCCCCCATGAGGGCATCAGGGGAGGGACTTGGAGAGGCCCCGTAGGCCCTCCACTCTTATGGCCCCCGAGATCCACAACAAATCCCCACGAGGCCCCCAAACCACCCACGTCAGACGCGGAAATGGCCCTCATTCGTGCATTCAAGTTCTACAGTTGCTCTGTTGTCTGCGTATCAGAACATATGTGAGTTTGCGTGGGAGCAGGTCCCAATGCCAGTGAGGCTGACCAGGATTAATTCGGAGCTTAAGAGGCTGAGTGTGGGTGGCTCTGAATCTGCAAGAGACAAGTGCCAAGAGCCATGCCTCCTACATCGCGTTCTTCTTTGTGGCGGGCAGAGTGCTTCCACAACTGGCGCCAAAACGTGGATGCTGCCACACACCGAGAAGGCAAACACAACAGGCGTCGGGATCAGGCCGGCGAGGCACGGTGCGAGCGACTACTGCATTTGAAAAACACTTTTCTTCAGTAAGCGCGTGGGGAAGATACCTGCCTGGGCTTGGGAGAATGCGCGGTGGTAGCGATCGTGAAGCTCGGGCCGACGGACGGCCGCAAGAAGTCTGGACTCTCCACGGAGCGTCCAGCACACTCGGGAAGCAAACTAATCTCGACGCACCAGGCATCCATATCCGAAAATGCAAGCCATAACGATGCCACGCCCACCCAGAGCGCCACACAATCCGACCGGCAACAAGCAAACTTGTGCAAAACACCTGGGCCTGGGCGACAACGGACACTCGGTAACCCAACGGGGGAAGGACCCTGGGTTCACGCTGTCGTGCCGCTTTGCCACGCCTCAAGCCCTCTGTGACAGGAACGCCCTGCAGGCACCGTGAAAATCGCGGTCGGAGATGTCCCGGTGCCTCGTCAAACTGTGCGCGCGGTTGAGTCCGTCGAAACAAGCCGCCCAGCGCATCAACTCCTCGTCTGATATCCAAGGCCCCCCGAACCCGAGGAAACGTTCAAATTTTCACTGCCGATCCCGAGGAGGGCCCCCCAAGAAACCAAGCTGCAAGACAAGAAATGGCGGATCGAGCCCTGGCCCACGCCGCAACCGAGTAGGGCCGTAGAACTCGCGACGCCTGCTGTCCCGCTGCCGCGAGGCTACTCCTACTCCTACTACTACTACTACTACTACTACGCTACTACTACTACTACTACTCCTACTCCTACTCCTACTCCTACTCCTACTACTACTACTACTACTACTACGACTACTACTACTACTACTACTACTACTACTACTACTACTACTACTACTACTACTACTACTACTACTACTACTACTACTACTACTACTACTACTACTACTACTACTACTACTACTACTACTACTACTACTACTACTACTACTACTACTACTACTACTACTACTACTACTACTACTACTACTACTACTACTACTACTACTACTACTACTACTACTACTACTACTACTACTACTACTACTACTATTCTGACTACTACTGCAATACAACTACCACTACTACTACCACCACTACGACTCTAGCGAAGCATGCCGACCGTGGTGTGCTTCAGGCGTGTCTCCGCGTACCCTCGCACATATCCCCTGTGTCTTCTTCCTCCTGCCTCTTCTCCTATCTTTCTACATCTATTTTGTTCGGGGAGCCCACGAGGAAGAACAGGAGGAGGGAGAGAAGGCGATGGGAGCCAAGACAGAAGACGGTCCTCCGCGAGTCCTACATGTAGCCGACTCAGACGACTCACGCGACGGCGACCTCTCAGACGATGATGGCGGCGACGACGCCGACGACGACGACGACCATGCTTACGATGACAACGCCGACTTCGACGACGACGATTGAATGGGCGACGGCGTCGACGATCCAGCGATCTTACCTGTACAGTTCTGCAGTGCGCACGCGGCACAAGTGACTACCCTGCTCAGGCTCGCAGCTCTGACCTGCACCTGCAAGGCAGGTTCGCCCATCAAGTCGGGCGCGGGCAGCAGGCGGCAGCTTAGGAGGGAAAGGTGGAAGAGGAGCAGAACGGGAAACTCGCCTCCAAGATCGGCCCCGTCGAACAGATCCAAGGAATCACGGAACTCAGAGTGTGCGCGTCCTGGACCAGAATGCAGGTGGTGTGAGTACTTGGGGTCCCTCGCCCTGGTGCGAGTCGTTCGGGCCCCTCCTTGTGCGAGTCCTTCGGGCCCCTCGCCGAACGACTCACACATCGAGGAGGGGCCCGAATGACTCTGACCAGGAGGGGGGGCCCGAACGACTCATACCAGGAGGAGAGCACCGAACGAATCCACTGCACCGAGGTAGCAGCCACACCCACGGAGATAACTGCCTGATCTCCCAGTGTGGCACAGTAGCGGTACCACCCATTACTGTTGCAGCGATGCATCACAAGGTACTCCCAGTACTGGACGAGAGAACATAAACCATCTCAGCCCACTGTCGGACACCCGAAGGCACCCAGCAATCACCAAGACTCATTGATCTTACTACGATTTGGAGCCACTTTCGCATTCTGAGGGGGCAGCGCTCATGAAGACCCCCCTCGTCCTTCAAGGCAACATCATTCATGTCACGAAGTTGTTGGGCTCCATTTCCTCTTCTGACGGGAAGAGGCCCCACGATGTTCCCCAGGTGGCCCCCAAGAGGCCTCCAAGAGGCTCCCACGATGCCCCGCAAGAGTTCCCGAGAGGCTCCCCCGAGGCACCCGATGCGCTCCTGGAAGCCCCTGGGGCCGCCAAGAGGCCCCCAAGACGCCCCAGACGCCCGCCACGAGGCTCCCATGAGGCCTGAAGAGGCCCCCCCAAGCCACCCAAGACACTCCTAGAAGCCCTTGGGGCCGCCAAGAGGCTCCCAAGACGCCCCAAAAGGGGGCGGGGTGCCCGAACGCCTGACGCCGCGAGGGGCCCGAACGACTCACGCCAGGACGAGGGGCCCAAACGACTCACACCACGAAGAGCCCGAACGACTCACACCAGAATGAGGCGCCCGAACGACTCACAGCAGGAGGAGGCGCCCGAACGACTCACACCACGAGGAGCCCGAACGACTCACACCACGACGAGGGCCCCGAACGACTCACACCACGAGGAGCCCCAAGGAGTCACACCAGGAGGAGGAGCCCGAACGACTCACACCCGGTTGCGGCGCCCAAACAACTCTCACCACGGGAAGCCCGAACGACTCACCAAGACGAAGAGCCCGAACGACTCACACCAGAACAAAGGCAGTCACTACCATAGCCGACGTCGGAGGCACCACCGAACCCAAGCCAACCGGAACCGGCTAAGGAACCAGGACCCCAGAAGAGCGAGATCCCAGGGACACGACTGAAACGAATCAGACGAGGCAGAGGCGGAGGAGGAGTACTGTGAAGAGGACACACATGTTTTCGCATCGAGCGCTGTGTCACAAGGTACTGCCATCAATGAACCAACACTGAGTCGAGTCACCAGCACCATCACCTGCCAGGGTAACACACACACACCCGCGCACAGTATAGCAACCACAGATCATGGTGACCAGCACGAGAAAACTCAAGTACGGGCCCTGCCCGGTTGCCATGCACATTCCTCCAGCGAGATGTTCCTATATTAGAACTCATCTGCAGCGCCACGGAAGCAGAGTAGCAGCACATCCACCATTGGATACATACCGAAGTTCCAACCATGTATACAGAAACCACGGACTCCATTGAGGCAAAATCCAGTGTCCAGCCTCACTGTATCCAGAGATATATTCTCATAGCAGCGTGAAATCCATAGTGGTAAATATGGGCCTCACCAGTACTGGAGGACAGACTATAAACTAAACGTAATCTTCGCACCAATGAACCATCACTGAATATAATATCCAGCACTTTCACCAGAACAGGATAATCAGCACCATCACAGAGTGCACTAAACAGCACCCGAGAACCAAAATACGGGCTTCAGCCGAATACAATACAAATCCCACCAGCAAGCTGTTGCCTATAGTAGAACCCACCTGAAGCGCACGGGTTTCAGCTGAGTGGAGTACACGTTCCACCGGCAAGCTGGTTCCTATAATACAGGCCACCTGAGGCGCCACGGAAAATGCGTAGTGGCACATCCACCATTAGATAGATACCGCCGCTGTAGCCATGTATACAGGAACCCCCGAACCCATTGAGGAAACATCCCACTTCAACCTCACTATACCAAGAGATAGCGTCGCCAGTACAACGTGTGGGCCGACGGCCTCCGCGCCGTACCTCATCGTCCCCAGGCTTTGCTCCACCATTCGGGAATCGGTTGCAACTCGTCCAAGAACTTCCGGTCGTCGGCGGATATCGCTCCGTCGCTGCCCGGCCAGCGTTTCTCTTCAAAATAGACGGGGGTCAGCGGGCATTGGGCTTGGTGAATGCGGCAATGACACTTGCACTTGCGCTTGCTCTTTTGCAGCGCTTTGCGCAGGTTGCGTACTCGTTCGTTCATGTCAGCGACGCACTCCTTGCACTGTAGCTTCTGGCGATTGTGCTGCTTGTGGTTGCGCAGTAGCGTTGGGTGGAATTTACGGGCGCCGAAGCTGCAAGAGCACCTCTGGCACATGTACGTCGCGAGGTCCGACGGGTCAAATCCTTGCGCACGACGTGTTTTGCAGACCAAAGTTGTGCCCCGAGAAGACGCGTGATGCCTGCGTTCAGACTTCGACCAGTACTTCAGCTCATACGCCGTTGTACACTTTCCGCACCGCAGCTTCGTCTGACAGTCCAGGCACACCAAACGGGCCTTCTCCCGCCTCTTCGCATGGTACAGCACGTGCTTGTCGAACGCGAGGCTGCCCAAGTGCTCCAAGCAATCTTCGCACTGGTGCTCGTCGATGTTGCCGGGCGCGAACCCTCGCTCTGCGCAGCCTGGGCACACGAGGTCTCTATCGGAATACCGATGGTGCTCCATAATTTTCGCGCCCCACGCGCCTTCCCCAAAAACTTCTTTGCAAGCAGAACACCCGTGATTCTGCGGGGTCAGGCTCCTCTTCCAGTCATCACGTTCCACACGCCGCTTGCATATTGAATGGTGTGGCGGGATTCTCCTTGGAGCGTTTCCATCGGCCATCCCTTGGGGAGCCTCGGCCGCCCGCGCAGTCCGACAAGGCATTGTGCCGATCTCGCGCGCGCAGCCCATGCATCTCGTCCACCTCCCCTGCGACACGTACTTCTCGTAGAAGTCGGCGGCTGCTTTCATGCCGAAGTCGCGAGCGCCGAGCATGTACTCCTGCTTCCCTTTGAGGTAGCAGCAAGCGCACACGTGCTTCCTCGCCATGGGGTCCATCTTCTCAGCTTCAGCGGCCTCGTCATCAAGCGTACTCCATTCATGAATCGCCTCGTCTGCTGTGATCTGGCCAGAAAGCTTCCGCATCAGTCGCTCGGGCCCCACTGGGCTGCCGAGGCCGAACAGAAAGGTCGAGAACGGCTGCATGACGCAGATGTTTGGCAATCGCTTCACTCTGGACAAGCATACGTAGGCAGCAATCTGAGCTGTCATGGACGCCCTGCTGGACCAATGCTGCAGGTCAGCGAATGCCGCTTCCAACGTCGCACCCTGGATCATGTGAGCGGTGGAAGCGAAGTCGGGGAGAATCCAGAAGCCCGTGCGTCGAGCTTCGATGCCCGTGTGCTTGTTGACTTTCCAGGTCCTGGATCTTCGCTTCAACGGGTATGCGCCCGTCGGCAGCTTCCCTATTGTCCACTGTGCTTCTGGGAAATGGATATAGATAACCAAGGGCAACCTATCCAATATGAGCTCGCCCTCGATCTCTTGGGGGCTGCAATGAGGCGCCAGAGTCCAACCGTACATCACTCCCTTTCGGTGTCTGTACAATTGTCTGCTTCGATCGACTTTGTCCGTCAACCGAATGGGCAGGCCTTTGGCCAATGGGTGGATGCTGGGAATGTTGCCCGTCTCCTGGTCGTGCCTCTTCAGCCAGGAGAACAACTTCTCGTCCATATTCCCCTTCGGCAGATCGCGATCTCCTGGATGCAACGGCACATCTCGAGCGTAGCACCACGCGAGCTGAACGTTCTTCTGCTTGGCAAACTCCCTCGCGCGCAGGTTCGTCGCGAAGTACCTGGGCACGTTGAAAGTGTACAGAGCTGGTGCGCCGCTGAATGGGTTCATGCGAAGCTCTGGCGCCAGCGAGTCGGTGTCGGTCAGAACCCTGTGTCTCTTGCCTCGCCCCGCACGGCACTCCGCGCACTCGCCCTCTGGCGACTTCAGAAGCGCCGCCATGTCGGCGCATCCTCCCGAGAAGCGCTCCTTCCAAGTCTTGCGATACGGGCCAAGCACTGGGTCGTCCACCACGTCGTCGTTGCAACCGCGCATACCCGCGCTCGGGGACGTCAACGTCGGGGGCCCGTGGAAGTAGCTGTAGTCCTCCATGCTGAGGTTTCCAACTCTGCACTGGCCGAGAAACGAGTTGTACCAAGCATCGTCGCACCTCATCAATTCGGTCAACTGCCAGAAAGATCGCACGCTGTCGACGCCGTCTTGCCAGAGAAGCTCCAACGCGCGGTGCGCGCACCCTGCGGGCACGTCCAGCGGGTTGGATGCCAGGAAGGTGCCCGCCACGGGGTGCAACTGCCAGAAATCAGCGCACATGACCACGTTCACTCCCCCGAAGGCGCGATGCAACTCCCCCGCCCTCTTCTTGTACGTGCCCCTCACCCGAACAGCGGCACTGACCGCTCGTTCCAGGGTGCCCACCAGCTCCGCGGACATCATGCTCACCTGGAAATGATGAATACAGAACATGTCCCTTATTCTTTGTGCGCTGAGCTATGCTCATTGCCTCCACAAGTTTTGCAAACATGGAGACGCATGGGGAGCACTAGAGGATTACTAGACTTTGCCATGAGGGCGCCGTTACATGCGACGAGGAGCCCGAACGACTCACACAACGCGAAGCCCGAACGACTCACACCAGGACGAGGGGCCCGAACGACTCACACGACCAGGAACCCCAACGACTCGCACCAGGAGGAGGGGCCCGCACAACTCACACAAGGACGAGGGGCTCCAGCGATTCTCACCACGAAGAGCTCGAACGCCTCACACCAGGACGAGGAGCCCGAACGACTCACACCAAGAGGAGGGGCCCCAACGACCCACACACGAGGAGCCCGAACGACTCAGACCACGAGGAGGGCAACGAACGATGCACTCCATGGAGTGACTCGTTCGGTGCCCTCGGGACCTCGTCGATGATGATCACGCGCAGGGCCCCGCACTTTATGGACTGCTTGTGCCTGTCGCCCGTGGCATTCCCGTCGTCGTTCCGCGCTGGGATGCCGCTCCAGTGGTGCGCCGTGTGGCCGTTGATCTGCGCCGCCATGGCATTTTGAAACGCCAAGCAAACGAACTGAACGCCGTGCTCCCCGCCGAGACCTTCTTCCATTAAATACCGCATCCAGCCGATGACGGCACTTTTCCCGGTGCCCGGAAATCCGTGCACTACGTCCAGCAGAGGCTCCCCGGAATTCTGGTTCACGTTGCCCTGTTGCTTCTCCAGCCACTCAATCTTCAAACGTCGAACGAAGTGCTCGAGAAACTGGCGCTGTTTCTCGTTCGGGATCTTCGAGCTCGCCAATATGGAAGCAAACGCTTTATCTATGCTGGTGAAGCCATTGCCTGCAGGGTTGAACGAAGCAGCAGCATTTCGCTTCTCGTCGAAAGGAGCATCGTGCGCCTTCTGGCTCGTGCCACCTGCGGTTAGAGCTGCGAGGTGGTCCTGGTACGCATCCTCGAAGATGTTTCCCGGGCATCCACGGTCGCCAGCCTCGACGCCAGATGGTTCCGTCTTCCACACTCGCTCTCCGATTCGATGGCTTTGTTCATACTCGTGAAGTCGGACACTTTTCTTTGCTCGGCTGTTCTCCGAAGCTTTCACCTTCGATTTCGCCGAGGCGGTCCACTTCTCGCCGAGGCTGTCTTCTTCTTCGGCCGATTGGAGCAGTTGTTGAAATTTTCCACCAGGGAGCCTCAGCGGAAGCATATCTTGCTCTTCCTCCGACGCATCTGCCTCGCTCTGATCATCTGCCGCCTTGCCGGACGACGCCATCGTATTCAACAGGAAACTCTGGATGAGTTTCGCCGCCGCTTGGCTGACCACGTTCCCGCGCACGTACTCGTCCCAAGCGGTCTTCCAGGATGCGCTGTCCAGCGTCGATGTCGTCCCTGTTGTGGATGTTTTCTTGGTCAGCCTACACGAAGCTCGAACTTGGGGCGACTGGTGCTGGGCCTCCTGCCAATGCCGCAGCACCGATGACTCCATCCCCAACATACTCAGGTGAGGCACAGTCACGTCTCCTCCATAGAGCGTCCAGGGCCGGAAAAATAAACTGCAATACTGAGCGTTGTGCGTAGAACTTTTGTGTGCGCTGGGCATTGGCAAGCCTTCGATCACCACCACGTCCGGCCTCGCTTTTCTGACCAGAACCCATGAGCGGCAGAAGACACCTGCGTCCTCCGGAAACACGAAGTACTCGTCGGCCTCGGGTGTCACTGCTATGGAATGCTCTCCAGGCTTGGCGGCGACCTCCCCATCCTTGTACTGTTTGCTCCTGATAAATTGTTGACCTTCTTTTGTCCACGCAGTGCGCGGTGGCGCGTTGCGGTTCAAGTAGTGCGTCGGAACCAGTAGTGGTTCGCACATCCACTGCCGCAAGAACTCGTACGCCGATAACACCTTCCAAGGGTGCTGCACAGGGCGATATCCGTAGGCGTCGAACTCGTTCACTCTCGATCGGTCCGTCCGCACGTGAGGCTTGCGAGCCGGCGGCACGTGCGTCGTCACGCTGCTGTCCTTCATCTGCGACGCATTCTGGGATGTTTCCAACTTGTTCATCCACGCCCGCCCATCAATCGCATGCTCGTGGAAGGTCCGGATGCACTCTGCCTTCAGAAGGTCTCTCTGGTCCAGATTACAGCACAGGTTGCACACTTCCACGGCGCCTCGGTACGTGCTGTTCATCTCGAATTCAGTTATCAGCCTCCCGCTGCTTGCTCTGAGCTGCGCCGCTTTCCCCCTGCCCTGTATCTTCGCCCTCAAGGTAAACAGCTTCCCCACGCATTTCTTAGTCTCCAAAGTGCCCGCGGGCTGTCGCTTGCCAATGTATCCCCCGAAATATCCATTCGTAACTACCTGCGTGCGCTGAATTGCTCGAGTGGCTCTCCCCAGACTCTGCTTCTTCATGATGCAGCGTTTCTTCGTGCAACAAGTTTCATGCGTTTGCTCGATGATCGGCAGTCGGTCATTGGGTTTCACGTCACTGTTGCTCCCTGCAAGAGCGACGCACAGGCCCGGCATGCACCCGTTCAGCCACTCCTCATTGCGCAAACCGAGAGTTTGCCCCAGCCAATTTCGGACTCCGCTTGTGCGCAGCGTGAACTTCTTGGCGATGCCCTTGCAAACCAGCAGCGGCGCCGTCATCCACTCGGGGGACACTCTGTTGGTCCACGGCGCCTCGTGCTTGCACTCTCTCTAATTCTTCTTGGAGGCGCAGGCGTTGGGCACCAAACGCTTCTCCTGCTTGGTCTCCGAATCCATGACCAGTCGATGTATGTGGTGCTGGCACCGACGCATGAAATACTGTAGAGCGCCGTTGAACTTCTCCTTGAAGGTGTCGCCGTCGCAGCTCAGACCGAGCTTCTGAGCTTCCCCTGGAGCTCCCTGCGCGGACGAGCCCAGACCGGCTCTCGCGTCATCATACAAGAACCGAGGCAATCGGCCCAATTTGAACTCCCCCTATTCTGGCGATCCAGAGCACTCGGACGACTCCGAGTACGTCGGGAAGTTCTGCTCCAGCGAAGTCCTCTCTCTAGCGAACTGGTCCACGTCGGGATATCTCTCGCAGCAGATTTGCCCGAGGAAATGTTTCAGCTCCGTCGCATTCACGAGACCTTCCTCGATTTTCTGGGCGATCTTCTTCAGCGTGGCGAACTGGTGCAGGCGCTGTACGAACATGAAAAAATGATAATGCAGCCCCCCGTCGTTTTCTGAGCCTCCACGGCGCCGAACACAGCGTCCACGCGCCCGGCAATGCCTCCCATGGCTTCCGCGTTGCTGCCGAGGGCGTCCTGGCACGGCGAGGCAGATTCAGAGCACTGCGGACAGGGAGGGCACATGCGCACTCCGAGCATCGTCGCCAAGACCGTGCGGATCTGCACGAAGAATGCGTTGGAGGCGGCCAAGGGGTCCTCCGCGAGGAACAAGCGACGCGTGTCATTTCCAGGAATGTTGACCTCAAACGCGTCCTCTGGCGACGGCTCCAGGCTCGGCGACTCGCTCTTTGCCCACTTCTGCCTCCTGCTCTCGCCTGCAACGAAAAGATCGTCCTGGCGGCACCTGCTGAGCCTGGGCGATAGATAATTGTGCCGTTCTCCCGGGGAAATAATACAGAATATGCCATTCCCGTAGTTGACGCACGCCCAGATCCCCAGGTGCCCAATCTTCGTCCGAATCTCCTGCGTGCCTGGAATGGCGCGGCATCGAAAGCGGAAGTCAGCCAAGAGCCGCCGCTGCAGGTTGCCGAGGCCGACTGCGAAAAATCAGCTTACTGGCATCATTGTTGATCTTGCGGCGTCTGCCATCGGGTAGCGTGTAGTAACCCTTCTCGAGCTTCTGCAGTAAATCAGCAGCGGCAACGGCAGCGTCCGTCTCCACGCTCTCCGCGCTTTGGCCTTGCAACCGTTCCCCTCGCTTGATGCTCAGGCTTGCTCCGAGATTGACACGCTCACGAACATATAGATTCCACAAAGCCGGCGCGAAGCCACAAGTGCGTCGGAACTGGCCCTCTATCCGCTGCGGCAAGCCACGCGTGAGGTCAAACAACCTCGCCGTGGTCGCTGGCCCCATTGCAAAATGCGCGTTCGGTAGTTTCCGAAGGCTACGCCCACTGACGGCCCGAGCCACCTGTGCAGAGGCCCACGTGGAGTTGGGAGATCTCTCGTCTCTGGTCGACGCCAACGAGGTTGGTTCGGGACGTCGTAACCGCCAACAGCACGCGGCAGCGTGAAAGGAAACGCCATGCCCAGGCACCAGGCGGTATGCTGATTCGTCCGGTCCGTCCCACTCTGGATGTTGACATCGCCGAACCTGGCAAACACAGACTTGCAATTCTCCGAGATGTTCGACTGGGCTCTGGCGCTCCGCTCAGCGACGATATAGGACGGGCTCAACGCAGAGACGAAATCCTCCACCCGTCTTGCCGGCTCTGGAGGCGTCGCCACTTTGTCTTGAACGATGGAATCTGTGGCCCCGTCTACCTGTTGTACCGCATCCTGCGCTGCCTGCGGGATGAACTTCGCCTCCCCGTATTTCTCTGCGTATTTCTGAGAGTACCTTTCGTGGAGGCGGGTTGCCACTCTGTCGAATGAGTTCAGGCCGTTGTTGCCATGCCCTGGATAGCCGCTGTCGCGCGTGATCTCCATCAATTTTTGCATTACGGGGATGCGCAACGTCAGCCCTTTCAGGTGCTGCGCCAGGTCTTTGCTGCCCCCTTTGATGCGCACGTTCACCAGCATCGCCAACGTTTCCTCCGAATGTGGCACACCGAGAGCATCCTGCAGCAACTTCAGCCGATCCCCGTGGATCTCCTCGGCGTGCTGAGAGGCTTCGCGACAACATCTCTCGACGTCGTCCCAGGGCATGGAGAAGTGAAAGACTACAAATGTTTCTCACGCCACGAAGCGTCCGAACGACGAACACACAAGGACAGGCCCGAACGACTCGCAGCGGGACGAGGAGCCCCAACGACACGCACCACGAGGAGCCCGAACGACTCACACACAAGGAGGGGCCCGAGCGACTCACACCAGGACGAGCGGCCCGAAGGAATGACACCACGACGAGCCCGAACGACTCACACGCAAGGAGGCGCCCGAACGACTCACACCAGGACGGGGGGCCCGGACTATTCGCGCCACGAGGAGCCCGAACGACTCACACACAAGGAGGGGCCCGAACGACGCACACGAAGACGAAGTGCCCAAACGACTCGCACCACGAGGAGTCCGAACGACTCACACACAATGAAGGGCCCGAAGGACTCACACAAGGAAAAACGAGGGGCCCCAACACCTTACATCACAAGGAACCAAAACGACTCACATATCTGAAACGCACAGAGAACTGAACTCTTGCATTATCTCTGGGGCCCTCCCGAGGCTCTGTAAACCTGCAAGCTTAGGGGAGGCCTTCTTCCTGCTTTGTTGTTTCTCTTGCTCTGGTGAGAAAGGGCAGGTGCAGTTCAGCTAGCACGGTGTGTAACGCACGACGCGCCTACTGCGCACGACCGCGGTAAACGAAGCATCGAAGGTTCAACTTCCAGGCCTGGCGAGCGCCCGATCGACCGCCCTCGGCAGCGAGAGGAAAGCTTCAAACTCTGTCTGATGTTTTTTTTTTTTTTTTTTTTTTTTTTTTTTTTTTTTTTTTTTTTTTTATTTTTTTTGTTATGATGGATATGTGTGCATGTTGCGCGTGTGAGTTTTGCATGTATGTGCGTGTATGTATTTAACAGAGAAGGGTGCCCTAAATTCGCAAGGGGCCGACAACGTGCAAATCGAAGCTCGACAGTGGCGCGTAACTGGAACATCCCGCGGTGGCAACCGTGCGTGCATGTGCCCGGGCGCTCACCGCAACAACGCTGCTGCCACGAGGGCGAGCCCAATGGAGCAAGGGGCGAAACATCATCATGACAAAAAGCGGCGAGCCCGCACAGGTCATGGCCGATATAACCTAACTCAGCAACGCTGCCACATCGAAACACAACCAGGATGGCCGCGAGCGTTCCGCTCGCTCTCCAGAGTGACGCCGCTACCAGGAGTGCCCCCCCTGTCGTCGAAGTGGCGTCGGCGTCGTCGGCGTCGCCATTCACGTTCTCGTTGTAGTCGTCGTCGTCGTCGTTGTCTCGACGACGTCCTCCTCGGGTCGTCGTCGTCGTCGTCGTCGTCCTCGGCGTCGGCGTCTTCTTCGTCGTGGTCGTCGTCGTCGTCGTCGTCGAGCGGTCATCGTCGTCGTCGTCGTCGTGGACGTGGTCGTCGTCGCCGCCTTCGACGTTTTCAAGGCCGTCGCCGCGGACGTCCTCCAACGACATCACTCCCGCGCACCTAACGCGCTCCTGCTGCGGCAACTTCCGTAGCAGACAAACTGGAAATCAAAGCGCCCCCGCCGAGCAAGAGCTGCCGATCTGTTTCGTAAAGATATTGCAGACATACGAACTGGAAGATTGCCTGGTCGGCCTGGAGGCCCTTTCAGCCATTCCAGTGCGCCCTAGCGCCTCGACATCGGCTTGAACACTTCACCCAATGCACCAACGCAGAGCCTGGTCTCCTCAGTCAGCTTGCAAATTTCAACAACGAGTGATTGCGTCGCAGATGAGGGTTCAGATGTAGACTCGCTTACCTTGGTCTCGTCGCAGATCACCCACGCGGAGTCCAAAAAGCAGAGTCGCACAGCAGCTTGCCCTGCGCAGCATGCAGCAGCGCCGGCGCGACCTCTGACTCTAGGTTGAACCTGGTTTTGCGAGAAACGTTGCTAGGCCCGAAGCCGCAACCGTCGACGAACATGTGTACAGCGAACTTCTCCAAGCGAGGCAGACTGCACCCCCAAGCCACAAAATTTGCAGGCGCAGACACCGTATCACGGCAGGCTTTCCAGGCAGTGCTGGGGCGCTCCCGAAGAGGCGGCTCCTTCGTGCCTAACTGAGCGACGAGCTTCCTCATGCAATTCAGATCACCGCTGCCATCCTGCCTCGGCCTCTTGGTAATGTGAGCGAATGTGTTCGCAAGGGCCTGCTCCGTGAACTCTATTGCTCTCACGACGTTCAGTTTTATATGCAGAACTAGCTCTGGCGGCAGGCAATCCGCAATGTCTGCTGGGCGACGGCGGTACGGCGACGATCGGTCGTTGCCAAAAGAAGGAGGCATGACCACCGCCTCCTCGCCCTGCTCGCTCCAAGAGGCCCCCGTTGCTAGCAAAATTACCAGGGCGTACTGGCACCTCTCCATGCCGACCGCAAGGAAACCTGGAAAAGGAAGCGTTTGCTGATAGGCGGAGCTACGCTCACAGCCACACCGCAATGCTGTGAGCCAAAATGGAAACAGCGACGACAACGCTGGAGCACCTAGGGATTTCGGCCAATCATGAAGCCCTGCGTAACCTCGTGGCAATTCTTCCGAGCCTCCTGGGGCCTCACGCGAGTGCATCACACTCTGGGAAATTCTACCAGCGGATTCACCCAAGCCTGCAGAACCCGAGGCCGCGCCATCTCGATCCGCATTCCTTCTGGACTTTCTTGGGGCGTTCTTGAAGCCCTCGTGCGAGATGTATAAGCCTCCTGGGCCCTCCTGGGCCTTGGCCGTCTTTGACCGAACCACTCACGTGAAAGCCTGCGTGACACACCACAAGAACTCCGACGATAACGAGAAGGGGAAGAAAGACGAAAAGCGGAACGACCGATTCAAATTCTACCAGGGGTCACCTGAGCATAGTGGTTGCAGATAATGTCTCGGAATATTTATCACGACGGATTGCGTTATACTCATTCTTGCACTCACTTGCGGGCATGGAGACGCATGGGGTTCACTAGCAAGGTGACCAGACGTTTCCATTGGGGCGACGTTACAAATGCGCTGGTACAGCGCTCTCACGACTAACACGCAAAGAGCGGTCCGAACGACTCACACCAGGACGAACGTCCCGCACGAGTCACACCACGAGGCGCCCGAACGACTCACACACAAGGAAGGGCCCGCACAACTCCCACCAGGACGAAAAGGCCCGAACGACTCACACCACGATGAGCCCCAACGACTCACACGCAAAGAAGGGCCCGAACGACTCGCACCAGAACGTGGAGGCGGAACGACTCACGCCACAAGGAGCCCGAACGAGTCCCACGCAAGGAGGAGCCCGAACGACGCGCACCAGGAGAGGAGGGCCCAACGACTCACACCACGAGGAGACGGAACGACTCACGCACAAGAAGGGGCCCGAACAACTCACACCAGGACGAAGGGCCCAGACGACTCAGACCACAAGGAGCCCGACCGACTCCGAGCACGACGAGAGGCCCGAACGACTCACTGAAGGACGATCCCGAACGACTCACACACACGGATAGGCCCGAACGACTCCCACTAGGCCGAGAAGCCCGAACTGCTCACGCCACGAGGAACCCGATCGACTCACACACAAGGAAGAGCCCGAACGACTCTCACCAGGACGACGGGCCTGGACGACGGACACCGCGAGGAGCCTGAGCGACTCACACACAAGGAAGGGCCCGAACGACTCACAGCAGGACGAAGAGCCCGAACGACTCACGCCAGGAATATCCCAAATGTGTCTCATACCACGAAACGCGCCAACGACTCACACACAACGAGGGGCCCGAACGACTCACACCAGGACGAGGCGCCCGAACTTGTCACACCCCGAGAAGCACGAGCGACTCCCACACAAGGAAGGGCCCCAACGACTCACGCCAGGACGAACGGCCCCAAGGACGCACGGAAAACTCCAGAAACATAACGCACAAACGAACGGCCCGAACGACTCCTAGAACACCCCCCAGAACAACAAGGGACCCGAACGCGGGAGAGTGGGCCGACCCTTCAGGCCAAACGTGGGAAATCGTCGGGATCATCGTCGAGGGAAGGCGAACGCGGCGGCGACCAAGACCCCCGCCCGGAGCGAGAGGCAGGGACGTCGTCGTCGTCGTCGTCATCGTCGTCGTCGTGAACTACTTACTCTAACACAAAACTTGAGAGAAGACCGCGCACGATTCAATATGACACAACACAATCAACACAACATGACATTTCTGAAACGTGCCACTCAAGAATCGCCAACGGACTGCAGTATCCATTATCGGCCGTTCAACACTTAGAAACCCTGGGATAACCCTGGAAGATATCTGAAGCTGGACCAACCACAACCTTGTACAGTTCTATACCCTGAAATCGTGGAAGCGCGCACCACGGTGGCACGCAAGACCGCAGGCCCCTGGATACCCTGAAACAAATACGCCACAAGCCACTACGTAGACTGTGGCGGGATAGGCCGACACTCACGCTGATAGCCTCGAGCTCTTGAATACCTGCGTGCCCCCTCAGCGCATTTTACTCCTGCAAGAGTTCCGAGCCTTCTACATGCTGTACTTTTTCAGCGTTTTTCCATACGACAAGGGGGCACAATTCAGCCACCACGATGCGTAACGCTCGCCGCGTCAACTGCGCACAAGCGCGGCTGACGAAACTTGGAACTTCGACTCTCACACCTCGACGTGGGCCGGATCGACGTCCAAAGGAAAACTGGCGGGCCCCCTCACTCCCTTGGGAAAAGGAGGGGAACAACGTTCATCTTCTGTGTATTTCTTTCTGTGCCTTCTTAGTGTGTGTCTATACGTATTTGATTTGTGAATGCTTATGTTTTGAATGTATGCGTGTATATGTATGGAAAAGAATCAATGCCCTGATGTCGCAATAAGGATGGATCGTGCCGACAAAACCTCGAGAGTGGCGCGTCTCTGACACATCTCGCGATGACCGCCGTGCCTGCATGTCACCGAGCGCTAGCCGCAACGACGTCCTGCTGACACGAAAGCGGGGCGAATGGACAAGGATATGACATACATCATAACCAAAAGTGGCAAGGCCGTAGCCGTGATGGACTACGTGCGGTACTTGCGCAACACAGCCACCTCGTGCCAAAAGCACAGTAGGCGCGTGCGTTCGGCTCGCAAGCCCAATCACCATTGACGTCGTGGTCGACGTCAACGTCGTTGTCTCGACGTCGTCGTCGTCCTCTCGTCCTCGTCGACGTCGTCGCGGTGGGCTGAGCTACGCTCACTACCCTCGCGGCGTAGGCCTGCCCATCGCGTTCCAAGCCATGCGAACCGAAGTACATCGCGCCGACCGCACTGTCGAAGCTCAAAATGGTGCGAGAATGCCAACAGCCGACATTCTCCGCGATCGCTCCAAAGGGCTCCCGTAGCGAGCAAGAGCACAAAAACGCACGGGCGCTTCTCCATGCCAGCCGCAAAGATGATGCTCGTAGGCGGAGACGATTACTGAAGGCGGAGCGAGACTCACGGCCACCCTGAAATACTGGGAGCCAGAATGGCAACGACAACGACGCTGGTCGGGAAAGATCGCTGGACTCGACGACGACCGCCCTCTGTCTTGCCTCCCATATCCTTCCCTCCCTCCTCCTCTTCCGACTCGCCCTGCTTCGGCTCCCCCCGCAGGTAGCTATACAAGGACGGAGAAAGAAATAGGAGCAGACGATACATGTAAAGGCAGACAGACACACGCTTGCACCAAACGGCTGTCGGCATGCTTCGCTGGGATTCCTGTTCGGAGATAGTAGTATTACTACTACTACTACTGCTTCTACATCGACTACTACTACGACTACTACTACTACTACTACTACTACTACTACTACTACTACTAGTACTGCTACTACTACTCCTACTACTACTACTACTACTACGACGACTAGTACAACTACTGCTGCTACTACTAGTACTACTACTGCTGCTATGACTGCTACTCCTGGTCGTCCTACTACGAGCACTACTACTTCTACGACGACCACTACTTCTACTGGCACTGCTACTAGTAGTGTCGCTGCTACCGCTACTACTACTGCTACTACTACTACCACTACTCCTGCTACTGCTACGACTACTACTCATACTACTTCATCTGCTACTAGTACTTCTACTAGTACTACTCCCCCAACTACTACTACTATTACTACTACTACTACTACTACTACTACGACTACTACTACTACTACTACTACTACTACTACTACTACTTCTACTACTAATAGTAATAATATTCCTACTACTACTACTACTACTACGACTACTACTACTACTACGACTACGACTACTACTACTACTACTACTAATACTGCTACTGCTACTGCTACTGCTACTGCTACTGCTACTGCTACTGCTACTACTACTACTACTACTACTACTACTACTACTACTACTACTACTACTACTACTACTTCTACGACTCCACCTGCGAAAACCCCGATCACCTCGCGCGCGGACGAGGTGCCCCAACGCCTCACCTCACGACAAGGATTGACAAGGAGGCGGGAGGAAGGAGGGACAGGGGAGATATACGGAGCCCAACGGACACACGCCTGAAAAACACAACTGTCGACATGCTTCGCGAGAGCTGCTGCTGTGAGATGGGCTGGTGGGGATACGCGAAGCGTAAAGAATTTTCACTGCCGATCCCGAGGAGGGCCCCCCAAGAAACCAAGCTGCAAGACAAGAAATGGCGGATCGAGCCCTGGTCCACGCCGCAACCGAGTAGGGCCCTAGAGCTCGCGACGCCTGCTCTCCCGCTGCCGCGAGGCAACTGGGGGGCAATACGCAGCCGCTGGCAGCAGTGGACAATATTCCCGCCGAGGCCTGGCGCCAAGATTGACATAGACAATGCATGTGGACCTGCACTAGATATGTTCCCAGAGAAGCTCGTCGTTTTCACGAAGGACGCTCATGTTTGCAACAAGCTCATCCAAAGGTTTTTGGAGGGGCCGGCGAGACAACATCGGGGTACGGTTTCGGAGTTCACTGCATGTGGGTTGGATTACTACGCGCATCAGATCATGCTGGCTCTGCGGCCAAATTTTGATTTACAGAGCGATTCGATTTCAAATATGGTCCGAGCTGGTCATCTTTGGCAGGGCAGGCGGTTCCACGACAGGTTCGAAGCGCAGCTAGATCTTCTGGCAGAGAGAGCAACTTTCCTTGATGCGTTGGAGGAGTCCCAGGATATGAGGAGATGGACGGCCAAGATTAGATCAATATTGGAGATGACCTCGGGTGCCCGCGATTTGCTAAAGGTCGACGTGGACTTTGTCACAATGGTGCTCAATTCCGACCCTGAGTCCGATCAGATCGTTCACCGCCACGGCCCCGCCTGCTCATGTGGAGGCCGACGACATTTCAAAGCAATGGTCAAGAAAGCGTTGAGAATGTCATTCAGTGCTGGGTGCCCCGTTTGCCTCATGTATCGCTTCAAGGGGTTCCAGGAGGCCAGTTGTTGGATGTTGCGCGGCATGTTCTTGTATGGGGTGTTGCCGAAGTGCCTCCACGCGATGTACGACAATATGTCAGAACAGGATGCCGAGCAGCAGGCTGAGGCAGCGGCCCGCATAAGGGGATGTCAACCACGGGGCGAACAATTGCATTCGCGCGAAGAAGCTGATCAAGTTTGTGGATGCCGATCGCGGCAACATAACCTTAATGATGTCTGTGATCTCCAACGGGCCTTTCCAGAGATACCTCGACAAAATAATGAGGCACGACGGGAAGTTGAAAGCATGCGTGGATGCACAGATGAGACAAACACCCGATCCCGTTGATGAACAGCCAGCTGATCAACGTCAACGCTTGGAGCAAACGTCTCAGGAATCGTTTGATCTGGTGAAGTCGTTTTTGGACGGGAGCCACGCCGCCAAGCTGCAGCAATAATGTACTTCTTTATTGTCCGATTCTTCTCACCGAAGGCGGTTTCCCACGATTTCGAAGTACACGGACGAGCAGTACTTCGCGGCGTCATTGAACTTGTTGGTCGCTGCTGGTTCGGCATATTACCGCACTGTGTTCAAACGTTCTGGGCCGAAGTTCGCAATATTGGAGCTAGCCGCTGAGGGATACGACGAGGAGAGGGTTGCGAGGTGCACCAGGGATCTACGTGCAAAGCGGGGCGCTTGCGCACGTAGTCTCGATGGCTTTTTCCAGTGCGTGGGCGGGCAAGCTGGCGGGTGCACGCGGCCGAGAAGCACATCGTTTCCTCCGTCGACGTCTCCATTCTATTCCGTTGACGTCCCTGAACGAAGAGAGGAAACACATATCGGGACAGGAAGTGAAGGGGATGCGAGGCCGAACGTTGACACCAGGCCAACTCTCACTTCGAACGTATCGTAAGTTCGTTCGCCAGAGGATGATTTCGAAGTTGGCAGAAGTATGAAGACATGCATGTGCACGACACCACGTCAAGGCATCGGACATAACAGCAGCAATCAAGCGCGCATCAGTCATACAGCGGCCTCGACGTACTAGGAAGAGGGCCATCACAGAGTCACGGACCCGAACCCAGAGTGCATGGATGCAATTCGTCGCGGTCAACACAGCACGTGGGCTTCGCCCTGGGACGGAAGCACAGCGGGATGATATGCGACGATTGTCTGGACAGTGGAGGGGTCTCGGTGAGGATGCACGGGCGCTGTATAGGCAAATGGCCGTGGAGCGGCATCTGAAAGAACACCGTGCAACGACGAATCCCAATACGTCCACCGTTCAGGAGCCCGCTTCATTCAGACTACGAGTCAAACGGAAGCGGGCCGTGGAGGCGATCTCCGCTGTGCGTGACCACAGGCCATCTGGTTTGCAACGGGATGCGGGGGGTGGGGCCTTTCACACACACGCACTCACACTCCGACTCCGTCTTCACGTTGAGGGAGAGACTGAGAGAGGGAGGGAGGAGGAAAGGAAGGAGGCAAGTAAGGAGGAGGGAGGGCGGGGTTTCACATGCCCATTCCCCCCACGCTGGCAAACGCGTCTTGCTGTCCTACTTCGCGGGGCGGTCAGGAATGGGCGGGGGGATGGGGGACTGGAGAGAAGAGAGAATGAGGGGGGAGGAATGGGTTCCTCGCGCAGCGCCGCCCTTCGCGGCCAAATCGGCTGCCCGCGCACCGCCCATTGCGACGCAGGTCCGCCTGCCTCCCAGGCGCGCGGCGGGCAAAACTTCCCAGCGCGATGTAAAAAGGGCCGCCGCGGGCGCCAAGCGAAGCCGCCGAAAGAAGGCAACCGGCCGATGCTTCGATTTCGCGCCCAGGAGTTTATCCAACTGAGGCCCGTGGTCTGACTGCAGTGCTGCTCGGAGTTGTCGCGCAGCGTATTTCTGCCACCCGACTTGTTTGGCTCTCTTCTTCGGGTCGTTGCAGTTGCGGCGTGTCCCCCGGGTTTTGATTTTGACGCTGGCATCCTGCAGCGCGGGGCGCGGGGGTGCAAGCGGCCTGCGCCCAGAAACCCATCTTGGCCGCCCGAGCGAGAGACGCCCCATCCCAGCGTGCCCAAAACGCTATATGTCGCGCCTTCCGTGGGATATCCAACTTCTCGCTGGCCTCGAATTGCGCCGCCCGCGCCTTGACCGCGAGCATGGTCGCCGCCGCGTCTGCGAGGCCGGCGGGGCATCCGAAGTGCCCCAATTCCTGCAAGGCCTCCGTGGAGACCGGGTCGTGCGGCCCAGGAAATGGCGCGTCGCCGTCTGCGCGATCGCGAGATCCATGCCCTCGGGCGGGCCTTCCAACTGCCCCGCGAGTAACTATGCGGATGCCATGTGAACTTGGAAAACGTTCAGAAAGAAAACGAAACGCCCAAACGACCCCAGTGAGCAGATCTGTCCGTCAACTTGGCCAGGGGTCTGTCCCATGCTGGCAGCTGCCCTTCCCTGGGGCCGCAGGCAAAACCCCAATCGCGAGCGCTGGCGCGACCGATCACCGCCCCTCAGACGGGGGCTGGTGCGCGTTCATACCATGTCCAAGTCATCCACGAAAGCGCTGTTGTAGAGGTTGCGCCAACTCGCCGCGAAAGCGCGGGAGGCATGCAGCGGAGCGCGCCGCGCGCGGAGCTGGTGGAGAGGGGGCGACCTTGAGAAACGCGCTCCTCCCAATGGGATCTTGCAGATGGCGGTTGCGTAGAGGGCCTCGGTGGGGGGAAGTAGCCGGCGCGGCCGACCCACATGCCAAAACTCAACCATGAAGGTCTGGCGCTCGATGGAATGGAAGGCCGCGGCGTAGCCCCAGAAGAAAACGCGGCCCCCTTCGCCCTCAGCTGCCCAGGTAATCACGCATTCCTCGGCGTCCACAATATTGATCAGCATCGACGTCCCGTGGATGAGTCTTCTTTGCTCGTCCATGATCAGGGGGCCCGGCAGAAATTCCAGAATCCCACGACAAGCGCTCGCCATCGATATGTTGCTAGCGTTTGTGATTTTGAATCACCTAACGCCGTCGACTTCGTTGACGGCCTGCCCCCCTTGTCTCCCCTCGGGAGTACTCGGGGGGGAAGATGGGCAGGCTGGCGTCAAAGTCGAACCAATGCTTGGCGGCGCGGAAAGAGCGGCATGGGGGAAGGGGGCGGCATCGGAGAAGGAAGCTGCTTCTTAAGAGGCGCCAGCCCCGCGTCTATAGAGAAGGCCCGCGCCGTCCCCTCGGGTCTGCTGCCGTGGCCCAGGTCTCGCGTGACGCCGCGCCCAGGGTCCCGCGGGTCCAGCGCCCTGCCCTCGGTGCTCGCCTGCTCTCGGGGCCCTCTTGGGTCTCTCTTGGGCTGTCTTGGGGCTCCTCGGGGGCGTCTGGGGCACTGTGAAGACGAAGCAAGCGAGTATGCTGAACATGTAAGTTTTACAAAGGGAATGGACCGATGTTTGCCTCTTGAAGGCCCTCTTGGGGCCCTCTTCTGCCATCTTAAAGCCATCTCGGGCCCTCTGGGGCCTCGCTGAGGCTGTCTTGTGGGTCTCTCTGGCGTCCTGGGAACCCGTGAATCCTGTTCCCGGAGAGGCTTCCAGGAACATGATTTCGAACGAGGGTCTCTTGGACCTCCGTGGGGCCTCCTGAGCCGGCTTCGGGGCCTCTTGGGCCGTCTTGGGGGGTTCCGTCAGCCCCTCATGGACGACCCTTTCGGGCCGTCTGGGGCCCTCTTGGGTCTCTCTTGGGCCGTCTTGGGGCTCCTCGGGGGCGTCTGGGGCACTGTGAAGACGAAGCAAGCGATCATGATGAGAATGTACGTTTTACGATGGCAATGGGCCGATGTTTGCCTCTTGAAGCCCCTCTTGGGGCCCTCTTCGGCCATCTTCAAGCCGTCTCGGGCCCTCTTGGGCCTCGCTGAGGCTGTCTTGTGGGCCTCTCTGGCGTCTTGGGAACCCGGAAATCATGTTCCCGGAGAGGCTTCCGGGAACACGATTTCGAACGAGGCCCTCTTGGGCCTCCTTGAGGGCGTCTTGGGGGCCTCCTGGGCTGGCTTTGGGGCTTCTTGGGCCGTCTCGGGGGGTTCCGTCAGCCCCACAGGACGACCCTTTCGGGCCGTCTGGTGCCCTCTTGGGTCTCTCTTGGGCTGTCTTGGGGCTCCGCGAGGGCGTCTGGGGCACTGTGAAGACGAAGCCAGCGAGTATGCTGAAAATGTACGTTTTACGATGGGAATGGGCCGATGTCTGCCTCTTGAAGGCCCTCTCGGGGCCCTCGTCGGCCATCTTCAAGCCATCTCGGGCCCTCTTGGGGCGCCCTGGGGCGTCTTCGGGGCCTCTTGAGGCTGTCTTGACCATCTGTACGGCCCGCGTGGCCTGTCGTGGGCAATTTGGAAGCGACCCGGGGCAGTCCTGGGGGGTCTGTGACCCCCCAGAGGTTCAGGGGGTCGCCCATGGGGGGATGACGGCATCGGCCCGGGCCCCCCCCATGGCCTTCTCCGATACACATATCTATATATATATATATGTATGCACACATGGAGGTCGTTTCTTTTTCAAACTCTGGCTTTCGCTATGGACTTCCACATATTCAAGAATGAAGCGTGTGCACGTGTACATTGTCTGCACGTGTCGGAGGGGTTCGTTATCAACGCGAGGCTCCCGCCGGACAAACCGATCAACTTGATGGTCCTCGCCTTCCGCATTCCTTAGAACTCGCTCGGAGGATGCAACGCAATTGCTTTTCAAAACGGGGCCATCCCAGGAATGGCAGTCACTTGAAGTGCTTGTCTTTCAACGGACGCTTCTTGTGATGGGACGGCTAGCGTATGCGCGTCAATGTGCGTTGCAATACCGTTGATGGCCTTCCCCCCTCCGTCCCCGTCCCCCACCCCCTCACCTCACCGCTGCTCCTCCTTCTCCTCCTTCTTCTCCTTCCTTATCAGCCCTTTCCCCTCCCAGTCCCTCCTCCTCCCTCCTCCTCCTCCTCCTCCTCCTTCTCCTCCTCCTCCTCCACCTCCTCCTCCTCCTCCACGTCCTTCTCATCCTCGTCCTCGTCCTCCTCCTTCTCCTCCTCCCTTCTTGGCATGGGGGACACGGGTCCTGACGGAAACGGGTCCTGTACTCTGGGGCCTTCCCCTAAAACGATGTTTCAACCTGAGCCGTCTTCTGACAGCCCCAGGGCTCATGGGAGGGCCCCGAAGAGCCCGAGAACAAGGACATATTTCAGGACCCGTTTCCCTCAGGACCTGTTTCTCTCATGGCGACCCTCCTTCTCCTCCGTCTTCCGCACTCCTCGCTCCCGTTCCCCCCCTTCCCATCCCCCTCTCCCCTCGGCGTCGCTGGCCTGCTGAGGAAGCTGTTCCCGAACACGCTCAGGGGCGTGAACGGCAGTGTCCTCAAATTCGAGTGAGGATAAATCGACAATCTCTGAGATCTGGCGGCTCTGGATTATGTCTCGGGCACCGCGGCCTTCTGAGAGCGCTCCGGAACGCTCTGAGAGCGTTCCAGAACGCTCTGGAGGTTTTCGGGAGCGTTCGGGCGAGATTCGGGGAGGGTCATGTTCTTTGGCCAGATGGTGGGGAAGGTTTCGGGGGGATCTTACAGGTTTGTGAAAGGTTTGCAGATGTTCGGGAGGTTTCTGGAGGAGGGGAGGCTGGAATGAGGGGGGGGAGGTCGAGGAGGTGGAGGAGGATGAAGGAAATGGAGTGAGGAAACATGAGGCCAAAACGACCGTATAATGTTCATCTTGCCGTTCTTTACAACTCACGTTCCGCAGGAGGAAAAATAATGACGAGGAGAAAGACGACAACACAGAGGACAAGGAGCATGATACGCTTGTCGTTCCTTGGCGGAACCAGTTTCCAACTGGATGCTGCCACAGACGACGTGCTGACAAGACCCGCTCGGACAACTTAGCGAAGCAAGTGTGCAAGATACTGGAAGGCCGCCGTTCGCCTAGGGAATGTGCGCGCTGCAACTCAACAACACCTTCATGCAAATCGTTGCGACACACAGGCGCCAGAAACGTGGCCTGTACAACTGTGCTGAGGTTGTAGTCGTAGCGGTGAACCAAACAGGCCTACGACGTGGCCATGTGTCGCCAGGAGACCGGGCAAACGACTCGACGATATCGCGACATGAAGGCCAACTGACAGACCAGAGAAGCAATAATCGTGATCGTTCCAAGCCAATCGCAGTGCGAGACATTTGAGAGGACGATCTGCTCATCCTCATCGTAAAGCCGGACCCGAGACAGAAAAACATCCTTCAAGATCACGGGCCCCTCCGCCAGCCCACACTGCAGGACATTCGAGGGTACCCTCCCAAGGATGCACAAGAACATCCAACAAGCACGGAGACCCTTAGGGTACCCTCCCCGAACCGACCTCGATCTCATACCTCGGTCCGACCCTGGTCGTCATCGTCGTCGCTGTCCTCATCCTCGTCCGACAGAGGCGGGCAGGCCCTGAGGGCAGATCCGAGCGAGACGAAAGTTATGCACTCTCTTTGCAGTTCGAGTCCTTCTCGGCTAGGGCAGGCCCGGGCCCAGAACAAGCGCCCCTCCCCCCTCGTCTGTTTCGTCCCTCCACCTAACCTCTCGAATCTGTTCATTTGCAATCAGACGCAGTACGAAGGACATACGGTTACAGTTCGCTCGTACCATCAGGATACACGATCAGGATGCAAAGGCCTTGGAGGGCCGTTTCGAAGCTTTTCGAGCGGGGCGCAAGGATGGGCCGAGGAGGCAAGGCTGCAAGGGTACCCTTTTGGAAGGTTGCCCATTCTTATTCTGCGGGCTGACTGTAAGGGTGCAAGGACCGGTGGACGTCCATTTTAATACAACTGCAGCGGCGTCCGTTGCTGAAACAACTGGCCGGTGACCATCCTGAAAGACGAGGGTGCGCAGGCAGCATCGATGAAGCACCGCGTACTCCCTGCGGTGATAAATCGGCGATAGGCCCCCGATAGTGCATCCGCACCTTCCTGGGCAGGTCGGGGCTATCGGGCCCATAATCGGCGACCAATGAGCGATGAGGGCCTCCCTGCCTCGCCAAAAGGTTTTGCCCCGTCTCGGAGTCGCTCTGTACTGCTCCCCCCTGGGCTATTCGCCCCTATCGTCGGCTCTGGGGAGAGGGCCTCCCTTCCTCGCTGATGTCGGGGAGACGTAACGACTCGGGTTCGGGGGACTCGGATTGGCCAGTCGGGGCCATCATGAAAATGATCAGGCCCGTTTCTGAAATTTGACGTAACCTCCCGCTGAGCTCCCCCAAAATCCAAGACGCGCTCGTCGAAGAGCGCCAGCAAACCCGAGTTCCGGCACACTCGAGTCTCACGATTCCCTGAAATGTTAACGTTTTCTTATTCGGCGATTCGACATTGGGCGGAAGGGACAGGGGGATGGGGGGTCTGGCTCTGGACCTCTGCTTAGTACGACTGATTGCAACAATGCGTCCTACGGGGGAGACTTCGCCTGCTCGTAACAGGCGCCAAACACAGCCACCATCCCGCGTGATCGAGTCTGACGTTTCCCCGATCACGGGTTCCGCTTCGACGCCCGAGAGCGCGCCGCGCCCACTTCCCTCGGAGCACGCCCTGGGCACCCCGCCGCCACACCTCTGGCCCGGTCCTAGGTGCGCCTGCCGCAACCAATCACTGCAGCAATGATGCGGCCGACTACCCACAGCACTTGGCATCCCCCTCCCCCTCCTCCGCCGCCTCCTCCCCCTCAACCCCTGCCACTCCTCCTTTTCCCCCTCCTCCTCCTCCTCCTCCTCCTCTCCTCCTCCTCCTTCTCCCCTCCTCCTTCCCCTCCTCCTCTTCTTCCCCTACTCCTCCTCCTCCTCCTCTTCCTCCTCCTCCTCCTCATACCCTCGTCCTCCTCCGCCTCCTTCTCCTCCTTATGAGCCTCCTCCTCCTCCTTCTCCCCTTCCCTCCACCGCACGCACCATGTGCCGAGCCTGTGGCAGGGTCACCAGCTCGTTGTTGTCGTTGTCGTCGTGGTCGTGGTCGTGGTCGTCGTCATCCTGGGTCGGCGGCCGGCCGTAAGGCCTTGACAAAGATGCGGCCGACTACCCACAACCCTTGGTGATTTCAGATGGGAGAACACGACCACCCCTCCTGAGGGCCCGTAACAGGCCAGGAGGTGACGCCTGTCCGCTCACATGAATGGAAGCAAGTCCCAGGTCCACACACATGAATGGAAGCAAATCCCAGGATCATCATATTTTCCTGGTTTTCATCTTCCCCCCCACTTCCCATAGTTCCACATGTTTCCATGGGAATCGACAATTCAATGTGTCTGTGTGTGGTTCTCCCTTATGACATTCTCCCTCCGCCGCCCGTCTCCTCCTCCTCCTCCTCCTCCTCCTCCCTCTCCCTCCCCTCCTCCTTCTCCTCCTCCTCCTCCTCCCTCCTCCTCCTCCTCCTCCTCCTCCTCCTCCCTCCTCCTCCTCCTCGCTCCTCCTCCCTCCCCTCCTCGCTCTCCCTTCTCCTCCTCCCTCTCCTCCTCCTCCTCCTCCTCCTCCTCTCCTCCTCCTTCTCTTCGCTCCTCCCCCCCCCCGTCCACGTCCCCTGTCCCCCTTCCCCCGCCCCCCGTCCCCGTCCCCCGTCCCCCGTCCCCCGTCCCCAGTCCCAGTCCCCTCCTCCTCCTCCTCCCTTCTCCTCCTCCTCCTCCTCCTCCTCTTCTTATTATTCTTCTTGTTATTCTTCCTCTTCTTCTTCGTCTTCTTCTTATGTTTCTTATTCTGCGTCTTCTTATGATTATTCTGATTTTAAGTATTCTTCCTCTGCCACCTCCTCCTTCTCCTCGCCGTCAGGCCAGGGTATTTCTACGGTCCCTGCCACCGCGGCCAAGCGGTGCAGCCTGGGCGCCGTGTGGCACCTCCTGTATGAGGTGCACCGCCGATGATGTTGCGGAGGCGGGCGCCCGCGGCTCACAGCGTCCAACCATCTTGGTTGGAATGCAACTAGCCGCGGGCATATCGCTTGCCGTGTTATGATGAGGTTCTGGCGCTGGGGGGAAGGGGCCAGGGGGCGACCTCATCGTGCGGGGTTGCGGTCGCTGGTCCAATGCTCGGGTCCTGCCCATCGCTTCCTATTTGTTGGTTTCCCCGCTAAGGCACGTCGTTTCCGGCGCTATAGGGGGATAGCCAATAATAGGAGGCCGGAGAACGGATTCAGCTTGTGCCGTGTGCCCGTTGCCCTGCTGAAGGAATTTATGATGTGTGGCAGGTTTGCCAGGGCATGATCGCCCACGCCCTGTCTGGCGTCACGTTTTACCCGTTTGGGCAAAGCAACGCTCCTCCTCCTGCTCCTCCTCCTCCTCCTCCCTCTCCTCCTCCTCCTCCTCCTCCTCCTGCCTCCTCCTCCTGCTCCTCCTCCTCCTCCTCCTCTTCCTCCTCCCTCTCCTCCTTCTCCTCCTCCTCCTCCTCCTCCTCCTCCTCCTCCCTCTCCTCCTCCTCCTCCTCCTCCTCCTCCCTCCTCCTCCTCCTCCTCATCATCATCATCATCATCATCATCAGCCTCCTCCTCCTCCTGTTACTCCTACTCCTACTCCTCATCCTGCTGCTCCTCCTCCTCCTCCTGCTCGATTCTTGGCTCGCACAGCGACGGCAGCGGCGACTTCGACGACGCCGAGCGGCAGAGAGGCAGGTAGGCGGCGCGTGCGCTCTTGTCGTACACGAGCGCATTGCCCGGTATGATCTGCACTTCGCTGCCGTGGCAGACTGCCACGAACCTCTCGCCGCGGCTTCGGCTGCGGCGGTGCGTTCGAGATGAAAACCTCCTCCCCCTCCTCCTCCTCCGTCTCCTCCTCCTCCTCCTCCTGCTCCTCCTCCTATCCTCCTCCTCCACCCTCCTCCTTCCTCCCTCCTCCCTCCTCGCTCCTCCCTGCTCCCTGCTCCCTCCCCTCCTCCCTCCTCCTCCCTCCTCCCTCCTCCTCCCCTCTCCTCCTCCTCCTCCTCCTCCTCCCCTCTCCTCCTCCTCCTCCTCCTCCTCCTCCTCCTCCTCTCCTCCTCCTCCTCCTCCTCCTCCTCCTCCTCCTCCTCCTCGAGGGTTTCCTGCAACATCGGGCGCTCTGGCTGACCCCCGTTTGCATTGACCCCCGTCTCAAGGCTGCCGACCGAAGCATCGATCGGGCCGGCCGGGCACACCTCCGCGTGCGTTGGCCATCGGCGGCCCCCCCTCTTGGGAACCGAACTTTTTACACCGACGCCTTTGTCTGGCCTCACGCGGAATCTCGCACAGGAAAGCGGATCCTGGTGTACACGGGATCTTGGTGTATACGTTCTCCGTTGTTTCCCAAGGAAAACTGGGGAAAAGTATACACCATACCACCCCCACGTCGTCCCCAACTGGTCGTGTATATGCTCCAGTTTCCGACCCTCCTCGCCGCCGTGGCTTGACGCGGCTCGGAGAGCGGGCCAGGGTGGACCTCAGAGGGGCGAATCTGCGCGAGGGGGCTTGATCATCCAGCATCGCGCTTCGCGCCGCGCGGGGGGGCGCAGCCCGCCTACCGCATGCGTGAACCTTTGAAGACGAAGCCAGGATGAGAGGACAAATTCGGGTGAGGATGAATCGAGAATATCTGAGATCCCGTGGCTCTGGAGGATGTCTCAGGCGCCGCGGCCTTCTCAGAGCCTTCCAGGACGCCGTCGCTCCGGACCGCTCTGCCACGGACTCGTCCTCGTCCTAGCCCGGTCCGACCTTGCCCGCTGTGCGCGCAGAGTCACCACCTCCACACCGAAGGCCCCCAGAACTGGGGCCGGAGAAGATGGGGTCGGAGGGCGGCGTCGGACCGCCCCTGTATCGGCGACGTCAGGATGCAGGACAAGAGTGCTCCGGACCGCGCCGCGTCGCCGATGCATCGGCGATGCGGCGTGATCCTTCCACCGCATCCGCTCGGGCTCCATGGCGGGAGCTCCTTGCCTGCGCATGGCCCAAATCTCCACCAGCTGGACAGAGGTACAGTGGAGGCCAGTCCACAAGAAACCTTCCGCAAGAAACCCAACCCCGAGACCCCAGGACGCC
This sequence comes from Prorocentrum cordatum, assembly GCA_963575745.1. Classification (NCBI taxonomy): domain Eukaryota; class Dinophyceae; order Prorocentrales; family Prorocentraceae; genus Prorocentrum; species Prorocentrum cordatum. The sequence goes on along the minus strand of CAUYUJ010004113.1, from coordinate 1,292,209 downwards.
CACTGATTTTCGGCGTGGGAACGTCACGCTCTCCATCGCAAAGCCATCGAAACTCAAGAAACCCAGGGCACCCTGGAGGCAAGCAGGGTGTTTCTTGGCATGGGCCCTAACTGTACGCGCCATTACAAAGGGGCAGACCCGTTTTTTCATAGGACGCTTACGGGTAGACGCTGTGTGAGTAGGGGACCGCGCTCGCTGACGCTGATTCCAGACGCTCCCAGACCACCAAACCTGAGACGTCTGCCTCCCGTTCTGCGCATTTGTACATCCACTTCTGGATGTGCTCGGGGAGCTTTTGGGTGCCCCGCCTCCGGCGGCGCCGGCCCCCCCCCCCCCCAAGCCCCCGGCAGAGGGCAGCGCCTCTGGGGTACCCCGCCCCTCGTCGCCCCGAGGAAGAACACGACGGGGTGTCATCGGAGAGACTGGCTCGGGGGGGACCTGTCCATGTTATTGTGTTTGTGCGTGTGTGCGTGTGTGCGTGTGTGCGTGAGTGCGTGAGTGTGTGTGTGCGTGTGTGTATATGGTGTATGTATGTGTGTTTGTGTCTTGTAAGAAATCTATATATATCTTCCTCCCGTGCCTTATGCAGGACCGGCCTTGTGGCCGTGCAGGATCTGCTCCGCCCTGCTGCCCAAAGAGGAACATCGAGCCGGAATCGGCGATACGTCGCCGACAGATCGGCGACAGCCCCTCGATTGCGAGACCGCACGTTCCTGGGCGGGGTGGGCCATCAGGCCCCCATCGGCGACAAATGGGCGATCGGGGGGCTGGCGCGCTCCCCCCTGCGCTTATATTTTCTTTAGCCTTGCCCGTGCTATCCCCTCGCCATCCCTAGGGGCCCCCTAAATGGGGTCCGAACAGATGGGGTCGGAGGTCTGTCAGCGCATCGCCGATACATCGCCCGACCCCGTCTGGGAGGCCTAGACCCCCGAGAACTCCAAAGCTGCACCCGCCAGCTGTGGGCTCCAGCCTCTCCAGAGGCACCTCCCTTGAGCATGGTTCGCCCCCAAGACATATTGTTCACCCTGAGCTGTTTTCTGACAGTCTGGGGCCCGCTGAAGGCCGGCCATTCTCCCCCTGGACCCCCCCCTCTCTCTCATCCCCTGGGCCCATCCTGGGGAAACCAAAAAGTTTTCAGATACCGCTACGCCATAAACCTTTCCTCTCTGAAACGGATTCCGAGGCGAATCCAACGGTGGCGACGGGGCCCCCCCTAGGAGGGCGAAACAGGGGGCACCGGGCGAAGAGCGAAGGGCGAGGAAGAGGGAAACGGGCAATCCTCCGCACGAGCCCCCCCCCCCTCTCCCACCCTCTTGCCGTCGCTTGGTCGTTCGTTCCCCGCGTTTGTCGGTTGCTTCGCGGGTTATTTCATTTCGGGGGGGGGTCTAGATGATTATATACGATCCTCGATGGCCCTCGCCGCACAAAAAAACACGTGTTGCGTCGGCGGCGAGACTTCCTGAACGGGGGAGCCTTCAGGGCAAATTGTGCCACCATGCAAAAAAGGGGGAGCAGGAGCAGGACGCAGCCGAAAGCCGAAGGAGGGGGCCGACGCAGCGAGCCGCTCCGGGGGTCGGGTCACGCCCCGAGCGTGTGGCGCGGCCAGCCCCGCCGGCGGGCCCTCGCCGACAGAGAGAAGAAACAAAGCCCGGGCCCGAGCGAGGCCGAGCCCTCCGGGCCCAGCCGCTGCGGCGCTCGCGGGGAAGAACAAAAACCCGAGGGCCTCCGGCCTCCGAGCGCGGCGGCCCCGGACACCCTGCGGGCCCCCGGGGCGCCGCCCTCCCGCCGGCCCCCCGGGTGGAGCTCGGGGGGGGGGCAGGAGAGCCCAGAGTCGGATCGACAAGTAGGACCGGCGATCGAAGCGAATCGGATCGGCGGAACTCGGCAGCCGCGTCGGGGAAAGTGGACTCGGCGGACATCGGCAGGCCAGTTTGCGTTAGAAATCGCAGCCCAAATCAGAATCCCAAGTCGAATCGAATCGGAATCGGAAGCCATCGAACTCGAATCGAATCCGCGGCATCGGAATGAGCCCTGTTTCGGGGGGGGGGGGGGGGGCAAACTGGGACGCACAGAGACACACTGATACTCTATGTCATCCTTGAAGGCGCGCGTCCGACCCGAACATATAATAGTACACCCATCTTGTAGCATATCGGTTCCCGAGCGGTGTGGCCAGGAAGCGCCCGCCACGACGCATACACTGTAAGATTTCTCGGTGTGTGCGCGTCGCTCCTGGGGTGGGCGAGGCACACATAGTATTAGTATGTCGGGGTGGCGCCGACGAACTCTCCGCTCGCCCTCCCGAGCGCCGAACGCACCGAAGTAAGACGACACCAGGACGAGGATTCAAATTCGCTAGGATGTAACTATTGGGAGGTCTTCGCCGAACGGATGAACCCCATGCTGGTGAGAAAAGTCCCCTGGGAATGATACAGTTCGAGGTCAAGGCGGGATAGTATTTTGTCCCCCGAGATATCGGTGTTAGGACGTCTGGATCGGTCTTCAATATGGCGGCAAATCTTCGAAACTGTGCATCGTTTCGCCTGAGACATCGTCAACAAGTGAATCTATGGTTTATGCATGGTGCTATGCATGAGATGAAGATCAGAGCTACGATAGGAACTTCTGGGGGGGATGAGAAAGTTCAGCCTCCCGGCCAGCTGTGGCAATTGAACTACATTAAAGCCAATGGATAAAGAGATACACAACGGTCAAGGGGAGATGCTTTCTTATCCGGGGGTTGTGGTTCAGGAGGGTGAAGCCCCATTGGGGGGCTATTGCGCCGGATTGAGCCGCAGATTAAGCGGTATGAAACTGGATTAAGCGGGACTAAGCCGGATTAAGCGGGATCAAGCAAGATTAAGTTGGATTTCGGACCAGGGCAACATGAGAATTTGACATTCCAGGAGTTGCATCTGAAAATTCGTTTGAGGACAAAGCGAAGATCTCTGCGGCTCTGGAGGTCTCGGGCGCCGCGAACGGGTGGCGTGGGGCCGCTTGCAGCTGGTCTTGGGGCCAACAGCGGCGGGGCGGCGGTGGGACTTGCCATCGCTCGGACGTCCATGTCCGGTGTATTTTTCGATTCCGTCTGTTTACGTAGCACCCCGCAATTGCGGATAAGAGTGAGGGGGCGGGCGCGGGCGACGCGGGCGTCGTCGAGCCGGCGGACCTCGTGGCCCCCACCTCCCTTGTCGATGGCGCTCTCCTCCACCTCCTCCTCCTCCTCCTTCTCCTCCTCTTCCTCCTCCTTCTCCTCCTCCTCTTCCTCGTCCTCATCGTCATCGTCATCCTCCTCCTCCACCTCGTCGTCCTCCTCCTCCTCCTCTTCTTCCTCGTCCTCCCTCTCCCCCCCCTCGTCTTTTCATCATGGTCCTCCCATCGTCGTCCTTCCCCTCATCGGCCTCCATCATCGTCCTCCCATTGTCGTCCATCATCATCATCCTCCCCATCCTCCCCCTCCTCGTCCTCCTCCTCCCCCTCCTCCCCCTCCTCCCCCTCGTCCTCCTGCTCCTCCTCCTTTTCTTTCTCCGCGTTCTCCTTACACCCGCTCTTCTTCCACGTTCTCCTCGTCCCCTGTTTACTCATCCTGCCTCCCCCTCCTTTCCCAAGATAACTGCAACGCAATCCTTTTTTCCACTTTATGCTTCCCGCCTTCTCTGATCAAGGCAACTCGCCAGGGCAAAGTTGCTGGACGGGCTGGCGTGGATGTGCGGGGCGTGAAGAGGTCCTTGCGGGCTCAGACGGCATGCAAGAATCCGCCGCCGCGCTTGTGCGGCATTGGTTTGTTCAGTGAACGTGGTTTAGGTCGCGGGTGGGTCGCGGGCTCTCCACCTCCACCTGGAAGGAATGCAAAAGCAGCCCGCCGCAAGCGCCAAAAAAAATGGTTCGTACACGGAACGAGGTTTGGGTCGCGGGTGGGCCGCGGGTTCTCCACAGGGAACGAATGCAAAGGATGCCCGCCGCAGGCGCCGAAAATATGGTTTGTACCCTGAACGTGGTCGCGGGTGGGCCGCGGGCTCTCCACCTGAAACGAATGCGAAATATGCCCGCCGCAGGCGCCGAAAAATGTGGTTTGTACCCTGAACGTGGTTTGGGTCGCGGGTTGGTCGCGAGTTGGTCACGGGATGTGTCGCGGGCTCTCCAATTGGAAGGAATGCAAAAAAGCCCGCCGCAGGCGCCGAAAATTGTGGTTTGTACCTTGAACGTGGTTTGGGTCGAAGGTGGGTCGCGGGTGGGTCGCGGGGTGGGTCGCGGGTGGGTCGTCGGGTGGGTCGCGGGTCGCGGGGGTCGCGGGTGGGTCGCGGGTGGGTCGCGGGGTGGGTCCGCGGGGGGTCGCGGGGTGGGTCGCGGGGTGGGTCGCGGGGTGGGTCGCGGGGTGGGTCGCGGGTGGGTCGCGGGTGGGTCGCGGGGTGGGTCGCGGGGTGGGTCGCGCGGGTGGGTCGCGGGGCGGGTTGCGGGTGGGACGACGACAACAAACAACAACAACAACAAACAACAACAACAAGAATCCGCACCGCGGAATTCCACATCAGCCACGCACCCAGGGACAGTGAATGACCGTTCGGCCCCCTCACTCTGATATGTTTCGAAAATACTCCAAGATGCTTCTGAATGATCCTTGCCAAAGAAACAATGCACACGTCCGAGCGGTGCCAAGTGGAAGGCGAGCTGTCACACCTGTCGGTCGTGGGCTCCGGTCCGATCTGGGCATTGGGGTAGTCGTGCCCGAGAAGGTGCTGGATGAAAGTGGTCTTCCTGCGCTGGAGGGGGTCTGCCCAAGGCGGCGGGGCAGAAGGAGATAGACGAGCGGTGGTGGGTAGGGCAGGCGGGGGAATGGGGAGAATAGAGAGGGGGAAGAGAGAACGCAACAGTGCTCGACCAAAACAATTTTTTTCCGTTTTCGATGTGTTTTCGTTTTCCCTCGTTTTGTCTCCAATCCGCTGTGGTTGTAGCAAAACGCATTCCAAACGAAAACGAAAAGGCTGCCCAAAATTTGAGCACGGACCGATCGTCCCGGCATTCATATAGGCTTACCGCGAAATATTTTCAGAACCCAAAAAGTGTATTGAAACGTCAAGCCGATGAATTCACACCCGACGACCTCCGCCAGAAATGTTCTAAGAACATGTCGTGCAGACCGCAAGATATTATTAGAACATTATTTGGCGGGCCTATAGGCGAGCCGGGGCGCTTCGCCGCTACTTGAAAGGTGACGGGGCCGAAGGAGAGAGACGAGCGGTTGTTGGGAGGGCAGGCGGGGGAATGGGTAGGATGGAAAGGGGGGAAGAGAGAACGCGGTACAGCCATCTTGCTGCCAGAGGGAACGCATCCTGAGGAACGGAGTGGCTTTTCTGGCCACGGCGGCTAGGCCACAAGCAAATTCTTCGACACAAGTCTGAGCAACGGCCCGCAAGCCCGAGCACCTCCTGGGCTCAGGCTGGTCCGAATTTCAGCGCCATGGCTGTATAGCACACGGCGGCGTACCTCAGGCCCCACTATCCCAACACATGCCCCTCGGTTGTTACTTGTTCAAGTCGACCGACCGATCAACCGAAGGCGTGAGGCAATGAGGCACGACACTGGTATGGCACAGGTGTAGCACATGCGCATATTTCGCGAACGATGTTGTTGCGTATGGTCAGTAAGGCGATGATATGTTAATGACTACAATGATGATGGTGATGGTGATGATGATGCGGCTGCTGACCATGTTGCTCAAAATGACAGCGATGGCAATGATAACAACGAGGCGGGGGCGGATGAGGATGAGGAGGGGTGGTATGTGAGGAGAAGAGGCGGCACTTGAAAAGAAGGGGGACTGCCTGCTCCCCTTGCAAGAACACTCGGAAGGGCATGGAACGGGGGGTTTTGCACAGCGGCACGTTTCGTACTCGACTACCACGTCGTCGTCTTAGATGACTAGCAACACACTCGAAATGCGACTGCCGCTCGTGCAGCGGCAACCGTCCGAGAAAATGATGCCGCTTGGAGAAAAACTCGTTCCCCAATTGAACGACTCGTTCCCCAGATGAACGACTCGCTCCCCGGCGGAAGTCCGAAGTGTTTTCTCAGCCGATGGAGCTTCTGAGAGGGTTATCGGCGGCCGCCCTGAAGGTGTTTGGCGGCCCGTGAAAGGGTTCTTGGCGGCCCCTGGGAGGCTCCTTGGCGGCCCCTGAGAAGCTCCCTGGCGGCCCCAGAAAGGGTTGCTGGCGGCGCCTGAGACAGTTTCTGCGGCCCCTGAAAGGATTCTTGGCGGCCCCTGGGAGGGTTCTTGGCGGCCCCTGAGAGCGTCCTTGGCAGCCCCTGAAAACGTTCTTGGCGGCCCCTGCGAGAGTTAGTTCTTGGCGGCCCCCACGAAGACTCTTGACGGCCCCCCAAAAAAGTGTTGGCGGCCCTGAGCTTTGAAAAAGGAACCCGCCCGCACCTCCCCTCAGAGGCCTCGGCCCCCGCCTCGCACGGCGCCTCCCTCTAGGATACCTCGAGAGGACCTGGAGTGGTACTCAAGCGAGCACCCGTTTTGAAAAAGGAGCCGCCCTCAACCTCCCCCTCTGGGCCTTCTCTGGTTGCCCTCTACCAGCCCCCAGAGACCTGGGTCCCCGCCTCGCACGGCGACTCCCTCTGGGATGCATCGAGAGGACCTGAAGTGGAGCTCCAACGATAAACCCATTTTGAAAAAGGAGCCGCCCGCACCTCCTCCTATGGGCCTTCTCTGGTTGCCCCCTCAGCTCCCAGAGGCCTCGGGCCCCGCCTCGCACGGCACCTCCCTCTGGGATGCCTCCAGAGGGTCCCTGTTGCAAGCGAAACGCAAGCAGGCAACACAACATTCAGACCGACAGTGCGTCAGAGCAAACGAGCAGGCGGCAACAATATTTAACTCGAGCAGACGGAACGCACAAACGAGCAGGCGAGCAGAGCAAACGAGCAGGCGAGCAGAACAAACTCGCAGGCGATTGGAGCAAACGAGCAGGCGACTGACGGGGGCAACGACATTACATTACCCCGCACCGCGGGTCCCCTGTCACTCACGACTCTCAGCACTGATGGTGGCGGTGGTTTCTGGGGCTCGTTCCTGGGTTGCGAGCTGTTGTGCTGGAGGGTGGTTGTGGGTCGGCGGTCCTCATTCTCCTCCTCCTTCTTCTCCTTATCCACCTCCTCCTCCACCTCCTCCCCCTCCCCCTCCTCCTCTTCTTTTCTCGCCTCCTCGTCCTCGCCGTCCCTCTCCTCTTCCAACTCCTCCTCCCCCCCCCGTTCCTCCCCTAGTTTCCCGGCCGTTCCTCCTTCAGCCCCTCCACCTCCTCTTCCTCTTGCTCTTTGTCTTCATGTTGTTTCCCCTCCTCCTCCTCATCCTCGGTTATCTTTCCTCTTCCCCCCCTTCTGTTCCCGTCCTCCTCCTTCCTCCTCCTCCTCCTCCTCCTCCTCCTCCTCCTCCCCCTCCCCCCTCATCGATCTCTTTCCTCTTTCCTCTCCTCCTCCTCCTCCTTCCTCTCCTCCTCCTCCCTCCTCCTCCTCCTCCTCCTCCTCCTCCCCCACGTCCTCCTCCTCCCGCCCTTCTTCCCTCTCATCTTTTTGTCCGTCCACATTTCCTCCTCTTACTCCTCCTCCTCCTCCTCCTCTTCGTCCTCCTCCTCTCCGTGATGGGTCCATCGTGCGCGACACCCTTCGGAGATTCAGAAGCGCAGGTTCTCCAACATTGAGAAAAGCAAAGCCATTGCCACGCACTTTAGTATAACAACATTTCCGACGATCTCGTTCCCCTGTCGGATTCATGTTGTTTCGGCGGCAACGTAAGTGGCTACGTGTAAGGGTTGAACTCGTGTGTATGGTCGCTTCGACATCCTGACAAAACGGTTTTAATTATGAGCTCCGCCAGGAGCAAATTATTTCAAATTGGTGTTACTTCCGACGGAGAACGAATCGAACAACCGGGGAACGAGTCGTTCAACTGGGGAATGAGTCGCTGGCGCTTCGACTGGGACATCGGCAGCACAGCGGACTGGCCCGGGGATAGAGGAACGAACAACGACAGACACATCCGTCGACCTCCCCTGCCGAGGGGGAGAAGGCGCGTGAGACATCTAGCTTCCCCCTCCTTTCTCTCCCCCCAGTGCCAAATATCGCGTGGAAGGGGTGGAGGGAAGGGGAAGGGGAGGAGGGGTGTGGAGCCGTGCTCCTGAATCGGGCGTTCACCAATGGGGGGGCGATAGATGGGGGGGTAAGAAAGGTGCACCTTTCGTGTACGTTTCGTACCCCTTCGGGGCCCTGGGGGGCCCGTTTAGGGCCCCTTTCGTGCAACCCTCGACGCCCCCTCATTTATCGCCCCCCCTCATTACCGATCGCCCGACTGAACGCATGCCAGGGGCCTCCGGAGCCTCCAAATCTATGCTCCGTGGGTTCTCAGCCGGCTCAGGCTGGGCTCCAGCACGACGAGGAGAGTTGACAAAAACAAGCGAGGTGGCACCAAGACTGCCCAGGTGGCCTCCAAGATGCCCCAAGGAGGTTCCAAGAGGACCCCCAGGAGGCAAAGGTCGCCCGAATCCCTGTAGGGAAGCGCACACGTTTGGCATGTTCGCCTCTTCGGTCTCAACATCGTCCAAGACTGAAGAGGCCCCCGACATCGCTCCAAGACGGCCCGACAAGACCCCACGAAGTCCGCAAGACGGTCCAAGCGGGCCCCCAAACGGCCCAAGAGTCGCCCAAGATGGCCTAGCAGGGTCCCAATAGGGCCCCAAGAGGGGTAACTCGACCTGATATTTCGAGCCCCCCGCCCCAAGAGGACCCCCGAGACCGCCAGCAGGCGCCCAAGAAGGCCCGAAGCAGACCCCAAGTGGCCCCCCAACGTGGCTCACCCGTGGACCTCGCTTTTCCTCTGGGGCTCGGCGGCATTGCGTGAGCCTCCTGAGTGAACTTCTGGAGGGCCACGCGGACTTCTCGATCGGTGCTGGCCATCGCTCCTTGGCGCGCGGAGCACGCCAAAGGCGGCGCCATAGGGGCCGTCAGGGGGCTCAGGCGCTGATCCGAGAAATCCCTCCAGACCTCCAAGCGTGTACCTTCATGTCTGTCCAGCATGGGGGAAACGGGTCCCGAGGAATACCGGTCCTGGACCCCGCTCCCCCAGAGGGAAATTCTTCCTCCCGAGTCATTTCCTGGCACCTCCGGGGCGCGTGCAGGGCCCCGAGAACCCGCAAACGGCGAAAAACCTCAGGACCCGTTTCCCTTAGGACCCGCTTCCTCCCTCG
>CAUYUJ010004113.1:1275473-1280473 GCA_963575745.1 Prorocentrum cordatum | reverse complement strand
GTGAGAGGAAGGGAACCAGGGAGACGGAAGGGCAGGATAAAGAAGCAGGGGGGGAGGATGTGGAGAGCGGAAGGGAACACTGGATTGGGGGGGGGAGGAGGGGGCGGAGGGGGAAGGACAGTGAGAGGAGGGACGCTAAACGGGGAGAAGGACGGGGAGGAGAGAACGGAGGGGGGATGACAGGGAAAGGGGGAGGCAACTTGGAGAAGGGGGGATTGGAAAGGAAGAATAATGACCAGGAGGAAGAACTGCTGACCATCAGTTACGGAAGGCTGAGACCCTTTGGCAGAACCTGCGGGCGCAACCCCCGGATCCAAAGTGCCTGGACATTGAGGTGTTGGGTGCGTTGCTGCTTTGTTTTTGATATTTAGTTTTGCAACGCTGGCGCGCATCACGTAGCGTACCATAATTAGCGCAGCAGTCACTTACCTTTGCTGTCAATCATGTCTTTTCACGTTGCGTGTACTGTGCCGCAGCGTCACTATGAAAGAGAGGACGCTGACGCTAGCTGGGTACACAGCATTTTGATCAGTATGGGAACTTACGAACGTTTGCGCAGGTCTTTTCGTTGCGAACGCCCCGCTCGAGGCTATGGCTCCTACACTACTGTGTGCGTCGTTGCGACCCAACATTCGACATCTGTCGAGGTCCGTGCCCACGCACGGGAACCACCCCAACCTCTGGGGAACAAGCACGGCAACAAATGAGGCAGCCCGGCACATGAGTCCGTGTCCATCACTATACTTCGAGTGGGACCGGCTCTGGGGGGACTGGCTCTGGGGGGAAGCATCGACCTCGCATCGGCGATACACTTAAGTCGTGCCTGTCCCCCTACGGGGGAATTTTCGACGAACAATTGAACATACCCCCAAAATAGTCATAACATAGTCCCAGAATAGTCTGGGGGCTATTTTTTGAAAATTGTTTGACCATTTTGGGGTATTGTTTGAGTACTTTGTCTTTTTCCTCGAAAATCCCCCTGTAGGGGGACACGCCCGACTTAACGGTACACCGACGATAGTATCGCCGACGGGCCCCAAACAATTAGCAAAACTGCACGCTCCCGGGCGGGACAGCGCACCCGGGTCTCGATCGGCGACGAGCGGGCGACCGGAGGCCCATGCCTAACCCCCCCACTGGGCTCATCTCCCCCCTTCGGGAAACAGACACGGGCACACGCACAAGAACTCGGAGGTCCGCCTCCGCGGAAAGGCGCAAGATAGAACACGTGCACACACCGCCATACACCTCAATTAACGGCCCGGACAAGTAAACGACGGTTTGTCGTCACGGGTGTCCATCCAAGTTCGAGCGATCTTCACACTAAGTCATTGCTTGCCTTTGGGCTTGCTGTGGCATTTGCCCATGCAGAGCTTCCTACAACAAATGTGTAACTGCTCTCGCGTGTCAAGATTGTCTGCGCCAGGACAGCACCACCGCCGACTGGCTTGGCGCCTGTCCCATCCCATCCTTCTTCATGCCGATTTCTCGAAAGATACCCTGACATGACGCAGCTCGCAGACAGCTTCAGCGGCAAAGGAGCGCAAGACCGTCGATGCTGTCACGCAAGGCACGGAGAGCAGCTTCCTCGCGCCTCCGACGCTGCTGGCCCCCTGAGCTTCCAGATCCCTGGCTCCTGGCCCTAAGGTCAATATGTCATTCCAAGCCTCGCCATCGCTCGGACGTCCACTCCCCGTGCAGTTTTCGGTTTCACGCGTGCTTTCTATGTTTGGCTTGTTTTGATTCCCAACCATCCTGTGGTGTTGGGTCCTCGTTTTGAAGAGACGTCGCCCCGCGTTCTTCCTTCCTCATCCTTCCTCCTCCTCCCCTTCCTCCCCCCTCCTCCCCCTCCCACACCCATTCTGGCACACCCCTCACACGTTTCGTGGCCCCATAGGGAGCTCCACCGAAGACCCCAGTGGCTGCGCCCGCATGCGGTTCCACCCCCCATTCTGGCACACCCCTCACACGTTTCGTGGCCCCATAGGGAGCTCCACCGAAGGCCCCAGTGGCTGCGCCCGCATGCGGTTCCACCCCCCATTCTGGCACACCCCTCACACGCTTCGTGGCCCCATAGGGAGCTCCACCGAAGGCCCCAGTGGCTGCGCCCGCATGCGGTTCCACCCCCCATTCTGACTTATGGACCTCCGGCTGCCCGGGTCCGGGGTCCGGGGTGGTCCGGGGTCCGTGGTCCAGGGTCCGGGGTCCGGGGTCCGGGGTCCAGGGTCCGGGGTCCACCATAGGGTCCGAGGTCCGGGGTCCGGGGTCCGGGCCCCCCCGGGTCCGAGGTCCGGGGTCCGGGGTCCGGGGTCCGGGCCCGGGGTCCTGGGTCCTGCATGGGTCCGGGGTCCGGGGTCTCGGGTCCGGGGTCCGGGGGCCAGGGTGTGAGGTCCGGGGTCCGGGGTCCAGGGTCCGGGGTCCGGGTCCGGAGTCCGGGGTCCGGGGTCGGGCGGGTATACGGGGTCTGGAGTCTGGGGTCCGGGGTCCGGGCCCGGGGTCCGGGGTCCGGGGTGCGGGGTGCGGAGTCCAGGGTCCAGGGTCCGGAGTCTGGGGTCCAGGGTCCGGGGTCTGGGGTGCGGGGTCCGGGCCCCAGTAGACAACAAATAGATACTGGGAGTGTCTATCTGTGGCGCGCGCCTTGTGTAGCCAAATGGCAACGAACTTGAGCCGGATCGATCGAAGTATGTTTTTTCCTAACAGCGAAGATTGATAGGTTTCTAGTAGGGTCAAAAGAGAGCATCATGACTCCCCAAGGGGGTCTTGGCGGCATCCGAACAGGGATCCGCGGAAGTCGCTTGAAGCAAACATTTATACTCTTCGTGGTCTTCGAGGTCCCAGAACTCCATTCCCGGGCCACATTCTGAATGCCTGGAGCCAACTGTAGGCCATTTCGTGGTCTTCGAGTTCCCAAAACTCCAGTCTTGGGCATGATTTTGAATGCCCTGAGCCAACTGTAGGCCGCTTCGTGTTCTTCGAGGTCCCAGAACTCCAATCCTGGGCATGATTTTGAATGCCCAGAGCCAACTGTAGGCCATTTCGTGGTCCTCGAGTTCCCAGAACTCCAGTCCTGGGCATGATTTTGAATGCCCGGAGCCAACTGTAGGCCACATCGTGTTCTTCGAGTTCCCAGAACTCGATTCCCAGGCCACATTTTGAATGCTGAGGCAGGCTGATGCTGAGGCTGAGGCAGGCCGAGGCTGAGGCAGGCTGATGCTGAGGCCGAGGCTGTAGGCAGACTGAGGCTGAGGCTGAGCGAGACTGAGGCTGAGGCTGAGGCTGAGGCTGAGGCTGAGGCCGGCCTGAGGCTGAGGCTGAAGGGAGGCTGATGCAGGCTGATCTGAGCTGAGGCTGAGGCTGATGCAGGCTGAGGCTGAGGCAGTCTGAGGCTGAGGCCGAGGCTGAAGGCAGACTGAGGCTGAGGCTAAAGCAGGCTGAGGCTGAGGCTGAGGCTGAGGCTGAGGCAGGCTGAGGCTGAGGCTGATGCAGGCTGATGCTGAGGCAGGCTGAGGCTGAGGCTGAGGCTGAGGCAGGGTGAGGCTGAGGCAGGCTGAGGCTGAGGCCGAGGCTGAAGGCAGACAATTGGTTAAATTAGATGCTGAGGCTGAGGCAGGCTGAGGCTGAGGCTGAGGCAGGCTGATGCTGAGGCAGGCTGAGTCTGAGGCAGAGGCTGATGCAGGTTGAGGCTGAGGCAGGCTGAGGCTGAGGCCGAGGCTGAAGGCAGACTGAGGCTGAGGCTGAAGCAGGCTGAGGCTGAGGCTGAGGCAGGCTGAGGCTGAGGCCGCGGCTGGCTGAGGCTGAGGCAGGCTGAGCCTGAGGCTGAGGCTGAGGCAGGCTGAGGCTGAGGCAGGCTGAAGCTGAGGCCGAGGCTGAAGGGCCAGGAAAAAACTTTTGGAGGCCCCTTGTGAAGGCCGGAAGCACCTAAAACTGGACTAAGGCAGGCTGCGGGTGAGGCTGAGGCAGGCTGAATGCTGAGGCTGAATGCTGAGGCAGGCTGAGGCTGAGGCTGATGCTGAAGGCAGGCTTGAGGCTGAGGCCAAGGCGGAGGCTAAGGCGGAGGCTGAAGGCAGACTGATGCTGAGGCTGAAGCCAGGTTGAGGCTGAGCTGAGGCGTCTGAGGCTGAGGCCAGGCTGCACGCAAAGGCGAAATGAAAATCAACGACAGGGGGGAGGGGCCTCCGCGGTGAAGAGAAAGAAGCTGCACTTGCGGGGTCTCGCGCCAGAGACACAACAACCTCGCGCGCACTTATCTGGTCGATTGCCCAAGGATGTGCGCGCAAGGTGGAGCGACCCGCTCTTAAAAATAAAGCAAAGCATCAAATTCACTGGGCTGACCGCAGGCGGACGTCACCTGCAAGCCAGCATTGCAGCCTGACGCGCCTTGGCGCGAACGGCACACATACTGAGGCGCCGACCACTTCCCTTTCTGAACATTCGAACGCCAACAATGAAACTCCGCCACCCTGTCGCAGGCACGTTGGGGCCATATGAGAGCGCTCGTTGGCTTTCGGGAAATGTTTCTGCTGTTCTCTGGGAGCGACGCCCCCCTGCCGCGCGCATCCACACAAAATCGCGCCCTCTGCACTTTGCTCCACGGCTCCACGGCGCCCTGAGCCAGAGACCGCCTCAAAACGGCCGCAAGACTTCCCAAGCCCGTCCAAAGACGGCCCAGCGGACTCTGTTGGCCCTCTCTTGAAATCCCGTTGGGATTTCTTGGGACCCTCTTGGGCGGACTCCGGAACCTCTGGGGCCGTTTTTGGGGTCCTGTTGGGCCGTCCTCGAGCCCTAGGAAGGGGGGGGAGGAGGGGCCAGGCGGAGCGAAACAAACAATTGTCTCCGCAGGAAGCAGATAGAATCCGAGGTTGGGAAAGAGATCGACGTGAACAAGAGACCCCCCGCCAAGAAGTCGTTTTCGGTTTCGTGTCGTGCGTGTGGGCGAGGCGAGGCTGCTTCGGCGGGCGAGGGGGATGATCCCGCCGTGCTCAGGCAAAACCGAACAAACT
>CAUYUJ010004113.1:1067973-1270473 GCA_963575745.1 Prorocentrum cordatum | reverse complement strand
GCTGTAAGGTTAAGTCGGGCCTGTCCCCTGGGGTCCCCTGTCCCCCTGTCCCCTGCGGTTAAGGAGAAACGGAGCACGAGGAGGAGGAGGAGGACGCTGCCGACGACTATCAAAGTTTGCCGCTGAATTGACGGCGGCACTGAACCATAGAATTACACCAATAATATCTTATCAGCCTGCAGGATTCACGTGCGCCACCCGCGCGCAAAGCGAAAACCAGACCTGTACAGAGCCCATGCCTGCGGGACGTGCGCTAACTCGCTGCTACAGCCGTCGCTGCTTGACTCTGCATTACGCCTACTCGCGTGTGAGCTTACGCCCCGCGGACTCCCCGCCCACGAGGGGCAGATTGGCGAAGGGCTGCCTGCAGAGGTTCTTGAAATCCAGCCCGCAGAGGCGGCGCTCCATAAATAATATTTTCTCAGCCTGCAGGATTCACGTGCGCCACCCGCGCGCAAAGCGAAAACCAGACCTGTACAGAGCCCATGCCTGGTGCAGACCCCTGGCTAACTGCTCGCCTACAGCCGTCGCTGCTTGACTATGCATTGCGCCTACTCGCGTGTGAGCTTACGCCCCGCGGACTCCCCGCCCACGCGGGGCAGATTGGCGAAGGGCTGCCTGCAGAGGTTCTTGAAAACCAGCCCGCAGAGGCGGCGCTCCATAAATAATATTTTCTCAGCCTGCAGAATTCACGTGCGCCACCCGCGCGCAAAGCGAAAACCAGACCTGTACAGAGCCCATGCCTGCGGGACGTGCGCTAACTCGCTGCTACAGCCGTCGCTGCTTGACTCTGCATTGCGCCTACTCGCGTGTGAGCTTACGCCCCGCGGACTCCCCGCCCACGAGGGGCAGATTGGCGAAGGGCTGCCTGCAGAGGTTCTTGAAAACCAGCCCGCAGAGGCGGCGCTCCATAAATAATATGTTATCAGCCTGCAGGATTCACGTGCGCCACCCGCGCGCAAAGCGAAAACCAGACCTGTACTGCGCCCACGTCTGCGGGACGTGCGCCAACCCGCTGCTGCAGCCGTCGCTGCTTCGGGAATCTTCTGGGATCTTCGGGGATCTTCTGACCCGGGTCGATCCAGACCCGGGTCAGGAAACCGAAAACTGCTATGGAAAAATTAAAAATTGCCACCCGCCCGATCTGCGGGAGATGCTCTGGCCAAGACTCGACAGATCACCCTTGCGGTCCTCATCTCGTCGGCACGGATCGCCGCTGAGAGGATTGTGCCCAAGCAAGGTGCAGGGGGGCCGCTCAGCCTCACCGGCCATCTCACTGGTCCCGTGGAGCCAAGGCAGTCCTTGGAAAGCATCGAGGACTCCTCGGAGAGGGCGCAGAGTGGACTCGGTGTCGCTCGACTGGTTGCCAACTGCCCCGCCGCTGGCCAGCTCCACTCCCGGCAACAACTCGGGCGCCGCGAAGGCACCAGCCACGAGCCGGCGTGACGCGGGGCTGCCCATGCGAGGCTCGGGGATCCGCATGTCCGGCCTCCTTTGGGCGTCGCGTAATGGGAAGGCGATGATAGGGGGGAAGAAAGGTGTACCCTGCGGGCTCTGAAAGCCCCCCCTCCAGTCCGAAAGGGCCTCCTATAGGGCCCTGCAGAAACCTTCTTCAAAGGCCCCTTTTCTGCAGCCCTCGCTGCCCCCCATTTACCGCCACCCCATGGCGCGGCGGCCAACTCTTGGAGGCCTGGAAATTGGCACCAACATCAGCACAGGGGGTTGCCTCCACATGGGGAAGATGACCCTAGATTTCGGTGTTGGTGGTAATGCTTCGGTCACCTTTCAAGCCAAACATTACCACCATCACCGAGATCAGGATCGTCTTCCCTCGGTGGAGGCACACCGCCGATCTTGGTGTTGGTGTCAACCTCTAGGCCTGCGAAGCTCCTCATATAGGGAAGGTCTTCGAGAGTCGCAGGTGCCGAACTCGGAGGAGGCTGGAGGGCACGGGGCCTGCGGATCTGCTCGGGGCCGAGGCCGCCAGGGCCAGGGCCCGACACGGCCCCGCCGCGGCCCACTCCGAAGGGGCGCCCGCGGGTCAGCCCGGGAGTTCAGGGCTGCCTCGGTGCGGGCGCCACGCCGGATGCCTCCGCCCATGCCAACGCTGGCCTCGGTCGCTGCTCGCTGACAAGAGGGAGACCGTCGCCCGCAAAACTCGGCATCCCTGCGGTGCCTGGAGTGGCCATGCTGCAGTGTTGCGCAGGGTGCTTTGCCCCAACTGGTCGCCGCTGGGCTGCCTCCGAATCGCAAAACAAATCTTGGCCCAAATGCCAAATGCTGAGCCAAAAACGGCTTGAGCCAAGTTTGGATACGGAGTGCAATCTTTTAAGCGGTGTTGGGAGGACGCTGGGGCCCCTGGAGATCTCCGAAGTATCAGGCGATGGTGGAATAGTTGCACGTTCTGACCGGCGGACCGGTGGACCGGTGGACCGGCGGACCGGTGGATCGATGGATCGGTGGACAGGCGCACCAGCGCAGCAACGCACTGGCGCATCAGCGGACCGGCGCACCGGCGGACCGGTGGACGACCGGTGGACCGGTGGACCGGCGGCCCGGCGGACAAATGGACCAGCGGACCGGCGGATCGTTGGACCGGTGGACCGGTAGAGGGACCGGACGAACACAAAAAAAAAAAAAACAAAAAAAACGGGCGGGGGGCCCCGAGACCGCGCGGAACCCGGCGGAAAGGCGGAACCACAGGCGGCATCCGGTGGACGGTGCGGACGGAGCTGAGCCACCAGTTGGGACCTGGCGAAACGAACTGCGGACCGGTGGACCGTTTGCCTGAGTAGAGGACCAGGTAGGCATGGCGGACGCGCCAACCGCGACCGGCAGACCGGTCGCACCGGTCCACCATGCCCAGCGGGACCCGCGCGCGACCGGCAGACCGGCGACCGGCGGACATGCCGGAGTCCGGTGGACACCGGTGCGACCGAGTAGGAGACGCCGTGGACCGGCGGACCGGCGGACCGGCGGACCTGGCAGACGGGCGGACCGGCAGACCAGCGGACCGGTGGACCGGTGGACCGGTGGTCCAGCGGACTGGTGGACCGGCGGAGTGGTGGACCGGTGGACTGGCGGACCGGCCGAGCGGCCGACTGGCGGACTGGTCGACTGGTCGACCGGCTGACCGGCGAACCGGCGGACCGGCGGACCGGTGGACGACCGGCGGACCGGTGGACCGGTGGATTGGTGGACCGGTGGACCGGTGGACCAACGGCGGACCGGTGGACCGGCGGACTGGCGGACCGGCGGACCAGTGGACTGGTGTACCGGTGGACCGGTGGACCGGTGGACCAGTCTGGTGGATCGGTGGACCGGTGGAGTGGTGGGTGGACCGGCGGACTGGCGGACCGGCGGACCTGTGGACTGGCGGACCGGTGGACCGGTGGACCGGTGGACCGGTGGGCCCGTGGACCTGCAACGGACCGGGGACCGGCAGACTGGGCTGGCGGGCCCCTGGACCGGAAGACCGGCGGACATGCGGACCAGTGGACCGGCGGACCACGAGGAAAAGGAGGAGGAGGACGAAGAGGAGGACGACGAGGAAGAGGCGGAGGAGGACAAGGAAAGCGAGGAGGAGGAGGAGGAGAAGGAGGCGAAGGAGGAACACGAAGAGGAGGATAATGACGAGGAAGACGAAGAGGGAGAAGAGGAGGAACAGGATGAGGAGAGGAACGATAATATGTTTACGGGTTACGAGGAACAGGAACGGCCGCGTCACTCCTCCTTCTTTCCACCTGTCCCTTGTCATCCTGACCTACACGACGCTCCGCGTGATCCTCGTCCTGATGATCCTCGTCCTCCTCCTCGTCCTCCTCCTCCTCCTCCTCGTCCCCGTTTTCCTCGTCGTTGTCGTCCTCGCCCTCGTCGTCGTCGTCGTCGTTATCCTCCTCCTCATATCCTGACCTACCAACCACTTCCACCCTACTGCTTTCCCCGTTGGCCCCCTCCACTCGTCCTCATCACGAATCCTCTCATACCATCATCCTTTACCTCTCTTCCTCCTGCCTCCTGTACTCCTGCCTCCTCCTTTTTTTTTCCTCCTCTCCTCCCTCCTCCTCCTCCTCCTCCTCCTCCTCCTCCTCCTCCTCCTCCCCCTCCTCCTCCTTCTCTTCCTCCCAAACAGTTTTGGCATCTTTTTTCACCTCCCTTTCGTTATCCCCGTCCTCCTCCCCCCCGTCCTTTTTCTCCTCATCATCCTCCTGCTCGTCCTCCCCCCCCTCATGCGAATCATCCTCTTCCCGATCACCGCCCTAGTCCGCCATTTCCGCCTGGCCCGGGTGCTCCTCGTCGTGATGCCCATCCTGGAATGCCTTGCCCTGATCGTTCAGGTCCTCTTGGTCCTCCTCCTCCTCCTCCTGATCCTCCTGTTCCTCCTGATCAGCGTCCTGATCCTCCTCTCCCATTCAAAATGGCCATGAGCAGAAATTTGTGCGCTTTTCTCTGAGGCGGCGCCCGGAAGCCCCCGAGGACTCTCGCGAGGCATGTGCGGAGGGGGGGGGACAGAGGGGAAGGAAAATTTGGCGGGAAGGAAGGAAAGCGGGGAGGGAGGAAACAACATCTGGCAGTGCGATTGCAGCCACAGGCCATCCCAGTCTCTTCGTTAGGCCTCTATGCTGCACAGCCAATGTATGGCCACGCAGATCCAGATCTCGAGTGTGGGCCTAGAACGGCAAGAAAGCCAGCTTGAAGCTAAACTATATCAGGAGACAGCGAGATTGGCTGCACCCTGTAAGCACGAACCGCAGGTGAGAGCAAAGCCGTCCCATTCTCTAAATTTGGCCACTAGTTGCAGGGAGAAGCCAACGGATATTGCAGCATCTGCAGAATCCGATTGCAAAGGAATAGGCATACATCTATCATGTCCCACTGGCAGCAGAAGGCGAGGGGCAGCTCCACCTCTGTCCCCCGCGCAGCAGGGACATGCCAGGAGAGGGGGGGGATAAGAGGGTGCCCCGCCTAATAGGAGTGGGGAGTCTTCGGCCAGGTAACCGTCGACGCAGCAAAGTATTCGCCGCGCCTCCACGTCCATGCAAGCTAGATGCACGGCGACACCGCCGTGCCCACCGCCCGAGTTGCCCCGAAACGCCCGTTCCCATGCCCATGCCCCCGCCCCCGCCAGTCCCCACGGCGCCATCGCCGCCAGCTCAGCTCCCAGCGCCTGCGCGCCGCGGCGCGCGCGCGGGCCCGGCGCCGGGGTCGTCCGGGGCATCTGCCTCGCGGGTCCTCTTCACAGACATCCAATGCACGCGCGCCTCCGAAGCGGCGCGGATTGTCAGCCTCACTGCCCTCGTCAGATCGTTATGCATAGCCTCCTGGCATGGGACCTCCTTGGGGAAATCCGCCGCCCCCCCCGATCGGGGTCTGCAAGCTGGGAGTTCAACGGGGAGGTGTTTTCAACGTCGGTGGGCTTCATTCTGCGCGCGGGACCGTCTCTGGAGCCCACAGGGCACCTTCGCCCAGAAGTCCCAGAGAAGGGCCACGTTTCAGCCCCTGGATGCAACCCGCGCGGTCGCCGCCACGCCCCCGAGCGCCCTCCGCTGGGCCCCGCAACTGGCTCTTGCGACGCGGCGACAAGACTGGCCGCTGTTTAAAGGGAGCTGCTCGGAGCCAGGGGGCGACAAATTCTCCAAACTCGTTGTGCGCGAAGGCGCGGCATGGGAGCCGCGCCAGGGCAATGTCGGGGCTAGCCAGGCAGTGTCCCCCGCGGGGCCCCAGTGGGCCCCTGGGCTCCTGGAAGCCGACGGCGGCCAAAGTACACCGAAAACGCCCAAAAACGCCCTGCCTCGATCCTCGACGGCCGTGGGCAAAAAACATGTCAGCCAGGGGAAAAAAAGAGAGGGAGGAGAAAGAGGAAGAAAGGGAAGAGGAGGAGGACGAGGGGGAGGAGACGACGACGACGACGACGTCGTCGACGACGACGAACACCGACGACGACGACGACGACGACGGACACCGACGACCACGGACGACCACGACCAGGGGCGAACGACGCGACGGACACCGACAACGACGACGGATACCGATGACCACAGACGGACACCGATGATTACAGACGACCACGACCGCGGACGACGACAATGATGCCGGACGGCGACGACGACGACGACGACGACGACGACGACGGACAACGACGACGACGACAACGGGCGACGACGACAACGACGACGACGACGGACGACGACGACGGACGACGACGTCGGATGACGACGACGACGAAGACGACAACGACGAATTCGGAGAAGGGCGACGACGACGACGATGATGGACGACGACGACGGACGACGACGACGACGACGGGCGACGACGACGGGCGACGACGACGACGACGACGAACGGGCGACGACGGACGACGACGACGACGACAACGGACAACGACGGACGACGACGACGGTGGACGACGACGACGACGACGGACGACGACGATGGCGGACGACGACGGCGACGACGACGGACGACGACGATGACGGGCGACTACGACGACGGACGACGACGGACGGACGGACGGACGGACGACGGACGGCAGCGGACGACAACCGACGACAACGACGACGACGAGGAGGAGAAACAGGAGGTGGACGAGGGGGCGAGGAGGGGAAAGAGGAGGAGGAGGAGGAGGAGGAGGAGGAGGAGGAGGAGGAGGAGAGGAGAGGAGGAGGAGGAGGATGAGGAGGAGGAGGAGGGAGGAAGAGGAGGAGGAGCAGGGAGGAAGGGGGAAGGTCAGGGGTGCAGGGTTGGTTGGAGGAGGAGGAGGAGGAAGGAGGAGGACGTTTGAGCACTGATGAGGAAGGAGGAGGAGGTGGAGGAGGGAGGAGGAGGAGTGCAGAGTGAGGAGGAGGAGGATGAGAACGGAGGAAGAGGAGGGGGGGAGGAAGGAGGAGGAGGAGGAGGAGGAGGAGGAAGAGGATGATGATGAGGTGAGTAGGAGGAGGAGGAGGATGAGGAGGAGGATGAGTGAGGATGGAGGAGGAAGGAGGAGGAGGAGGAGGAGGAGGAGGAGGAGGAGGAGTGATATGAGGAGGAGGAGGAGGAGGGGAGGAGTGAGGGGGGGAGGGGGAGGAGGGGAGGAGGAGGATGGAATGAGGTGGGCGGTAGGGGGAAGTAGGGGAGGAGGATGATGATGAGGAGAGGGGGCAGGAGAAAATGATGGAGGAAGACGGAGCATGCAGGAAGGAGGACGGAGGGAGGAGGCAATTTTTGAGTAGGAGGAGTAGGAGGAGGAGTAAGAAAAACGACGACTACGAGGAAAGAACGAAACAATAGGTAGGGAGGGGTAATTAGGAAGAGGAACATGCGGGAACGAGGGACCGTTAAGGGATGAGGAGGGATGAGTGAGGACGAGGGCGACGGCCTCTGTTGATCTGAGGCATGAGGAACACGACATACCAGAGACATACCGGGATGTGTGTTTTTCCATTCGTTTTTTGTCCTTCTGAGTTTTGGACTTTGAGCCCCGTCGTCGGGCCCAGGGGCCGTCGAAAATGGCTCCAGGGTGAAAAACCACTCCCGGGGAGACGACCGCGACCACCCAGAGATCCGAGGATGTGTTTTTTTCAATCTGGCGTTTTTTCCTGGATTTCGGCACGCGGGGCCCGTCGTCGGGCCCGAGGCCATCGAAAGGGGTGTCGGGGCGAAAAAGTATTCCCAGGGAGAGGGCGGGACCTGGCCTTGAAAACGACGACGACGACGACGACGACGCGGCGACCAGCGCTGTAACGCTCAGGGGGGATTGCGGCGGCGGAGAACAGAAACCTCCTGGATGGGCCCGAGTAGATGGGTCGGAACATCTCGCCGCATCGCCGATACATCGGCGAAACATCGGCGATGCATCAGCGATGCGTCAAAGACGCCGGCGGTGCATCGGCGACGTCGGCGCGACGCAAATCAGGCTCCGCATCGAACCGCACGGGCGATGCATCGGCGATGCAGCGTGATCCTCCGACCCCATCTACTCCGACCCCATCCAGGAGGCTTAGAGAGAAATAATCGCGAAGTTGAGGGGGGCACGCGTTGGATAAGCAGCATGAGGATGAGGAGGGGCGCAGGCGGCGTAGGAGGGAGGTGGAGGCACGCTGGCTAGATACCGCCCGTTAGGAGAATGTTCGCGAAAAGAGCTTGGTTTCTTGCCGCCAGGTTCCGGGCCGAAAGCGGTTGCACTTGAGTGGCCTTTTCTTCCTCACGCGCCTCGATGGGAGCATGTCCCAACCTTGCAAATGAGGACGAAACCGCCCGTCAATCGCAGCCGCCCCCGGCGCGCAACCTGGTGGTGAGAAGCCAAGCGCACTTCAAGAGCTACTGGAACCTGCTGCTGTCGAGGCGCGTTTGGTTTTTTGCCGCCAGGCCCCGCGCCGAGAGCGGTTGCACTCGAGCGGCCTTTTCTTCCTCACGCTCTTCAAGGGCATCATGTTCCAAACCTACAAGTGAGAAAGATAACGCCTTTCAAATGCAACCGGTGCCAGCGCGCGATCGCCAGCCCATCCAGAAACGACGCCCAGCCGAGTTGAGGTGATCAGGGATATGTCGGAACGAAGAGGGGCAGCCGTTATCGTTCGAAGGAGGAGGAGGAGGAGGAGGAGGAGGAGGAGAATGGGGAGGAGGAGGAGGAGGATGGATGATGAAGAAGGGAAAAGGATGAGGAGCAGACGGATGATGAGAGGAGGGGGGATGAGGGAGGAGCGAGAAGCAGCAGGAGGAATGCCTCTTGGATATCTCTTGGGAGGCGTTGGCGTTCTCTTGGCGGCCCCCGGGACCTCTTGGGGCGTCTCGGGTGCTTCTGAAGGGCCACTTGGGGGCCAGTTGGGGGCGTTTGGGGGGCCTCGCGTGGCCTCTTGGGGCCAGATTTGGGCCTTGTCGGAGGCCTTGGAGGCATTCTTGGGACCATCTTGGAACAGATCGATCAAAAAGGGGCGGATCCTTATTTTGCGGCGCCCCTCTTGAGCCACAGTCGCTTGTTGGGGACCTCTTGAGGCGCTCTCTGGGTGCGTTTGTGCGCTCTCGGGGCCGCTTTTGGGCAATATTGGGCGTCTATTTGAGCCCCCGTGGGACGTCTTGGAGCCATCCAGAGGCCCCGGGAGCCCATCGGAAGCGCAAGGGGGATAATACAACAATCTGCGATTTTCTTTCAAGTTTTAAAAGGAATTGGGCATCTGAGGGGCCTCCTTGGGGTCTCCGTGGCCACTTGGACCCATCTTGGGGCCACTATGGTCTCTCTCGGAGGCCTCTTGGGGGCCAGGTTGGGCCAACGTTTCGGTATTTTGCACCATCTTGGAGGCCATCTTGAAGCATGTGGGGCCCTCTCGGGGCCCTCTTGGGCCAAACGCTTCCCAAGGCCGCAACCGAAAAAGCCCACACCAATCAAAGTCCCAGTGTTTTTCGGTTCGTTCGTTGATCCATGAGGAGGGGTCCTTAATCAGGGCCCCCCCTTTGGGGCCTCTAATGTCGCATTGCGTGTCCCTCCCAGGGCCGTTTTGGGCCCTGCTTGGCCCCCTCGTGGGGCCCTTTTCGGGCTTTCGCGGCGCCATCCTGAGGCCGGGGAAAGCAATCGGAAGTGAACAGGCGAAATCCCCAAAGTTGTTGCTTTAGGTGTTGGAAGGATTTGGGCCTCTTGTGGGCCTCCTGGATTTGGGCTACGTGGCAACCTGGACACGTCTTCAAGCGATCTTGGGGCCTCTTGGAACCTGTTGGAAACCTCTTGGGGCGTCTCGGGTGCTTCTGAAGGGCCGCTAGGGGGCCATTTGGGGGCGTTTGGGGGGCCTCGCGTGGCCTCTTGGGGCCATATTTGGGCCTTGTCGGGGGCCTTGGAGGCATTCTTGGGACCATCTTGGAACATATCGATCAAAGAGGGGGGGATCCTTATTTTGCGGCGCCACTCAATGGACGGCGACGACGACGGGGACGGCGGCGGCGACGACGACGGCGACGACGAAGGCGGCGACGACGACGACGGCGACGGCGGTGGCGGCGACGACGGCGACGGCGACGAAGAAGGCGACGACGACGACGGTGGCGGCGGCGGCGGTGGCGGCGGCGGCGGTGGCGACGCCAGCAGCGGCGGCGACGACGACGGCGGCGGGGACGCCGGCAGCGGCAACGGCAGCGGGAGACGACGACGACGACGATGACGGCGGTGGCGACGACGACGACGACGACGACGACGACGACGCTGGCGGCGACAGCAGCGGCGACGGCTACGGCGATGACGAAAGCGGCGGCGACGACTACAGCGACGGCAGCAGTGCACGAAGACGGCGACGTCGGAGGCGACGTCGGCGACGACGACGACAATGACGACGACGGCGGCGGCAGCGGCGGTGGGGCGACGCCAGCAGCGGCGGCGGCGACGCCGATGGCGGCGGGGACGCCGGCAGCGGCAACGCCGGCGGTGGCGTCATTCGTTTTCCCACCTCCTCCCTTCTATTCCTCCCTTCTGCCCCTGCGCGCTGGCGGTTGTCGTGAGCCACCCGGCTCCCTCTGGCAAAGGGTGCTGCTGTAGAGGGGGCCAGAGGGAGCTGGATGGCTCACGACAACCGCCGGCGCTGGCGGTTGTCGTGAGCCACCCGGCTCCTTCTGGCACAGGGTGCTGCCCAGAGGGAGCCAGGGTGCTGCCCAGAGGGAGCAGGGTGGCTCACGACAACCGCCGGCGCTGGAGGTTGTCGTGAGCCACCCGGCTCCCTTTGGCAAAGTGTGCTGCTTAGTGGAGGCCAGGGTGCTGTCCAGAGGGAGCCGGGTGGCTCACGACAACCGCCGGCGCTGGCGGTTGTCGTGAGCCGCCCGGCTCCCTCTGGCACTCAGACCGTAGCGCTGGCTGCCCTGACAAAATTAAAACACAAAAAAAAGAATAAAAAAAAAAAAAAAATTAAAAAAAATAAAAATAAAAATAAGTGGGCAATTCTGCCCACTTGCTCGCGGCAACCGCCGGCATTGGAGGTTGTCGTGAGCCACCCCCCACTGAAGCTCCAAGGCCAACTTTCTCTCTGGAGGGATGCCTGCTGGCACCTCGGAGCGATAGCGGCGAGTGGCTCACGACAGCCGCCGGCACTGGCGGTTGCCGCGAGCAAGTGGGCAGAATTGCCCACTTGCTCAGGGCAGCCAGCGCTAGTGTCTGAGGGTTGTCAGAGGGAGCCGGGTGGCTCGCGACAACCGCCAGCGCCGGCGGTTGTCGTGAGCCGCCCGGCTCCCTCTGGCACGACCCGCTCCCTCTAATAAGAACCCTTGCGCCCAAGGAAATGACTGCCCAAGATGGTTTCCAACAGGATCCAAGAGGCCCCAAGATCGCTGGAAGACGTGTCCAGGTTGCCGCGTAGCCCAAATCCAGGAGGCCCACAAGAGGCCCAAATCCTTCCAACACCTAGTGCAACAACTTTGGGGATTTCGCCTGTTCACTTCCGATTGCTTTCCCAGGCCTCAAGATGGCGCCACGAAGGCCCGAAAAGGGCCCCAAGAGGGGGCCAAGCAGGGCCCAAGACGGCCCTGGGAGGGACACGCAATGCGACATTAGAGGCCCCAGAGGGGGGACCCTGATTAAGGACCCCTCATGGATCAACGAGCGAACCGAAAAACACTGGGACTTTGATTGGTGTGGGCTTTTTCGGTTGCGGCCTTGGGAAGCGTTTGGCCCAAGAGGGCCCCAGATGCTTCAAGGTGGACTCCAAGATGGCGCAAAATACCAAAAGGTTGGCCCAACCTGGCCCCCAAGAGGCCTCCGAGAGAGACCATATGGGCCCCAAGATGGGTCCAAGTGGCCACGGAGACCCCAAGGAGGCCCCTACGATGCCCAATCATATTGTTGTATTCTCTCTTGCGCTTCCGATGGGTTCCTGGGGCCTCCAGATGGCTCCAAGATGTCCCACGGGGGCTCAAATAGACGCCCACTATTGCCCCAAAGCGGCCCCGAGAGCGCACAAGCGCACCCAGAGAGCGCCTCAAGAGGTCCCCAACAAGCGATTGTGGCTCAAGAGGGGCGCCGCAAAATAGGGATCCGCCCCTCTTTGATCGATCTGTTCCAAGATGGTCCCAAGAATGCCTCCAAGGCCCCCGACAAGGCCCAACTATGGCCCCAAAAGGCCACGCGAGGCCCCCCAAACGCCCCCAAATGGCCCCCAAGCGGCCCTTCAGAAGCACCCGAGACGCCCCAAAAGGTTTCCAACAGGTTCCAAGAGGCCCCAAGATCGCTTGAAGACGTGTCCAGGTTGCCACGTAGCCCAAATCCAGGAGGCCCACAAGAGGCCCAAATCCTTCCAACACCTAAAGCAACAACTTTGGGGATTTCGCCTGTTCACTTCCGATTGCCTTCCCCGGCCTCAAGATGGCGCCGCGAAGGCCCGAAAAGGGCCCCAAGAGGGGGCCAAGAAGGGCCCGAGACGGCCCTGGGAGGGACACGCAATGCGACATTAGAGGCCCCAGAGGGAGGGCCCTGATTAAGGACCCCTCCTCATGGATCAACGAGCGAACCAAAAAACATTGGGACTTTGATTGGTGCGGGCTTTTTCGGTTGCGGCCTTGGGAAGCGTTTGGCCCAAGAGGTCCCCGAGAGGTCCCCGGATGCTTCAAGATGGCCTCCAAGATGGTGCAAAATACCAAACGGTTGGCCCAACCTGGCCCCCAAGAGGCCTCCGAGAGAGACCATATGGGCCCCGAGGTGGGTCCAAGTGGCCGCGGAGACCCCAAAGAGGCCCCTAAGATGCTCAATTCCTTTTGAAAGCTTGAAAGAAAATCGCAGATTGTTGTATTATCCCTCTTGCGCTTCCGATGGGCTCCTGGGGCCTCCAGATGGCTCCGAGATGTCCCACGGGAGCTCAAATAGACGCCCAATATTGCCCCAAAGCGGCCCCGAGGGCGCACAAGCGCACCCAGAGAGCGCCTCAAGAGGTCCCCAACAAACGACTGTGGCTCAAGAGGGGCGCCGCAAAATAAGGATCCCCCCCTCTTTGATCGATCTGTTCCAAGATGGTCCCAAGAATGCCTCCGAGGCCCCCGACAAGGCCCAAATATGGCCCCAAGAGGCCACGCGAGGCCCCCCAAACGCACCCAAATGGCCCCCAAACGGCCCTTCAGAAACACCCGAGACGCCCCAGGTCCCGGGGGCCGCCAAGAGAACGCCAACGCCTCCCAAGAGATATCCAAGAGACATTCCTCCTGCTGCTTCTCGCTCCTCCCTCATCCCCCCTCCTCTCATCATCCGCCTGCTCCTCATCCTTTTCCCTTCTTCATCATCCATCCTCCTCCTCCCAATTCTCCTCCCTGATCACCTCAATCGGCTGGGCGTCGTTTCTGGATGGGTTGGTGATCGCGCGCTGGCACCGGTTGCATCTGAAAAGCGTTATCTTCTTCATTTGCAGGTTTGGAACATGATGCCCTTGAAGAGCGTGAGGAAGAAAAGGCCGCTCAAGTGCAACCGCCCTAGGCGCGGGGCCTGGCGGCAAAAAACCAAACGCGCCTCGACAGCAGCAGGTTCCCGTTGCTCTTGAAATGCGCTTGGCTTCTCATCACCAGGTTGCGCGCCGGGGGCGGCTGCGATTGACGGGCGGTTTCTTCTTCATTTGCAAGGTTGGGACATGCTCCCATAGAGGCGCGTGAAGAAGAAAAGGCCACTCAAGTGCAACCGCTCTCGGCCCGGAGCCTGGCGGCAAGAAGCCAAGCTCTTTTCGCGAACATTCCCCTGACGGGCGGTATCTTGCCAGCGTGCCTCCACCTCCCTCCTACGCCGCCTGCGCCCCTCCTCATCCTCATGCTGCTTATCCGCCGCGTGCCCCCCTCAACTTCGCGACGATTTCTCTCTAAGCCTCCTGGGCGGGGTCGGAGTAGATGGGGCCGGAGGATCACGCTGCATCGCCGATGCGGTTCGATGCGGAGCCTGATTTGCGTCGCGCCGACGTCGCCGATGCACCGCCGGCGTCTTCGATGCATCGCTGATGCATCGCCGATGTATCGGCGATGCGGCGAGATGCTCCGACCCATCTACTCGGGCCCATCTAGGAGGTTTCGATTCTCCGCCGCCGCAGTCCCCCCTGCGCGTTACAGCGCTGGTCGCCGCGTCGTCGTCGTCGTCGTCGTCGTCGTAGTCGTTTCCAATCCGCGGCCCCAGAGGTCCCGCCCTCTCCCTGGGAGTACGTTTTCGCCCGAAGCCCCTTTCGATGGCCTCGGGCCCGGCGACGGGCCCCGCGTGCCGAAATCCAAGAAAATACGCCAGATTGAAAAAAACACATCCTCGGATCTCTGGGTCGTCGCGGTCGTCTCCCCGGGAGTGGTTTTTCACCCTGGAGCAATTTTCGATGGCCCCTGGGCCCGACGACGGGCTTCGAAGTCCAAAACTCAGAAGGGGAAAAAAACGGATGGAAAAACACACATGCTCGGATCTCTGGGTCGTCGTGTCCTCCTCCTCCTCCTCATCCTCCTCCTCTTCCTCCTCCTCTTCCTGCTCCGCCGCCTCCTGCTCCTCCTCCTCCTCCTTCCCGTCCTCCTCCTTTTTCTTCTCCTCTTAGTCGTCTTCCTCCTCCTCCTCCTCCTCCTCTCCTCCTCCTCTTCCTCCTCCTCCCTCCTCCTCCTTTCCTCTTGTCCTCCTCCTCCTCCTCGCTCCTCCTCCTCCTCCTCCTCCTCCTCCTCCTCCTCCTCCCTCCTCCGCCTCCTCCCCCTCCTCCTCTCCTCCTCCCCCTCCTCCTCCTTCTCCTCCTCCCTCCTCCTCCCCCTCCTCCTCCCCCTCCTCCTCCTCCTCCTACCTCCTCCTCCTCCTCCTCCTCCTCCCCTCCTCCTCCTTCCTCCTCCTCCTCCTCCTCCTCCTTCCTCCTCCTCCTTCCTCCTCCTCCTCCTCCTCCTCCTCCTCCTCGCTTTCCTCCCTGCCTCCTCCTCTCCACCGCCCTCCACCTCCTCCTCCTCCTCCCCCCACCTCCTCCACCTCCCCTCCTCCTCCTCCTCATCTTCTCCCTCTCCCCTCCCTCCTCCCCCTCCTCTCCCACACTCTTCCTCTTCCTCCTCCTCCCTCCTCCACCTCCTCCACCTCTTCCTTGTTTTTCTCCTCATTCTCCTCCTCCTCCTCCTCCTCCTCCTCCTCCTCCTCCTAGTCCATGCCCTCTCTACCTCCTCAGTCCTCCTTCCTCCTCGCTCCTCCTCCTCCTCCTCCTCCTCCTCCTCTCCTCCTCCTCCCTTCCTCCTCCTCCTCCTCCTCCTCCTCCTCCTCCTCCTCCTCCTCCTCCTCCTCCTCCTCCTCCTCCTCCCCCCACCTCCTCCTCCTCCTCCATCCTCCTCCTCCTCACCCTCTCTCCTCCTCCCCTCCTCCTCCTCCTCCTCCTCCTCCCTCCTCCTCTCCTCCTCGCACTCTTCCTCCTCCTCCTCTTCCCCCTCCTCGCCCCCCCGTCCCCCTCCGTTTTCTCCTTCTCGTCGTCGTCGTCGTCGTCCGTTGTCGTCCGCTGCCGTCCGTCGTCCGTCCGTCCGTCCGTCGTCGTCCGTCCGTCATCGTCGTCCGTCATCGTCGTCGTCCGTCGTCGTCGTCGTCCGCCATCGTCGTCGTCCGTCGTCGTCGTCGTCGTCCACCGTCGTCGTCGTCCGTCGTTGTCCGTTGTCGTCGTCGTTGTCGTCCGTCGTCGCCCGTTCGTCGTCGTCGTCTCGTCGTCGTCGCCCCTTGTCGAATTCGTCGTCGTCGTTGTCGTCTTCGCCGTCGTCGTCATCCGACGTCGTCGTCCGTCGTCGTCGTCCGTCGTCGTCGTCCATCGTCGTCGTCGTCGTTGTCGTCGTCGCCCGTTGTCGTCGTCGTCGTCGTCGTCCGTCGTCGTCGTCGTCGTCGTCGTCCGGCATTATTGTCGTCGTCCGCGGTCGTGGTCGTCTGTAATCATCGGTGTCCGTCTGTGGTCATCGGTGTCCGTCGTCGTTGTCGGTGTCCGTCGCGTCGTTCGCCCCTGGTCGTGGTCGTCCGTGGTCGTCGGTGTCCGTCGTCGTCGTCGTCGGTGTCCGTCGTCGTCGTCGACGTCGTCGTCGTCTTCTCTTCCTCCTCCTCTTCCCTTTCTTCCTCCTTCTCCCCCCTCTCTTTTTTCCCCCGGCTGACATGTTTTTGCCCACGGCCGTCGAGGATCGAGGCAGGGCGCTTTTGGGCGTTT
Organism: Prorocentrum cordatum; assembly: GCA_963575745.1. Classification (NCBI taxonomy): domain Eukaryota; class Dinophyceae; order Prorocentrales; family Prorocentraceae; genus Prorocentrum; species Prorocentrum cordatum. Next base: position 1,254,382 of record CAUYUJ010004113.1, on the reverse strand, counting down.
TCGGTGAACTTTGGCCGTCGTCGGCTTCCAGGAGCCCAGGGCCCTGCTGGGGCTTCGCGGGGGACACTGCCTGGCTAGCCCCGACATTGCCCTGGCGCGGCTCCCATGCCGCGCCTCCACGCACAACGAGCTTGGAGAATTTGTCGCCCCCTGGCTCCCAGCAGCCCCCTCTGAACAGTGGCCAGAAGATGGGCCGCCGCGGCGGGGCTGGCGGCCCAGGGGCGGAGCCTCGCAGATCCCTGAGCCGAAGCTCCCGCGCCTCGTGGTCGTAGACAGCGAGACGAGGGAAAGCGCCGGCGAAAACCTTGAGCAGGCGAATCACGGAAGCCTGCGGGCAAGCCTTCTCGGGGGCCTTCGCAGCGGCGCCAGGGGCCTCACGGGCAATGCACATGCCCGAATCCGCGGGGTCGCGTGCTGGACTCCGGCGCGCGATCTCGCGGATACGGACGCGCGCGTTGCTCATTCTGATGCAATGCACGCATGCGCATGCGCGGGATCTCGCGCTGGAATCCAGCGCGCGATTCCGCGGATACGGGCATGCGCGTTGCTTCTGAGAACCTTGAACTTGAGATCGCAGATTGCCTTGACAGTGAGCGTGCTCTTGTCGGACTGGAAAAGCTTCTGCATTAAGAACCGGTCGGAGATGGGCGCGCCCCCCACCGGCGGCTTCAATGCCTGAGCTCCGTCACTGCCGAAGCCCTCCGCGAAGAACTCCTGCGCCGGCTTTAAGTCATCGAACGTCAGGACGTGCGCGGGAGTCGGCGTCGGCGGAGGCTGCTGTTCCGAACGCGCGGCCTCGGGGTTGTCCTCGTCCTCGTCCGCGTCCACTTCCATGGCCGCGACTTCTTCGCTCTCCTCGTCGTCGCCTGCGACGCGAGCGCCCCCGGCCTCCTCGGCCGTGTCGGCGATGTCAGGCAAACCCCCGCTGGCGGGCGGCGGGGCGGCAGCGGGCGGCGCCTGGCTGGGGGGCGCGCCTGCCCCGACGCGCCGGCTCACGAACGGCGCCTCGAAGTCAGCGCGGCCCTCGTCCAGGGCGACAGCGTGGCGCGCCGGCGCCGCGTACAGGGGCGCCCCTGGGCTTTCGGCCGCGGCGCCGCCCCCGGGAAGGGCGTCGCCGTCACGGAGGACCTTCTTTATGAGCAGGCTGACTCGGATCACCACCTCCGCGAGCTCGACGTCCTCGGGAGAGGAAGTCGCGCCGCGGTAGAAGTAGTGAAAATAACAAGTGTAGGAGCACTGGCAGCAGCATTGCACCGCTACTACAGAGGGTCAAAATAGACGCAGCCCCCATCCTGGAATATATCCCTAGGTACGATGTGAATGGACGACGGCGCCCAAGGGGCGGAACTTCCCAGAGGGGGCCCCGACCCGGCCGCCCGCCCGCCCTTTCCGGGCAGCGCCGATGGAAACGCCCCGACGAGCTGTTACACAAAGACTTTAGTCAACGCGGCAAGTACATAAGTTGTTTTAGGGCTAGCAACGTAGTAATCCTCATCCTCCTTCGCTTCAGGGGGGGGTCCTTGAGGTCGATCTGAATGGGCGAGGGCGTCTGGGGGGCCGGCGTCGCCGCCCACCTCAGGACGGCAAGCATTCCAGAGTAGATGCCGATCTGGCCGGCCGCCTGACCATGCTGCGCAGCGCCAATGGTATCGCCAACCTTCTGGGCGTCGTCCCCTAAGAGGTTCTGTTCGAGCTGGCAGCCGAGGAAGTACTGCCGCGCTTCCTCTGCGAAGGGGATCTCGTGGTGCTGCCTGTCCTTGAAGTGAGTGAAGACCCGACCCACGGCCTCGAGGAGCTTCTGGATGGGGGACGGCAACTGCCAGCGCGAGGAGATCCTGTACTCTGTGCGGAGCTGGCCAGCGGGGTCCTTGCTGAATCGGATACGCACTGCCACGCCGTCCCTCAAGTGCACCTTGTACCCGCCAGCGGTCCCGATGTAGTGATAGCCTGGCTTGGCCGCGCCGGCGTTCTCTTCTGCGTTGCACTGGGGCAGCTCCTTGATCGCCACGTGCGGTTTCTGGTGGAATTTCTCCCAACCAAAAGCTGTCGCCAACCGCGCGGTGAGCGGCAGCCACGTCCACTTGTTCGGCACTGACTCTGGCATAATGAACTCCTCCGGGAGGTCAGCGTGCCGCTTGGTGGCCTCGCCCGCAACGTACACGGCGCGAGCCTTTGCTTGCTGGACGTCGCACCCAAAGTTACCGCGCTCAAGCAAGATGAGCATGCGCCAGTGGATGTTGCCGAGAATCTGCAGGTTGACCGACCCAACCTGCACTAGAAGGAAATATTACACGACGCCGCTTTCTTACTCTGGGTGCACCGCTCAGACACTCGCGCAAGACCACATGCGCACCTTCTACCGGCACTTGTCTTACCATTGTGCGGTACTTGCGCGAAAGAATTCACAGCGGCACGCAATGCGCATCGCGCGACGTACAAGTGCGCGCACGTCGTGCACAAACCATCGCACGGTAATCGCGCGCACTATACCGCGATATGCACATGGGGCCAACAACGCGCCGCAGCTTCTGCACGCACAAGTGCACAAAGGTTTTCTTGGGGGAGGGTGCATCTCTTCCTCGATGGACCTGGCCGAAGCACGTCGCATCCTCTGCACGACCGATTTCGCATGAAAGGTGTTTCCGCGTGCATCCAAGCTGGACAATGCGCGTCGGACTACGCCTGCGCCCAGCTGCGCGCGACGGCGGAGGGAGGGGGAACACGGGCACGACGCATGGTTCGTCATCAGGCGCGATGGGCGATAAGCGAAACATGGGCGACGCCTGGGAATGTCTCTGCTTGAGACGCCCAGACAGAGAGAGAGAGAGAGGGAGAGAGAAATATATATATATATATAGAGAGAGAGAGAGAGAGAGAGAGAGAGAGAGAGAGAGAGAGAGAGAGAGAGAGCGAGAACCAATGCGAATAATCATAAAAACTGGAAGAAACATTGGTACCCTTCGAGTGTCCGTGCACATTCGCATGGCACGCCCATCCTGGTGGAACAAGCTCCTCCGAACATATGCATGATGCAATCAAGCAATCACAGCAGAGGCGCGCGCGATGGCGCGCCCGCGGCACGGTGACGCGCGCGCCGCGCAGCAGTCGCACGCATGACACCCCTGCATCTCTACGCCCGCGCATGGGCGCATGGGCGTTTTCTGCGCTCTCCCAAAGAGAATGTCCGAGGCGACCCGGCTCCCTCCGAAGTTGCCGCTCGCGCGAGTGTCCCTCTGCATTTTGCCAGTGTTCAGCAGCGCGTTCAGGTTGGAGGCGTTCTTTGACGGGCACGCGGCCGACTGAGAGCCACCCCGCGTCTCCTGCGCCCATCCCATGGCTTGCATGAACCCGTAGACCTCGCCCAAGTTGGCGCTGAGATTCATCCACGGCCTGGGGCCCAGCTCACTCAGCGCGGCCGCGTGCTCGGCGAATTCCTCCACCATGTTCCAGTCGCCAGCGCTGCGGGCGAAGAACTCGGCAGGCGTGAAGTCCACGACGCCGCAGGAGCGGACGCCGAGCGAAGGCCTGTCCTGAGGGGCCCCAAAGTCCACGCCGTCCAGAAACTCTGAGACCAGGCCGCAGATCTTCTCATCGGCCCGGCCGATGATTGCGGCGATGTAGGCTGAGAGCCTGCTCTTCCCCTGCTGGGAGTCCCCGACGTAGAACTTGGTCGTGGAGAGCGGCGTGGCCCCGGTGTTCCACATGTTGACCTTCGCGCCGTTCGTCGCGGTGGCCATGCCCCCAGCCACCAAGCGCATGGTTGGGAGGGCGTGCTGGCACGAAGCCACGACCAGAGGGTTCAGGAAAGCGGCCAAGTGCTCGTCGCATGGTCCTTCATGCTGAAGTTCTCGTCTACAATTTTGTTGCACTTGGCCGAGATGCGGAGCACCTCCTCGTGGGGGACCTCCGCGCCCTCCTTGCGAGGGCCCATGTTCGTCAGCGAACGGGCCAGGCAGTGGCGCGCGAGCGTCGCGGCTAAAAGGCCAGGCGCCGGCTCGGAGCCACCATGGCGCAGCGTTGGCGACGCCCCTCGTCATCGGGCGCCCGGTCGCGCTTGTAGACGGCGGCAGCATGGGGGAGACGGCGCGTCTGACTCGGCGACGGGATGGGCGACGAGGAAACCGAAAAGGACGATGTTTTATCCACGCGCCACGTGGCGCCAACGCTGGTGACAAGGGAAGCGAGGCGGTGAAACAGCAAGTGACGGCGCGCCGGCTGTCGCAACACGCGCGACCGCCAGCCCGGCGGCTAGCGGGGGGAAAGCCAGAGCGGCAAGGGGGCCGACGGCTGTGGGCGGCGCTCAATGAAGGGCTGCAGTCGCGAGCTGGGCGCGCGCCGCGCGGGCGCGCTTGCGCTCGAGGCGCCGCCCCGCCTCCTCTCGCCGTTGCGCCCTGAGATCGCCATGTACATCAACGCGCTCGTTGACGCAGAACATGCACAACCGCCGCTGCATATGGTGTGCGGTATGAGCGAGCGGAGACATCTCACTGTTCACCGTCTCGCACACGGGCGTTGGACAATCGCATAAGAAAGCGACGTTTTTCTCAACGTCTGGGAAACATTCCAGGCAGCGCACGGGGTCCACGTGGCCGCGACTGCGCGGCCGGTCAATGACGTGGAAGAAATGGGGGCTGGCCAAGCGCTTGGACATCTCATTGTCGTCTCTGCGATGCGTCTTCGCGAACACTCGAACGTGGCAGTTGTCGTCGTGCACGCTCCCTCTCAACGCCAGCTCTGCCTCTGCCATCTCCGCCGGGAACGAGTACCTCTGGCTCAGCGTCTCCTCGGTAATGATCTCTTGCAGCCCAGCAATGATTCCGCTCTGGCTCGCGGCCAGCAGGAAGCCAGCTGACCTGCTGGCGGTTTTCACGGCAGCAAGCGATTCCTTGTGCGTCTTGCACGCGCACACAGTCTTCGAAGACTCAGACGACCAATCCCCGAGCAGAGGGCGCCTGACAGGTCTGCGCGCGGCGTCCCGCTGCGCCGCCCGCTTCTCCTTCCGCGCTTCAATGACGTCGCCTCCGTGAACGGCGAAGCACGCCTGGAGGGTTTCCGCCGGCACAGTGCACGCCGGCTGCCATCGCGCCGCGATCCCGGCCATCTGTACCTCCAACTCGAAGAATGGTGAAGCTGATAACAGTTGCACCATCTGGTGTTTGGATATCTGCGCCGCCAAATCTGCCCTGGTTCGAAGCGCTGCGTGTCGGGGGCAGAGGGCCCCCTGCTGCTGCGGAGATTCGGGGCAACCCCTCACCAGGTGAAGGTCCAAGGAAGGCGCGAATTGCGTTTCTGCGCAGGGGGCCCCAAAGGAACGTCTATAGAGCTTTGCGCTCCCATCGAAACATAGTACGTCTAAGCGATCGCCGCTGCATCGCCAAGACTTCAGCCGGCGGGAGCGCATCAATGGCTCGTGCCACGGGGTGATGGCACGAATCAGCGCCTCTATATCTAAATCGAGAGCTTGATCGGCCATGGCGCGGGCCACGTCCATCCCGGCCTCGCAAGCCCGAGCCCGCACCTGGCCGCGAACCCACCCTCCGAGCAGAAGGCTGTCCAACTCGGCAGGCACAACATCGGGCTGCACCGCCTTCAATATATCCGCCGCCCTCTCCGTCGAGGGCCCGCGCAACGACCTCGCGCCCGGCCCCGCGTTCCCCGGCCCCGTTGCCTTGGACCCTACTTGGCCAAACCGTGCACTATTGGGGTCGCCCCACATATAAGACTGGGCGAGCGTTGGGGTGCCAGTGCGGCGTTGCGCTGCAAGGGGCTCGGCAAACCGAAGGTTTGGCGGACGTGGCCAGAGGCCGCGGCGTGCCCTTCACCAACGAATGAGCTGCGGTGCGAGTACATGCGGATGCGCCACTTGCGCGCCCAATTCTGGTGGACGCCGAAGCTCTTCGTGACCGTGAACGCACCGTCCGGCAAGAAGCCCATATCCACGTGTTTTGTCCATTTGCCCTGCCTGCCTGGTGTTGACGTCTCGTAGTAGCCGTGCCAGTACTTAGCACGCGTGGGGGCGTTAACCGAACACCTCTCGCACACCTTGGCGTGGTGGCAGACTGGGTACGTCTCCGGCTCGGCCACGATCAAAGCACGTGCCCCTTCTTTGGCGCGGCGAGGCGCCGTGGAAAGCTCCCCATGGCATTCGGGGCAGCTGCGCCTCAGAGACGACAGCTCTGGCAACTGCGGCACCTCGCTTGCGGGCCCAAGCCAGCGCCCCACAGCGGGGGGGCCTTGGATCGCCGACGCCGCCGGCGCCGCCGCATCAAGAGCAGGAGGACCTCGAGAGCGACGAGGCACAGGATGAGGCTGTGGCGGTGGAGGGGCGGAAGGACCAGAAGAGCTCGAAGATCCGGTTGGCGCCGCGCCAGACTGCAGCCACTCGTGATACCCTATCACCACCCGGTGTTCCATGATGCGCAGGAGTAGGTATGCGAGGCAGGACACCGGTGTCGACTGAATGGTTCCGTTGGGTCGGCCCCGAACGTCTTCGAGCCAACGTGACCACGGCCAGAGAGAGGATCCAAATAAATGATTGTCACATTGTGCTGCACAGCCGAGCTTCGACCAGCATGGCCTCCAACATTCTCCTAAGTACGCCAAGAACCACCACGCTAAACCAAAGACGGCCGCAATGAGGTCCATGTGGCCCATGCGGAATTGAATAGAAAAGGGTGTCACATGTGACGGCGTTCCTCTTCGTCCTCCTCGTTCTCCTCCTCCTCCACCTCCTTTTTCTCCTCCTCCGAATCATCTCCTCCTCCTCCTCGTCCAACTCGTTTTCGTCCTCCTCTTCCTCCTCCTCCTCCTCCTCCTCTTCCTCCTCCTCCTCCTCTTCCTCCTCCTCCTCCTCCGAATCATATACGCCTTGTTATCCTCCTCCTCCTCCTCCTCCTCCTCCTCGTTTTCCTCCTCCTCCTCCTCCTTTGCTGCCCTTTTGGCTGCCTTCTGGGTTGCCTTCCCGGCTGCCTTCTTGGCTGCCCTCTTGGCCGCCTCCTCGGCTGACTCCTTGGTTGCCTTTTTGGCTGCCTTCTTGGCTGCCTCCTTGGCTGCCTTCTTGGCTGCCTTTTTGGCTGCCTTCTTGGTTGCCTTCTTGGCTGCCTGCTTGGCTGCCTTCTTGGCTGCCTCCTTGGCTGCCCCCTTGGCTGCCTTCTCGGCTGCCTTCTCGGCTGCCGTCCGGGCTGCCCACTGGCTGCCGTCTTGGCTGCCTCCTTGGCTATCGTGGCTGCCTTCTTGGCTGCCTTTTTGGCTGCCTCCCGGCTGCCTTTTTGGCTGCCTTCGTGGCTGCCTTTTTGGCTGCCTTCTTGGCTGCCTTTTTGGCTGCCTTCTTGGTTGCCTTCTCGGCTGCCTGCTTGGCTGCCTTCTTGGCTGCCTTCTTGGCTGCCTCCTTGGCTGCCTTCTTGGCTGCCTTCTTGGCTGCCTTCTTGGCTGCCTCCTTGCCTGCCTTCTCGGCTGACTTCTGAGCTGCCTCCTTGGCTGCCTTCCTGTATGCCCTCTGGTGCGCTTTCTCGGCTGCCTTTCTGGCTGCCCTCAGGCCCGCCGCCCCTCGTGGCTGCCCACCCGAAGGCGACGGCGGCGCAGCCCCCTCCCTCCTCCCTCGACAGCAGGCTGCCTCCTTGGCTGCCTTCTTGGCTGCCTCCTTGGCTGCCTTCTTGGCTGCCTTTTTGGCTGCCTTCTTGGCTGCCTGCTTGGCTGCCTGCTTGGCTGCCTTCTTGGTTGCCTTTTTGGCTGCCTGTTTGGCTGCCTGTTTGGCTGCCTGTTTGGCTGCCTTTTTGGCTGCCTCCTTGGTTGCCTGCTCGGCTGCTTGGCTGCCTTCTCGGCTGCCCGCTGGCTGCCTCCATGGGCGCCGTCATGGCCACCGTCTTGGCCGCCTTCTGGGCTGCCTTCTCGGCCGCCTTCTCGGCTGCCATCTTGGCTGGCTTCTGGGCTGCTTCCTCGGCTGCCTTCCTGGATGCCCTCTGGTGCGCTTTCTCGGCTGCCTTTTTGGCTACCCCCAGGCCCGCCGCCCCTCGCGGCTGCCCTCTGGGCTGTTTTTTTTTTTCGGCTGCCTTCTTCCATGCCGGGCCTGCGCCCCCCCCCCGGCCCCCCGAAGGCGACGGCGGCGCGGCCCCCTCCCTCCTCCCTCGACAGCGACGGCTGCGCAGCTAGGACGACGGCTGCGTTTTTCCCGAGCGCGGCCGGCGGAGCTGCGGCGGCCGGCGGCCCGGCCTTTCAAGCCGCCCGCGTAGGCAGTTCGAAGGTGTTCTCGTTGGGCGGACCACCCTTCCGGGAGCGGGGGGGCGGGCCGACCCCCGGGGCCCCAGCAAGCAGCGTCGTGCGCCGCGCGCAGGGAAGCGTCCTGGAGCACCTTCCGGGCCTCGGCGGCCTTCACGAACAAGGCGGACATGGCCTTCGCAACGGTCTCTGGCTCCCCCTGCACCTTGTCTGGGTGGCACCTCTTCGCAAGGTCCTGGTACGCGACCTCGACGTCCTTCTCAGAACACCACGGTTGCAGCCCCGGCGCCCCGTAGTGCCCGAGGTGGTCCGCGCCTTTGGGTTTGCAGCTCTGCTTCGGGGGGTCCTCGGCGCGCTTGCCCTTGTCGTCGCCGTCCTTGCGCCACTTCGCTTGGCCCCAGCCCTCTTCGGACGCCCGAAACGGGCACGGAAACACCGGGTACAATGCCCGACAAGGAACGTTGTCCCAAACCAACAACGGCCGCTGTTGGGCAGGCGGCCTTCCGTCTCGAATGGACACAGGCCGCAGCGGCGTGGGCAGCGAATCCTTTTCAAAATGAACGGGAACGGCTGTCGGGCATCGTACCCATTCTTTACGCGCCCATTTCGGACGCCCAGATCCTCTCCTCCAGCCCGCTAGGCGCCCCGCGACTGCCAGCCGTCTCCTCCGGCCCGCCAGCCGCCCCGCGACTGCCGGCGCCGCCCGTGCCCTCCCCACTGGTCGTTGCTCCCCTGCCTGTGCTCCTCCTGTTTCTGGCTCTTCGCGTCGCGCTCGTCCTGCTGGTGCCAGGCGCGCTTCTTCTGCTCGTCGTGTTTGTGGCTCCGCGCGCGCTGGTCGCGCTGGCGATGCTCCTGGTCGTGCTTGTCCTGGTTCTGGCTCTTGGCGTCGTCCTGGCGGCGCTTCTCTTGCCCTCCCCGCTGGTCGTTCTTCCCCTGCCCGTGCTCCTCTTGTTTCTGACTCTCTGCGTCGCGCTCGTCCTGCTGGTGCCAACCGCGCTTCTTCTGCTTGTCGTGCGTGTGGCTCTGCGCGTGCTGGTCGCGCTGGTGCTGCTCGTACTCATGCTTCTCCTGGTTCTGGCTCTTGGCGTCGTCCTGTTTGCGTTCCTCCTGGCCGCGCTCCGCGCTCTCGTCAGGGCGGCGCTCGCCCTCCTCCTTTTTGGGCCTCTTGGTCTGCAAGCGCGGGTCTACGGGAAACTCCCGGAGGCTTCCAGGAGTCCCATCCGTGCACGTGCACCGAGAGCGGCGGTCTTTGTCGCAAACGCGGCACGGCGCCATCGCAAGAAAAACACACGTTGCCGGAGCCAAGGCTGCGGTAGGAGGACCAGGAAAAGGAAGAGAGAGAGAGAGAGAGAGGAAGAGAGAGGAAGGGAGGGGGAGAGAGGGAAGGCAGACGAAGCGCCATTCGCAATCATCTACGCGCCCTTGCGGAAGGCTTGAAGAATGGAGGTCGGATGTCCACTCCGACAGTCATTGGGCAAGGTCTCGAAGCGGATCCAGCCGCGACAAAAGAAACGCTGGAAGCCCAAATGAAGACAACTACACATAGAAAGCGAAAAGACCCACCAGCCCCCTGGGCGGTGGTTTAGAATGCTTCCTCTTCCAACTTCCCCTTCTTCCCCTTCGGGGAGGGGGCTCCGCCTCCCACTGCACCCTACGGGTCTGGACAGGAGAGGTGGCGACCGACTGGAGCGTCCAAGATGACCTAAGATGGCCTCCAAGATCCGTGAAGCCCCAGGAAGCCCAAAATGGCCTCCAAAAGCAACTTCAGGTATCTCCAAATAGCTGCAGATCCGCCACCATGCCCCCTTGGACGTTGAGGCGTGGTAGAATGCCAATCGTCCCCTTTTCCCGAGGCTTTGTCGACCCAGGCAAGCCTGCAAGGCCACAAGCATGAGCCAATAGGCCTCCATGACGGCCTCAGACGGCCACAAGATGGCCCAAGGTGGCCTCGAGACGGCCCAAGTCAACCTAAGAGGGCCTCAAGACGGCCCAAGAAGCCCTTCGGCCTCATCATGATCATCATCATCACCATCACCACCACCATCACTCCATAGGAATGATCATCCTTATCATCATCGTCGTCGTTATCGCCATATCATCACCGCCGACATCATCGTCATCGTCATCTTCATCTTCATCGTCATCGTCGTCGTCGTCATCATCATCCTTATCATCATCATCATCATCATCATCATCATCATCATCATCATCATCATCATCATCATCATCATCATCATCATCGTCGTCGTCGTTGTCGTTGTTGTCGTCAGCATCGCCCTCCTCCTCCTCCTCCTCCTCCTCCTCCTCCTCCGCCTCCCCCCCCCTTCTTCTGATCTTTCTCCTCCTGGATGACTGTGTTGATGGTGATGACGACGGTGATGGAGATGATTATGATGATGGCGATGCTGACGACAACAACGACAACGACGATGATGATGATGATGATGATGATGACGATGATGATGATGATGATGAGGATGAAGATGAGGATGATGATGATGACGATGATGATGACGATGATGCTGATGATGATGTTGATGATGATGATGATGATGATGAAAATGATTATGATTATGATGATGATGATGATGATGATGATGATGATGATGATGATGATGATGATGATCATGATGATGATGATGATGATGATGATGATGATGATGATGATGATGATGATGATGACGATGGTGATGATGATGATGATGATGATGATGATGATGATGATGATGATGATGATGATGATGATGATGATGATGATGATCATGATCATGATGATCATGATGACGACGATGACAATGACGTTTCCGATTATGATGACGACGAAACGCTGAGGATAAGAATGGCGGTGATGGTGATGGTCATGCTGGTGGTGCTGATGCAGAAAAACTAAGATTGATGGTGGTGCTGCTCATGGCGATCACGAAGGCGATGATGACGATGATGATGATACGGACTGCGGACTGGTGGACCGGCGGACCGGCGGACCAGCGGACCGCTGGACCGGTGGGCCAGTGGACCGGCGGACCAGCGGAAGGGTGGACCGGCGGACCGGCGGACCAGTGGACCGGTGGACCGGCGGACCGGTGGACCGGTGGACCAGTGGTCCGGCGGACGGGTGGACTGGCGGACTGGCGGACCGGTGGACCGGTGGACCGGCGGACCAGCGGACCGGCGGACCGGCGGACCGGAGGACCGGTGGACCGGTGGACTGGTGGACCGGTGGACCAATGAACTGGTGGACCGGCGGACCGGCGGACCGGCGGACCGGCGGACCGGCGGACCAGCGGACCGGCGGACCGGTGGACTGGCGGACCCGCGGACCGGCAGACCGGCGGGCTGCAGCGGACCGGTGGACCGGTGGACCGGCGGGCCGGCGGACCGGTGGACCGGTGGACCTGTGGACCGGTGGACTGGTGGACCGGTGGACCGGTGAACTGGTGGACCGGTGGACCGGTGGACCGTTCGACCGGTGGACTGGTGGACCGGTGGACCGGTGGACCGGTGGACCGGCGAATGTTTTCCACCATTCTGAAATATCATGGTGGACTACTGGTCCATCTTGGAGACCTCGTGGAGTGCGTTGTGGCCCCTCTGACTATGGGGAGACGTGAGGGGGCACAGGCTCACGGGGGGAAACCTCGATATGGAATTGGCGATACATCGTTCCTCCGCCTCCTCCTCCTCCTCCTCCTCCTCCTCCTCCGCCTCCTCCTCCTCCTCCTCCGCCTCCTCCTCCTCCTCCTCCTCCTCCTCCTCCGCCTACTTCTCCTCCTCCTCCTCCTCCTCCTCCTCCTCCTCCTCCTCCTCCTCCTCCTCCTCCTCGCCGACAGATCAGCGACCAGCCCCTGGTAGCGACACTGGACGGTCCCGAGCGGGGCGGGCCCTCGGGCCCCTGTCGGCGATCCATTGAGCGATCGGGGGTCGATGCATCCCCCCCCCTGGGCGTGTCCCCCCGACTGATGCCCCTGAAGGAGGAGGAGGAGGAGGAGGAGGAGAAGGAGGAGGGAGGAGGAGGAGGAGGAGAAGGAGAAGAAGGAGGATGCGGGAGGAGGATGCGGGAGGAAACCCGAAGCTACTAGACCCGAAGCCTCACTTCCTCCAATATTGAGATACGGTATTTTATCATCAACCGTCAGGTCCACTCTCATTCCATTGGGTAGAAGGAGATACGGCATTCGCCCACTCTTCCAGTAGAAACTGTTGCCGTGGTCTACGCATAGCTCGCCCACTGATATCACGTTCGGTGTCTCTGGCATGACAGTCGCGTCGAACTTGCCACTCAATAGCCGGTCGCAAGCAACTTTCACTGTCCCGAGGGCACTAGACAGCCCCCCAGCCGTATTCAACGTGATAGGGACTTGGAGTTCCTTCATCTTGCTGATGGCGCCTGCGTTCTGTACATATTTTAGGGCGATAAGAGTGGAGCCACAACCAGTGATTATGAACCGCATCGCCCCGAGTTGGACCGTCTCATCGTCTCGTGTTCTACGGATGCGTTTCTTGGCTGATGCGGCATCGGCATGGCCGCCCCCGTGATCGCTATTTCACCCGTCCTCACTCGCGGGCGCTGGCGCTCTGTCCAGCCAAAACCCCACACCTCATGCTGCAGATCGCTCGCATCGTTGTTGGCGAGCTGCTGATGCACGCGGGTAGCTTTTGCACGCCATTCCTGCCCTTTTGATGCTTCGTGGCAATCGGCCTTGGATCGGCCGCCCTGATCTTCCTCAGGGCCTATGGCCTTGGATAGTGCGTGGAAGGGTGAATCCTTACCCTCCTATCTGCCCGATCAGCGGCTGAAATCCGCTTGTCGTTGCCCCGGCGTCGCGACGTAGGGGGCTTCGTCCGGGTCCCCCTGTCTCCAACAGGTCCAGCGCCCTTTTCGGGCACGACTGGGTTCCGCCAGCTAGCAAACACCTTAACGTCTCGATAAAAGGGGGGCCATCGGTCCTCGCGACGGCAATCGGACGCTTCCCGGACGCTGTGCTGGCATCACTTTCCCCGTGATTCCCGTTATGTGAATTTAGGGCTGGGTTTGACCATTGATTACCAGGGCTGGCCATTGGCCCTTGTGTAGTCGCCCGGGATCGCGACTCGGCGAACGGCACAGCTGGGCACGCCAACTGCACCTGTTGTGCGGAAGTTGCGCAGCGCATTTCTGCGTCAACTCCCGCCTGGGCGGCGTCGGCACCGAGGGCGCCGAACGCAGCCGCCCCGGGCCATGGATGCCCGGGAGCGTTGGCCCTGCGCCAACACTTGTCGCCAAAGGGGCACGCTGGGCCGGCCAGGTGGCACCAACATGTTGCTTTGGCCTTGCCCTTCTGACCGCCGGACTTACCGCCATGCGTCTTCCCTCCGTCTTGAGCGGGAGCTGCCTGTGTTCTCAACGCCTTCATACTCTTTTCGGCTGCGGCCGTTTGCTTCGCATTGCGGCTATACGGCAAACCTTTCTCCAGCCTTTTGGAGGCTCTGCTCCCAGGCGTCACGCCCCTGCTTCTCCTGTTTCGTCAGCGGTCGGTGTTCTCTACCGCGTGACCCATCACAGTTCTGGGGTCCTCGGCTGTAGGCGTAACGAACCCGACTCTTTCTCTTCGATGGGGGGTCGCTACTGCCGCGGCTGCTGCCGCGCCCATCCTGCTTCTTCGGGCGGTCAGGTTTACCGTTCTTGCTATCGCCTCTGCCCTTACCCCTTTCTTTCTTGTCTCCTTTACCCTTGCCCCTTGAGTCAGCTCTGCCCCCTCTACCTTTCCCAGTCGCACCTCCATGGGAGGGCCCTGGCGTGGCCACCTGGGTTCCCCCGTTTTTCTGCTGGGGCGCGGGTGCTGCTTTCTTGGGGCGCAGGTATAAACAGTCGTGCCAGCTTAGAGGACATTGCCCCTTTTGCCAGCGTCGGCAGACAACGGACTTCGTGAGCCCCCCGCCCTTCATGGTGAGAGAACCTTGTTCACCCCACCTGTTCTCTCGCCACTGGGTTCCACCCCTCGCTTGTTAATCTGCTGCCTCTGAATTCTTCGATTGCCCCCTCCCCGGTCCTTCAGCATCTGGTTTGCGATTCTTCCCATCAGCCATTCATGCGACTTCATCACCTTTCCGTAAGTGTCATCGCTGTTGTCATACATTTCAAGGGTCATTGTCATGCACGGGCACTTCTTCATCTGTTTATAGAAGTGACTCTGCATGGACGGCCTGAAGGACTTATGGGGTTTCTCTATCTCTAATGTCACCCTCATCCATTCGTCTTAGAAGTGGTAGAGGTCCCGGTCGGCCTCTTTTCCTTCTCCTTTAATCTGAATGGCCATGAGGTCCTCATAGGTGTACACCTGCCCATGGTCTTCCCGAGTGGTGACATGAGTTTGAATAATGCGAAGGATCGATATTCCTGAAAGCAGTCCTCCAGCCTTCATTAACGCTGGGTCAGCGAGATCAACTTCGTTGGCAAGATGTCTTAGAGCATGGGGAGGGCGCATGACGAGGGCCCATGTCTGGGTGGCGCAACAACTCTGCGTACTCGTCCATCGCCGAATTCATGATGTTCTCGAGTTTTGTTCCTTCGGCACATCTAGATGCAGCGGGTCCAGGCCGTTCGCAAAACGCCAGCCTAAGGAACGGCCAGCAAGAACCTGGGGGACCTGCGACCAAGGTTGCTCTGCCTCGAAATGGAGAGCCGAAGCGCACGGGGCATGCGCCGCATGCGCGAATCTCCCCCAGCCGAGCGTCGCATTGTTGTAGTGCCGCCAGAGCCGACCGAGAAGATGTTGGAGAACAGGCTGAGATGGAGCGTAATCTGGCCCGTTGTCGCAGGTCGTCAATACGAGGTCAGCGGTCGACAAGGACTTGTCGGCATCCACCGCGTCTTTTAGGTCCGAAACGTGCGCGAGGGGCGTTACTTCCATCCACCGGAATGGCCGCGGAAAGACCGAGGTAGCATGAGGCAGGGGCCTTGGCCAATGTGGCTTGGGCTCCTCGATGACTGAGGCATCGCCCGGAATCTTGCACACCGTCACCCCAGAAGTGCAAATGAGCATGCGCTCCCCGCGCACGAAGTCATGGTCACTCTGATGAATCAGTGGAGCCTCATCTGGAAGAGCCTTTCGGGTGGCGGGACCGGCCGAAGCCCCAGGCGGAGATGCAAAGAAAGAAAAAAACAATCAGAAACTCAGCACGCCGTGCACCACTGTGGCAAGCCACAGGGGGCGGCGGATCTTAGGCCGTCCTGGGAGCATCTTGGGCCGTCTTGGAGGCATCTTGGAGCCATCTTGGCCGTATTGGATGCCTCTTGGAGGCTATATTGGGCCATCTTGGCCGTCGTCGAGGCCATCGACGCCATTTATATTTCCTTTTCCCATCCCATCCTGGGCCAGGATGGGATGGGAAAAGGCAGGATAATCAATGATGTTGGCCTTTCCGGGCCTTCCTGGAGGACGTCTTGGAGGGCTCTTGGGCCGTCTTGGAGGCCTCTTGCGGGCTCTTGGGGCAGTCTAAGTCTTTCTTGAGACCATTTGGGGCCGTCTTGGGTGCATCTTGGGGCCATATTGGCCGTATTGGAGGCATCTTGGAGGCCAGATTGGCCGTCTTGGAAGCCATCTTGGGCGCATTGGGGGCCTCTTGGGCCGTCTTGGGGCCTTTTTTTCATCGAGATGATCACAAATGCCGCGAGCGACATCACCAAACCTGTCACAACCTTATCAGCCATTGAGTTGCCGTGGGTGCCGTCGCAACCGAGTCGTTGGTGCCGTCGCAGCCAGATGGCTGCGGTCCCACCACGATGAACAGAAGCGTGTGGCAACATACGCGGGAGCATGCCCGAGCAATGAAAATGTTGTAACCCCGTTGTCGGGTTGCTGCTTTTCCCAATTAAGGTCGCGCGGAGGGTTCAGGCAAGAGAGGAGGTATGCCACAAGAGTGTGACCTCGAGGCTGCGGCCTTGCGCGACGTGGCCCTGGAAACGAGCAACTTACAGCGTATGCTAAAAGCCCTGAGGCCGTCTTGGGGCCTTCTTGGGGCCCACTTGGGGGCCTATTGGGCTGTCATGGGACCGTCTTGAAGCCTCTTGGGCGCTCTTGGGGCAATGTTGGGGGCCTATTGTGCCGTCTTTGGCCGTCGGAGAGCTGATGACAAGAACATGCCAACATCCTTCAAACACCTAAGGAACATCAATGAGTTTAACTTACTCGGGCCTTCCTGGAGAACGTCTTGGTGGGCTCCTGGGCCGTCTTGGAGGTCTCGTGCGGTCCATGTGGGCCGTCTTAGGCCATCTTGAGGCAATCTTGGGCAGTCTTCGATGCCCCAAGATGGGCGTCTTGGGGGCCTCTTGAGCCATCTTGGGACCTTCTTAGTGCCCTCCTGGGCTGTATTGGGGCCATCTTGGAGGCCTATTGGGCACTCTTGGGGCGATGTTGGGGCCTCTTGGGCCGTCTTGGGCCGTCGGAGAGCTGATGAGAAGGTAGGACAAATGATTTAAGGACTTAGGAAAGGATTTGGTAAAGGATTTTCAGAGTCACGCACGAATGTCGACTCCCAGAGACAACCAGCTCTGGAGCTCAGAGACACTCGAGAGCCAGTAAGGGGGAAACGAATGAGAGAGGGGTTTGCTTGTCTTTGAGATCCAGGGCCCTTTTTCTTTTTGGTATTCGAATTTCCTATCTAACTCTGGAAATCCTTTGCCAGATCCTTTCCTAAGTCCTTACATCCTTAGTTAAATCCCTCTCTCATTCGGTTCACCCTTACTGGCTCTCGAATGCATGTGGGATCCAGAACTGTTTCTCTCTGGAACTCGAAATTCCTGTATAACTCTGGAACTCCTCTACCAAAACCTTTTTCTGAGACATTGAATCCTTTCTCAAATCCCTCTCTCGTTCGTTTTTCCCATACTGGCTCTCGAATGTCTTTGAGATCCAGAACTTCTTCTCTTTGGAATTCGAAATTCCTATCTAACTCTGGAATTCCTTTACCAAATCCATTCCTAAGTCCTTAAGTCATGAGTTAAACCCCTCTCTCATCCATTTCCCCCTAACTGGCTCTCGAGTCTCTGAGCTCCAGAACTGGTTGTCTCTGGGGTCGAAATTCCGATCTAACTCTGGAAACCCCCTAGCAAATCCTTCCCTAAGTCAATAAATCCTTAACCAAATCCCTTCCTAATTCGTTTTTTTCCCGAACTGGCTCCCGATTGTCTCTGAGCTCCGGAACTGGTTGTCTCTGGGGTTCGAAATGCCAATCTAACTCTGGAAATCCCCTGCCAAATCCTTTCCTAAGTCTTTAAATATTTCACCAAATGCACCCCTTAATTCGCTTTTTCCCTAGCTGGCTCTCGAGTGTCTCTGAGCTCCAGGACTGGTTGTCTCTGGGGTTCGAAATTCCTATCTAACTCCAGAAATCCCCTGCCAAATCCTTTCCTAAGTCCTTAAATCCTTAACCAAATGCACCCCTTAATTCGCTTTCCCCTAACTGGCTCTCGAGTGTTTCTGAGCTCCAGAACTGGTTGTCTCTGGGGTCGAAATTCCTATCTAACTCTGGATATCCCCTACCAAATCCTTTCCTAAGTCCTTAAATCCTTAACCAAATCCCTCTCTAATTCGCATTTCCCTAACTGGCTCCCGATTGTCTCTGAGCTCCAGAACTGGTTGTCTCTGGGGGTCGAAATTCTTATCTAACTCTGGAAATCCCCTGCCAAATCCTTTCCTAAGTCCTTAAATCTTTAACCACATACACCCCGTAATTCGCTTTTCCCGAACTGGCTCTCGAGTGTCTCTGAGCTCCAGAACTGGTTGTCTGAGGGGGTCGAAATTCATATCTAACTTCGGAAATCCCCTACCAAATCCTTTCCTAAGTCCTTAAATCCTTAACCAAATTCGTCCCTAATTCGCTTTTCCCTAACTGGCTCTCGAGTGTCTCTGAGCTCCAGAACTGGTTGTCTTTGGGGTTCGAAATTCCTATCTAACTCTGGAAATCCCCTACCAAATCCTTTCCTAAGTCCTTAAATCCTCAACCAAATCCATCCCTGATTCGCTTTTCCCTAACTGGCTCCCGATTGCCTCTGAGCTCCAGAACTGGTTGACTCTGGGGTTCGAAATTCCGATCTAACTTCGGAAGTCCCTTACAAAATCCTTTCCTAAGTCGTTAAATCCTTAACCAAATCCCTCCCTAATTCGCTTTTCCCTAACTGGCTCTCGAGTGTCTCTGAGCTCCGGAACTGATTGTCTCTGGGGTTCGAAATTCTTATCTAACTCTGGAAATCCCCTACCAAATCCTTTCCTAAGTCCTTACATCTTTAACCAAATACACCCCTAATTCGCTTTTCCCTAACTGGCTCTCGAGTGTCTCTGAGCTCCAGAACTGGTTGTCTCTGGGGTTCGACATTCCTATCTAACTCTGGAAATCCCCTGCCAAATCCTTTCCTAAGTCCTTAACTCCTCAACCAAATCCATCCCTGATTCGCTTTTCCCTAACTGACTCTCGAGTGTCTCTGAGCTCCAGACCTGGTTGTCCCTGGGGTTCGAATTTCCTATCTCACTCTGGAAATCCCCTACCAAATCCTTTCCTAAGTCTTTAAATCCTTAACCAAATCCCTCCCTAATTCGCTTTTACCTAACTGGCTCTCGAGTGTCTCCGAGCTCCAGAACTGGTTGTCTCTGGGGGTCGAAATTCCCATCTAACTCTGGAAATCCCCTACCAGATCCTTTCCTAAGTCCTTAAATCCTTAACCAAATCCCTCCCAAATTCGCTTTTCCCTAACTGGCTCTCGAGTGTCTCTGAGCTCCAGAACTGGTTGTCTCTGGGGTTCGACATTCCTATCTAACTCTGGAAATCCCCTACCAAATCCTTTCCTAAGCCCTTAAATCCTTAACCAAATCCCTCCCGCATTCGCTTTTCCCTAACTGTCTCTCGAGTGTCTCTGAGCTCCAGAACCGGTTGTCTCTGGGGTTCGACATTCCTATCTAACTCTGGAAATCCCCTGCCAAATCATTTCCTAAGTCCTTAAATCCTCAACCAAATCTATCCTTGATTCGCTTTTCCCTAACTGACTCTCGAGTGTTTCTGAGCTCCAGACCTGGTTGTCCCTGGGGTTCGAATTTCCTATCTAACTCTGGAAATCCCCTACCAAATCCTTCCCTAAGTCTTTAAATCCTTAACCAAATCCCTCCCTAATCTGCTTTTCCCTAACTGGTTCTCGAGTGTCTCTGAGCTCCAGAACTGGTTGTCTCTGGGGGTCGAAATTCTTATCTAACTCTGGAAATCCCCTGCCAAATCCTTTCCTAAGTCCATCTTTCCTAAGTCTTTACATCCTTTCTCTTTTCCCTAACTTGCTCTCGAGTGTCTCTGAGCTCCAGAACTGGTTGACTCTGGGGCCCGAAATTCCTATCTAACTCTGGAAATCCCCTACCAAATCCTTTCCTATGTCATTAAATCCTTACCAAATCCCTCCCAAATTCGATTTTCCCTGACTGGCTCTCGAGTGTCTCTGAGCTCCAGAACTGGTTGTCTCTGGGGTTCGAAATTCCGATCTAACTCTGGAAATCCCCTACCAAATCCTTTCCTAAGTCCATAAATCCTTAACCAAATCCCTCCCTAATTAGCTTTTCCCTAACTGGCTCTCGAGTGTCTCTGAGCTCCAGAACTGATTGTCTCTGGGGTTCGAAATTCCTATCTAACTTTGAAGATCCTTTAACAAATCCTTGCCCCAAACAGACGCCCCCACAACTCCCCTCAAGCAGTCGGCACCATCTCAAACATGAGTTTCCCCCGGCGTTTTTCCGATGGCCAAAGTTGACACCTGACTCACATGTAGCGCTTTTTTTCGGCTTTTTTTGGGCGCCCGAAGCTGGCTCAAGACTCACATGTTCGTTCCGCGTGCGGCTTCTTTTTTAGATATTTACGTTGCGACGTCACTCACCACTCAGCTGGGGGAAAAGACCCGGCCACATCTATTGTAACATAACGCGAGTTATGTTTGTGGGTGGGTGGGTGGGTGAACGACGAAAATAGCATGCGTTAGGTCTTCCGAACAAAAAGTCAGGCTCCAACGCAGGTCTTCGCAAACCCGGGTCAGCCAATATGCGCGGCCGCCTCGCGGCCACGAGCGGCTCGCTAAACCGGGTCAGCCAGAGGGGGTCTTCGCAGAATTCTCCAGGATCTGGCGCTCTGGCTGACCCCCGTTTGCACTGACCCCCGTCTCTTAGGCCCCGACTACTGGCGCGTGAGCGCAAGCTCCGGCCACATACCGCCGACTAAATGACGGCGGCGCCGACGCCTGCACAGACAGAGTCACGCGGGCCACACCGCGACAGGGCCTGCCCCCATGGCCAGGCCAGGAAACTATGCCCACGACGTGTCGGCGAAAGGGCCGCCCGAGGAGCCAGAGTCACGGAGCTCAGAGCCTGAACTCCCCTGCCGCTGAATTGACGGTGACATTTAAACATGAACTGGCAATTGCACCAATCATATTTTATCAGCCTGCAGGATTCACGTGCGCCACCCGCGCGCAAAGCGAAAACCAGACCTGTACTGCGCCCACGTCTGCGGGACGTGCGCTAACTCGCTGCTACAGCCGTCGCTGCTTGACTCTGCATTGCGCCTACTCGCGCGTGAGCTTACGCCCCGCGGACCCCCCGCCCACGAGGGGCAGATTGGCGAAGGGCTGCCTGCAGAGGTTCTTGAAAACCAGCCCGCAGAGGCAGCGCTCCAGCATGCTGACGGTGCGGTTCTGCTCGGCGCGCACCAGCCTCCGGACGCGGATGGTAATCTGCGCCTGCCGCTGGCGCATGGCCCGGGTTTCCCAGCCGACGTCGCTGAACTCTGCCAGCATCATGTCGGAGGTGCCGTCGACGCGGACCCTCGCCATCGGGGAAGGGGTACGGTCCTGCCGCTCTCGGCCGCGTGCCATGCGGTGTCGGCCTTAGTCCTGCACCTCCTCTGACGTACCCGAGCCTTGGTCCTTCGCCTCCTCCTTCTCGTCCACCAGCTCTGCCCCGTTGATGGCGTGGATCTCGGGATCAGCGCCCATCAAACCCGTGTCGATGCCCACCCGAGCTGGAGGTTGGAATTCCTTTCCGCACATGTTTGTGACTGCCTGGCTCGCCGCCGCAACCATGAAGAAACACTTGTGGATGGGGATACCGTAGGTCTGAGCCCTAATGGCTTGAGCCAAACCCGCTAAGGAGGCGGTATTGAAGCCCTCTTGGGGCCTTCTTCTGGCCGTCTTGGGCGCCTCTTGGGCCGTCTTGGGGCTCTCTGGGGCCGTCTTCGGACTCTCTTGTAAACCTCCTTTGGGGCCGTCTTGGGGCGGTACGGGGGGTGGCTTTTGGGCTGCCGTGGAAGCACGAAAATCGCATGTGCTGCAAAAGTTCGTTTTCCCCAAGGTAATGAAACGAATTAGAATTCATGGAGCCCTCTTTGGGCGTTTTGGGGGGCTCTCGGCTCTTCTTGAAGCCATCTTGGCGCGTCTCGGAACGCTTGCGGGGGGTCTGGGGGGGTCTCGGGCTGGTCCTGGCGGCCTCTGGAGCCGTCCGAGAATCCTCAAGGCCCCCGCTAGGGAGCCCTTGGGCCGCCCGGGGCCCCCATGCCACGACGTGGCCGTGATTCTGGGCCCGCCCCTGGACGACGGCGGCGACGACGACGACGACGACGACGACGACGGCGGCGACGACGACGACGGCGACGACCGCAGCGGCGGCGGCGGCTGCGGCGCTGACGACCCCAGGGCTCGAAATCGGCTCGGCATGGGTCCCCAGACCTCTTCGGGGGTCTGTCCGGCGGCGATGTTCGCCCCGTGGAATCAGTTTTGAAGCCTCTAGGGAGCCTGTTGGGGCCAGTTGTTGGTCCTGTTGGGGACGTCTTGGGAGCCTCTTGGGTTCTCTCGGGGGCCTCGTGGAGGCTTCGGGGGGCCTTTTGGGGTGGAAAGCTCAGATTGTCGGTCAGTTTGCCTCTCTGGGCCCCCGCTTTGGGCCGTCCTGGAACCCTTTGGAACGCCTCTCGAGCTGTGATGGAGCCGCCTTGGGCTGTCCTCGGGCCCTCTGGGGGACTTCTTGGGCGCCTCGCGGGCCCTCTTCGGTGTTCGTGGTGGTTCCTTGGGCCGTCTGAAATATTCGGAGTCTGACAAGGCGAGAACTGCGGAGTCTCACAAGGCGAGAAAGCGGGACGAAAATCTATGATTTGTGCCTCTTGGGGCGCTTTCGGGTGGCCTCTTAAAGACCTCTTGGAACGTCTTGGGGGCGCTCCAGGCCGTCAGGAAGCCGTCTTGGGGAGTCTTGGGGCCTCCCAGCGATGGCTCGTGATATCTGGCGGAAGTTACGCGGATGCGTGGGGAGAGCGTATATTGGAGCTCTTTTCTCCTTCAACGCAGCTCGAACAAAAGGGCCTGCGGGCATGCTACGAATTGACGGCGTCCGAATCTCTCAAGATCCCGAGCACGCCGCCTGGCCGAGCGGGGGCGGGTGGTGACCCCGCTCCTCCTCGGGCGCTCCTCGGGTCACCACTCCCTCCAGGGTCCTAGAAAGCGAAGCTTAAAGCCCGCAGTGCCTCGACGCGCAGTCGCGGATGTCTAGACTCGCGCCCATGGCGCATCTAAACAGCGCGCGGCTCATGGCCCTACTCGGACCACGCCCCCTGTTTTCTCGGCCCCAAAGGCTGGAAACGGGGGCTCGTCGCCCACCAAATATACTTGACCTGGCTCTGGGTGGCTACCGTCCTTTTGCGGTCGCCCTTCCTAGTCTCGAGCTTCACTGCTGCTTCGCTCGGCCCCTCGATCGGAGCGCGCCGTGGCCTCCCGCCGTCGTCGCCGCGCGGCAGGACACCCGTGCGGAACCAAGTCGGCCTCGCACACGGACAAAACCAGCAAGTCAAGGAATACCCGAGCAAAGCTAGCAGGAGCCCTGGGCTCTCGCCCGCCATCAGCACAATCAGGCTCGTAGTAGCCCTCAGTCGTGACTCCTGGCATGGCCACTGGAGTCAGCGCACTCTCAGCCCTCCCCTGCGGTGCCTCGCACAGCTCGGTCGAGCTTCCCTGCGCCGCGGGGAGCGACGCACCCACTGCAAACAACACCTTTTCAACAGGGTTGACTGGCCCTGGACGTCGGTTGGCACGGCCCCGACTCCAGCTACCCTCGAGGCCCCTGGCACGGGCACCCCCTTCAACCCGCGGCTCTCGCGGAGCTGCTCGGGGCGTGTCCTCGGCAACGCCTTTGCGCCGAGATCCGCCAGGTTGTCGTCGCCAGCTGCAGGCTCGATGGTGATGACCTTCTTGGCCACCAGCTGCTGAATCCAAAGCGTCTTGGTGGCGAGGTGCGCGATCCGCCCGGTGCCCTGACGCCTCGCCCGCGCCCTCGCACTCGAGCTGTCACATCGCCAGCTAATGCGCACGCTGCAGCCCATGAGCGCGAAGAGCGCCTTCAGCCCAAGTCCCTCGCTGAGACCTCGAGCTCCGGCGTGCCACTCGGCTTCGCAGCTGATAAAGGGGCTGTGCGTCTTGACGACAGCTGATCCCGAGCATTGGGCACCCACGCGCGGTGGTGTGCACGCTGGTCTGGCTCTCCCGCTCCTTCGCGTCGCCTGCCCAGTCGGAGTCTGTCCACGCGACCTGGTCGACGATGTCCCGCGGCGTGGTGGTCTTGGCCATCCTCACGCCCAGGTCACTCGTGCCCTTTCAAGCACCTCGCCAGCCCCTTGAGGGCTCGCATGTCCGCCTCACGGGGCGATGAGATGCACGAGGTCAGGTAATTCATGTCGTGCTGAGCATCTTCGCGGTCATGAAGGTAGAACAGCAGGCGCGTGGTCACTCTCCTGAACAGCCTGGTCTGGGCTGAGGTCGGGCGCGTCGCCCCTGCCTTTCCTGCGCGCCCCCGCCCCTGGGGTGGCGCGCGGGTTGCCCTCCTCGAGGCCCGGCGCCTCCAGTGCCTTTGTGAGGTGCTTCTCGTTGGGCTGAACGTAGGTAGCGTCGGCCTCTCGCACGCGCCGCCCCCTGAGAAACTCGCAGTCCGCACCGTCGCCCTGAGGGCCTGACCACTTCGCCTTGATATCGCGGCCCAGGTCCAGCACGAAGTCGGACCCTGCGACGCCAGGCGCTGCGCCGCACATGACGCCCATGCGCAGCTCCACCAGACATGGGGGCACGGCGTGCCAGAAGAAATGGGGCGCGGTCGGCGACCGCCCGAAGCCTCTGGCCATGAGCTGCCCCGCGGCGAAATCGACCCAGCACTTCCATCCAGCGCGCCGTCCTGGCAACTGCTTCGCGAGCTGCCAAACGCAGTCCTCAGTGTCGCCCCTCGCGCGGCACTCTTCCAGGACTTCGGGTGGACACTCGACCCGCGCGTCCTCCTCCTCGGTTGAAAAGGGCATTGCTTCACTTTAATGAAATTCGCCGGCCCAACGGGCCAGGGCGTGCTAAGATCTCCGGCAACTGGTTAACAGTATTAACAGTATTTCTAGTTCGCGCGCGCGGGGCGGCCCCTGGGGGTCCCCCGGCGAAAAGTACCCCGACCAACGCCCGACCGCCGCCCGACCGCCGCCCGACCAAGTCTACTCAGAGATGGTTTTCCTTCTGGGTGCGGCCTCTCAGGCTCCCCAGAGCGCGCTCAGAGTGCCCCAAGAGGCCCCCAAGACTGCCCAAGAGGCCCCCGAGACGCCCAAAGAGCGCTCGAAGACGCCGAAGATGACCCCAAGACGGCCCAAAAGGCCCCCAAGACAGCCCAAGAGGCCTCCAAGACGCCCCAAGAGCCTTCCAAGAGGCCTCCGAAGAGAGCCCCAAGAGGCCAACATCGTTGATTTTCATTGGTTTTTTTTCGATGTTTTTTTGTGTTCTGGCTTTTTCGGCTTCCGGACGCTCCAAGACGGCCCAAGAGGCTCCCAAGACCGCTCCAAGACGGCCCACGAGGCCCCCAAGAAGGCCCCGGAACGGCCCAGGAGGGCCCCCAAGACGGCCCAAGTGCCGCCCAAGACGGACCAAGTGGCCCCAAGACGGGCCCAAGAGGGGCTCAAGAGGGGAACCGAGAACTGAAAAATCTAACCCTCCGCCCCAAAAGGCGCCCAGGAGGCCCCGAAAAGGCCCCGAGAGGCCCCCAAGAAGCCCCCAAGACGCCCCAAGAGGCGCCCAAGAGGCCCAAAAGAGGCCCCAAGAGGCCCCAAAACGGCCCCCAAGAGGCCCCAAAACTCGGCTAGCCCACAACGGTGCGACAATATGGGCCGGCGGAATGAGCGAAGCGATTAAATAACCCAGAATGTTGCCCCAAACGCTGCCCGATGTGCTGTTTCGTAAAGATACCTCATTTGATGGGTTATCGATGTTGGTGTTTTTTTGGTTGAAGGTCTTGGCCATTCCCCACCTCTTCCTGCAACGAGCGAGACATATACAAAGGCATATACATATACGAGCGAGCAATTCCTGCGCCCAATGGCATTTGCCTTGAAAGAACATCTCGGGCCCACCAGGGTGACTCAACAACGGGGCGCGCGAAGTTAGACGGGCAAGAATGGGGGGGTGCGGGGGCGAAGCGCAGTGCCGATGCAAAGTTGGGGCGGGGGGGGGGGGGGCCTAAAGAAGATTGCAATCAGAGCCTGGGCGCGCAGTGGTGGCGTCTCTCTTTTTGCTTTATCCAAGCGCTCACGATGGCTGGGGGCCCAGCCGAAACTTCCGAAAAACTCCAGAACGCGCGTCGCCGCCAGCCGCCGAGACCCACCAGGGGAAAACTTCAGGACAGAAGAAGAGGGCGAGTGGAAGGATCTGTAACTCGGGGGTGGGAGGAGGACGGACAAGGACGAGCCAGAGAGAGAAGGGCGGAAAGCGCGAGGGAGGGGCGGGGGGAATAGGATCACGAAGACGAGGAAAGAGGACGCCATACACGAACACCGTCGTGCATCAACGGGCGGCAGCCAGCCGCCCTGCTTCACGCAAAAAGGAGCCCTCGACGGTGGAGGATCGTGGTGCTCATTGCTCGTGCTGCCCCTTGCTCTTGCATCGTTCCTCCATTTCCCGTCGTGGTCCCCCATCCCCTCCCTGCCCTCGTGATCTCCTCACCTCTGTCCCCGAAGCCTTGTCTCGCACGGTTCCGCCCTCTAGGGCCAAAACCAAGCGACAAACTTAAGAAATGTGGACGCTTCGTTTTGCCCCGATTTCAATATTCAAACGCTCGCCCTCCTCCCTCCCCCCCTAGCCGTCCACCTCGTCACGTGCTTTATCCCTCACGCCGCCTCCTTACCATGTCAGCCCCCATGGATCCTCCTTTGACCGTCTCAAGCCTCAACTCTCAAGCAGAGCTGGGGCACCTAGGGGCCTTGAAGGGGGTCTTATTTGGTGCCTTCGTGGCCCCTGCCGAGGGCCCAGGGCCGTCGCCGCCGCCGGCGCTGACCGCCGCGGCGGCGCTGGGCGCCGAGGTCGAACCCTCGGAACCGACGGCCTCCACCAACTTCGGGGGCAAGTCAGCCAAAATGACCATGACCCTCTGCGTCGCGTACTTTCGAGCACCGTTCTTGCCGATGCCAGTCAAGCAGGCGTTGCACAAGACGATGCTGCACATCAGCACCGCCGCGGACTTCTTGAGCTCCCTTGCCCGCGGCAGGTTCACGATGGCCTCGTTCAGGCGGTTGGCGGACAGGGGGTCGAGCCAGTGCAACGAGCTGCGAGCGACCCCCAAGTCCTCGAGCGCACGCCCCGCGGGGCCGAAGGACATCACGAAGGACTCGACGGCCTTCATCTCCTGCTCCTTCGCGGGGTCTCTGGTCGGCGACGCCAGCCGCGACTGCTCGCCCTCTCCGCCGAAATCCCACGCCGATATCAAAGCCAGGAGGTTCTCACCATCGGGGCCGTACTCATTCAAGAAGGCCTGGGTGCTCGAGCGGCCGACCTTCTTCAAGATGTCTTGGAATCGCTTCCCCCATTCGCCGATGAGTACCTGCTTCCACTCCTTCAGCTCCGCCTTATCCCCAACTGGGGCAACCAAGTCAGCGTGCGACTTCAGCACGCTCGTCGCCTGCATGCAGCCAACCAATTTCCCCTGAAGGCAGAAGGTCGCGGTGCTCTTGATCAAATTGTTGGCTCGAACTGCGGCGACGTGCAACTGGACCTCGGGGGGCAACGCGTCCTTGAGTTCGGAGGCCACCTGCAAGAACGTAGGCGTCGCCCTGGAGCAACTGTCCGAAGCGACGACGTGGCCGACCCAATATAAGACCGGCTGGCTCGAGGGTCGGCAGCATACTGCCTTGTTGAAGGTCTCGACGTGCATCGCGGGCAAGGCGTCGTCCGACGGCAACTTCGGCGCGCAGCTGATCACCGACTCGTCCTGCCAGGCATCGCTCCACTGCATCGAGCTGCTTTCACAGGGCGTCATGCCGCACTGGGTCTTCACGATGTTACTGTTCACCTTCACGATCACATCACACCTGCTCGTCATCTCCTTGATGGTTGCCCCCGCGGGTGGCGGGATATCGAACAGCAGGATGGACCAAGCAACTTTAGACAAAACCTTGAACGGGCCCGCATCGCCACAATCGTCTCGGCTAGAAAGACACTCCAAAACCACGCCATGGTAGACCGCCTCGAAGTCCATGGAGAAGTTGTTGTAGCACCCCAGGATGCGAAGTTGAATCGCACAGCAAACGAAGGAGATTCTCCCTGAGCGCCACATGCGCGGCGTAGTCTACGTCCTTGGTGTCGCCGTTGTCGTCGAGGTCGTCGGAGTACTTCGAGAACGCCTCGACGCTGGCGAGGATCTCGTCGTCAGCAGCCATGCCCCCGATCATCTCCCAGAGTGAAGCGATGCCGCGTTGGTTGTCAAGCCTGCAGATTGCATCTTCGAGGCCTTCAACAAATCGCCGCACCGACTTGACGACGGAGCCCTGCAGGACTCAGTCGCCAGCGCACCCCGCTGGCGAAGAGGTTGGCAAGCGGTCCCATGCAGCCTTTGCCCAGTTAGCGGTGCCCGCACTGACGCGCATGCACGCGCGGAGCCGAGAGCTTAGCTTGTCCTTGTTGTTCACGAGCTGCACTCCCAGAACCCGGAGGGCGCGCGGGAGCTGATCCTTCGGGTCGGTTGCAAGTACCTGGGCGGGGAAAAAAAACCAAGGGCGTGTAGGTCGGCTAAGGCCACTGGGCACCACCCAGTTGCATCGTCGATGCCTTTGTTGCTGGTGTCGATGGCGTCCATATCGCACTCCCCAATAATGGCGCTGCAACTGCCCATGATGTCGATGAAACTCTGCATGCTGTTCTTTTTGGTGACCTCGTCGGTGAACGTCTGGATAATGTCCATCTGGACGGCAGCCGACTGATCCGAGGACCCACCCATGATTGCGACTGAGAGTGCTTTATCGTCGTCCTTCTGGTATTTCGCCACCTGCAGCCCGAGCTTCACGACGTCTGCGGACGAATGTGAGACCAGCGTCAGCATCGCTGTCGAGAAGACGTTCGCCATTGTGGCCCCGTCGATCTTCTTGAAGAAGTCGATGCCAGTCTCGCCCAGCTGAAGCACCACCGACTCAGGCGAATCCTTCAACATCGTCACGGAGTTGCGGGCATCCTCAAGCTGCACCGAGAGCTGGTAGAGCTCCTCGGCCACGGCGGCCGCGCCCTCCTGGTCCAGGGACGACGTCTTCGATGCTCTTGCGCTCAGGCGGGTAAGGAGGTTCTCGAAGTCGCGGTTCCTGTACTTCCTGGACCAGAGCAACGAGTTCCCCGAGTTGGACTCGACTTCCTCGATCAACTGGCGCCCGCCATCGACGCTGTTGGCGTCGGTATGCTTGTGCTTCTTGGGCTTCGCAGTCGGCGGTTCCTCCAGGCCCTCGGACGCCTTGATCTTGGAACCATGCAGGGCGTCCTCGGCGAAGGCCCCGAGGAGCGGCCCGCGTCGCTCCGCGGGCCGCCCTTGTCACCCTGGTACCTGCGGAGCCCGTGCCCGAGCGACTGCGGCCGATTGCTGCGACAACTCAGAACGCTATTGGCGCCATCAAGCTCCGAACCGTCTGAGATCGACACTGGGGCCCGACTTGACGCAGACGATCCTCCGGCACCCAGACCCCTCTGCGCGCCGACAGGGTTGCGAGGGCGCCTCGTCGCTCGCACGATGCCGACTCCTTCGGCGTCTTCCCGATGCTGCAATCTGGCGGTCTCTTCGTCCTCGTGCATCTCCTGCGCGCCGAAGCTGGCGGACTTCTTGACGCCGCGCTTGAAGCGGCAGCTGCCCTTCAGAAGGTTTTTTTTTTTTTTTTTTTTTTTTTTTTTTTTTTTTTTTTTTTTTTTGGGGGGGGGGCGGTGGCGTCATGGCGCGCCAGCGGGACACTGCGAGTCGAAGTGGGGGGGGGGGGGCCGAAGTCCCGAGATGGATGGGGGGTGGAGACCAGGAGGTCCCGAATGCATACCTTTTCGTTTAATGGGGCCGCGAGGCCCCTCGGATTCGGATCCTGAGACGCGGCGTGCCAAGACGCCCCCGCCCCTCCGAGCCCCCTCAACAAGCCTTCGGCTTCTCGACGACGAAAACCCCGTACTCGCCCGTCTCGCCCCAGCCGCGCTCGAAGCCCAGCTCCTTCTCGATGTAACCGACGAGCTCGCCCCCGTCTTCGAAGTCCAAGTTGCGCGACTCCGCGAACTCGCCGAGCTCTTCAAACACGCCCTCCTCGAATGCCTCATCGAAGCGCTCCTCGCCCTTCTTCGACGTCGCCGACGTATTAGCCGAATGCTCGGCCTGCATCCTGTTCTCCCCAGAGGCTCTGTCCTGCCTGAGGTTCTCCTGGCGCTCCTGCTCCTCTGGGCCCTTCTCCTCCCGCATCCTCAAGACATCCGTCTGCTCGGTTCCGACTGGGAAGTACTTCTGCCTGACGTAAATGCAATGGCCGCTCGCGTTGCCCATGGGAACCTTCCCTCCAGCTTTATTCCGTTCGCACTTCGGCCACCGCAGGGCCACGTTGCCTATGCAGTGCCTGTCGTATTTGTGAGTGGTCTGGTCGCAGCTTTTGCACAGCCTCGCGCGCGCGAGCAAGAGCTCGTGCTTCGCAACCAGCTCAGACTCAGGCTCCTCCTCCTCCTCGGGCACCGCGGAATTCTCGATTCGCCTCCTCCTGGAAGCCTGATCCCTGTCCTGCTGCTTGCCGACGCGGGCGATGCCGCGCTTGCCCATGGCGGCGGGCGCGCTGGCTGCAGCGCTGCAGCGACGAGGGAGGCTGGAGGCTGGCTGGGCTGACTGGCGAGCCCTGGCTCGCGGAAGGCCCTAAAGGCCCTGCCCGAATCCCGAGCTCAAGCGGTTGCGGACACTCAAGGGCAATGCGGTGGACGGCACCTCCAGGCCCAAGCCAAAGGCGACATGCCCTGGGCGAGTGAGCGGGGCAGAGCAGGGCCAACCTAGAACGCTTTCGGTTCCGCCGAAGAATGCGCAGAGCAACTCCGATACGCATTCATACTGAGAACGGACCAGCCCCGCGATGTAGACGCGGGAAGCGCCAAAGGAGGACGACAAGGAAGTGCGATTAAGCAAGCCAAGCTGGAGTCCTGAACGGCCTGCCCACTCATGGCAAAAAGACTGGCTCATGCATGTTGACGATTCCTCACGTTGACCATGGGAACGACATTGGGGGGGAACTCCGAATCACTCGAACGGGCTCGCCTGGGCCAGTCTCGGCTCTGGCCAACGCCACATCATTATGGCAGAATGGTAGCCCGTAAAAGACACAGTTGCGCATTGCCTACTGCGTGAGGCCGTCTCAAGCGAAACGACTCAGCGGCCACGCGGTGGGTAATGCCATTGTTGGAAGCACCTGGTGCTATTCTGCGCGGTGGTGTGAGCATATACAAACGGTCATGCACATCCTCCGCGCGCGCCGCATAGCGCCTACAGTTGTACGCAACGAAAACTACGTAAAACCCATTAGGGAAAACCCAATGTAAATCTTTTTTAAATCCGATTTGGAGCGGCGGCCATCTCAATGGGCGATTATCAAAACCGCATGCGCCAGTGCGTGCGCGGTGTCATGTGTGTAGCGCTCACGCAAGGCTATACCATGGGGACGATGTTAACCTGAAAACCAAATTTGGAAAACCCGATGTAACACTTTATTTTCTGATCTGAAGACGCGGCCATCTGAATGTGCGATTAACACAAACCGATTACGCAAGCACGCGCCGTTCCGCGTGTCGCGTGCATGCAGTTCTATACAACGTGAGCGATGTTAACTCGAAAACCCACTGGGGAAAACCCAATGTAATTCTTCATTCTCTGAGCGGAAGAGGCGAGCATCTGATTCCGCGATTCTTCGGGGAAAAAAAACTTACGCCAACGCAAGACGCGAAGCGCGCGCGCCGATCCGTTCCGTGGGTAGTGCGTATGCAAATCAATACCATTGGGAGCGATGTTAACTCGAAAGCCCAATGGGGACAACCCAATGTAAATTTTCATTCTCTGAGCGGGAGAGGCGATCATCTCAATGTCAAAACCGCGTGAACCAGCGCGCGCCGCGGCGCGCCCGCGAAGTTCCGCGTGTGTAGCGTGCGTGCAGTGCTATACAACGTGACGAAGTTAGCTCGAAAAACCAAAAGGGAAGTCCGCATGTAATTTTGCATTCCATGAGCGGATGACGCGGCCATCTCAATGCGCGATTATCAAAAACTGCTGACGCAAGCGCGCGCCGCGGCGCGCGCGCGTGCCGTTCCGTTCCGTGCGCAACGTGTCTGCAATTCTATACAACGTGAGCGATGTTAGCTCGAAAACCCAATGGGCAAAACCCAATGTAAATTTTCATTCTCTGAGCGGACGAGGTGGCTACCTCATTGTGCGGTTAGCAGAACCACTTGCACGCGCCGCGGCGCGCGCGCGCGCCGTTCCGTGCGCGGCGCGCATGCAATTCTATACCACGGGAGCGATGTTAACTCGAAAACCCAATGGGCAAAACCCAATGTGAATTTTTATTCTCTGAAAGGAAGAGGCGATCATCGCATTGCGTGATTGTCAAAAAACGTAGGCGCGCCGCGGCGCGCGCGCGCGCTCCCGTTTCCGTCTGCAGCGCGCGCGCAGTTTGTTCTGTTCGATACACTGTGAGCGACGTTCGCTCAACAACCCAATGGCGAAAACTCGCACGCAAATGCTTTTATCTTCTCATCGAGGAAGCGGTAGTCCCAATGCGCGCGGCACGCAGGAGGTGCATGCACCACGCACAGCGCGCGCGGCGCGAACGATGTTTTTGTATCTTGAAGTGCAGACAAGCCACCATGTTGGTTTGGGAAACGAAGTGATTCCATAGCGGTGACCGATCGGATGTCAAAAATATCACAGACCCGCTATATATATATATATATATATATATATATAAAAAATAAACTTAAACCATCATGAGAGTGTGTGGGGGTGGGGTGGGGGGGGGGGCTCGCGCGCGCGCCGTTCGATGGCCGGGCCAGCTGGGCGTCTATAGCGATGGCCCATTGTAACTGGGGGGGCCAGAAGCCAAAGCTGTCAGGGATCAGGTTAATGTTGCATGCCAACATGTCGGCGTCTCTCTTGCTGAGGGGATATTAAGCCATCGCACGCGCCACACGCGCGCCATGCAATGGCTGGGCTTCTACATAGCTGCTCCATGTTAACATGGACGTTGCACAGTGGGCTCAATGTACCGCGAACAATGATCTACGCGCGCGCACATGGCACGTGCTGTGGTTCTACAAGCGACCATGGAGGCTGACATGTTGGCCGCTGACCTCGACAGCTGAAGTGAGCCACCGACGACGACCGAACCGAACCAATCTCTAAATTCTGAATAACGTGGGCCATCGGGACGCACATGGAGTCCGTGGAGTCTTCCAATGCGAACGCGACCGTCGCGAAGGCTAAGCCGAAATCCAATTGATGATAACTTAGCTTCGCGACCAGCAAGACATATATTCTTCTGTGCGCCATCTGGCATGTGACACCTGGCATCTGGCATCTGTCTGGCAACGCTGCGTGTCCTGGCATCGGTCATATCAAAATGCGCGCGGCATGATGTCAAACATGGATCAGCATTGCAAAAGAAACCTGAGTATTCAGGTCTGGTCAGGTTTATGCAGGCCACAATCAGGTTTTATTCAGGTGCATTCAGGTTTATTCAGGTTCATCCAAGGCTTGTTCAGGGTTTATTCAGGTTCATTTAAGTTTATTCAGGTTCATGCAAGTTTATTCAGGTTTCATTCAGGTTATAACTGTAGGGTTTCGTCGAAAATCCCCCTACAAGGGGATTTCCGACGAAAAAATAAATTAGCCTGGCGAAGGACCCAACCATATGCAGTTGTGAATGCCGCAATTGTGCTGGGTGGTGGCGGACGCATGCGGGCGGTGCCACTGGGACCTTCGGTGGAGCTCCCTATGGGGCCACGAAACGCTGTACTGGGTGGGTGAGACGCGGTCAGCAAGGGCTGTGCTGCGTGGTGGCGGACGCATGCGAGCGGTGCCACTGGGACCTTCGGTGGAGCTCCCTATGGGGCCACGAAGCGCTGTACTGGGTGGGTGAAACGCAAGCAGGGAGCAAGGGCTGTGCAGGGTGGTGGCAGACGCATGCGGGCGGTGCCGCTGGGACCTTTGGTGGAGCTCCCTATAGGGCTACGAAGCGCTGTTCTGGGTGGGTGAAGCGCAGGGAACAAGGGCTGTGCTGGGTGGTGGCGGACGCAAGCGGACAGTGCCACTGGGACCTTTGGTGGAGCCCCCTATGGGGCCACGAAGCGTGCGAGGGGTGTGCCAGAATGGAGTGTGGAACCGCATGGCGCAGCCACTGGGGCCTTCGGTGGAACCCCCTTATGGAGCCACGAAACGTGTGAGGGGTGTGCCGAAATGGGGGGGTGGAACCGCATGCGAGCGCAGCCACTGCGGCGTTCGGTGGAGCTCCCTATGGGGCCACGAGACGTGTGAAGGGCGTGCCGAAAAAGGGTGTGGAACCGCATGCGAGCGCAGCCACTGGGGCCTTCGGTGGAGCTCTCTATGGGGCCACGAACCGTGTGAGGGGTGTGCCGAAATGGGGGGGGGAACCACATGCGAGCGCAGCCACTGGGGCGTTCGGTGGAGCTCCCATGGAGCCACCCACGAAGCGTGTGAGGGGTGTGCCGAAATGGGGGGTGGAACCGCATGCGGGCGCAGCCACTGGGGCCTTCGGTGGAGCTCCCTATGGGGCCACGAAACGTGTGAGGGGTGTGCCAGAATGGGGGGTGGAACCGCATGCGGGCGCAGCCACTGGGGCCTTCGGTGGAGCTCCCTATGGGGCCACGAACGTGTGAGGGGTGTGCCAGAATGGGGGGTGGAACCGCATGCGGCGCAGCCACTGGGCGTTCGGTGGAGCTCCCTATGGGGCCACGAAACGTGTGAGGGTGTGCCAGAATGGGGGGTGGAACCGCATGCGGGCGCAGCCACTGGGGCCTTCGGTGGAGCTCCCTATGGGGCCACGAAACGTGTGAGGGGTGTGCCAGAATGGGGGGTGGAACCGCATGCGGGCGCAGCCACTGGGGCCTTCGGTGGAGCTCCCTATGGGGCCACGAAACGTGTGAGGGGTGTGCCAGAATGGGGGGTGGAACCGCATGCGGGCGCAGCCACTGGGGCCTTCGGTGGAGCTCCCTATGGGGCCACGAACGTGTGAGGGGTGTGCCAGAATGGGGGTGGAACCGCATGCCACTGGGGCCTTCGGTGGAGCTCCCCACGAAACAGAATGGGGGGTGGAACCGCATGCGGGCGCAGCCACTGGGGCCTTCGGTGGAGCTCCCTATGGGGCCACGAAACGTGTGAGGGGTGTGCCAGAATGGGGGGTGGAACCGCATGCGGGCGCAGCCACTGGGGCCTTCGGTGGAGCTCCCTATGGGGCCACGAAACGTGTGAGGGGTGTGCCAGAATGGGGGGTGGAACCGCATGCGGGCGCAGCCACTGGGGCCTTCGGTGGAGCTCCCTATGGGGCCACGAAACGTGTGAGGGGTGTGCCAGAATGGGGGGTGGAACCGCATGCGGGCGCAGCCACTGGGGCCTTCGGTGGAGCTCCCTATGGGGCCACGAAACGTGTGAGGGGTGTGCCAGAATGGGGGGTGGAACCGCATGCGGGCGCAGCCACTGGGGCCTTCGGTGGAGCTCCCTATGGGGCCACGAAACGTGTGAGGGGTGTGCCAGAATGGGGGGTGGAACCGCATGCGGGCGCAGCCACTGGGGCCTTCGGTGGAGCTCCCTATGGGGCCACGAAACGTGTGAGGGGTGTGCCAAAATGGAGGGTGGAACCGCATGCGGGCGCAGCCACTGGGGCCTTCGGTGCTCCCTATGGGGCCACGAAACGTGTGAGGGGTGTGCCAGAATGGGTGTGGGAGGGGGAGGAGGGGGGAGGAAGGGGAGGAGGAGGAAGGAGGAGGAAGGAGGAACGCGGGGCGACGTCTCTTCAAAACGAGGACCCAACACCACAGGATGGTTGGGAAAAAATGCCCCCAAAAGGTCAAACAATTTTCAAAAAATAGTCACCAGACTATTTATTGTTATTTTTTGATTATTTTTTGATTATTTTATTTTTCGTCGGCACCCCATGTCGGGGGACAGGCCGGACTCAACTGTAAGGGGGTGGTGCAATAGCTTTGGGGCAACTGTGTTACCAATGTATTGCGCCAGATAATTGTTTTGCATTGTATTGCAAGTACTGTGTTGCACGCGAAAGTACAGCAATACATCTGCGCCCCGAAATGTATTGCACGCCCCATATGTATTGCAACCCCACATATACATAGAGCACCAAATCTATTGCACCCCCTTGTCGCTGACCCCCCTTTTGGGTCAACCCGAACTTGGGAGGCCCCGAAATGGCCTCCGGTCCGGACGCCGACGATAGCGCAAAGCACCTCCGGCGCGGTCCTCTCGATTCGCCGGGAGGTCTGAGCCTCTCCCTCGGGGCAGCGGCGGGCCGAAGCGTGCCCGCGGGGGCCGCGGGTCCCTGTGGAGTACTGGCCGAGCGTCAGTATCAGCGGCCGGCTCGAGAAGTAGGCGGGGGGGACCTCCTGGTGGGGTCGCGGGGAGGCACAAAGCTGGGGGCGGGCAGGCAGCCGATCCTGGGGGGGGTCTCCTCCTCTTCTCCCTCCCGTCCCCCCTCACTCCACCCCCTCGCTCGCTCCATCGCCTCTTCCTTCTGGTCTTACTCCTCAGGGGTGTATCATGAAGTTGTTTTTCAAGTGTTCGCGTTCAGTTCTCCCCTCCCCCTCCCCAGTAACTTCTCTTTGTCGAATGCACAGGCCTCAGGGGTCCCCTAACAGTCTGGTGATCACATCGTCTGGCGAACCAGCGGTAATTCGGGGTGAGCGGCCAGTTTGGGAGGCAGACCCGCATGCCCGAAAGCAACAGTGTCCAACAATCCCTTCTGGCAACTCCCGACTTGTGCTTGCAGATCGAACGCCTGGTGTATCGAGCCGGTGCAGGCACTTGGGGGCACGCGCACACACGTGCATACAGTAGGAGCGCGACCACAAGAAACCTTCCGCGAGAAACCCAACCATGAGACGCCAGGACGTCCATGGATTTTTTGGTGTGGGAACGTGACGCGCTCCATAGCAAGGCCAGCGAAACCCAAGAAACCCAGGGCACCCTGGAGGCAAGCAGGGTGTTTCTTGGCATGGGTCTCCACTGTACAGGCACACACACACACACATATATATATATATATACACATATATATATATATATATATATATATATATATATATATATATATATAGAGGCACGTACGTTCATACGTACATGCGCGTACATGTATGCATATGTACGTGTACATATACGTAGTTCATGCGTACATGCGCGTAGACCTATGCATACATATGCGCACTTCCTCGGCACGCCCGCGAAGTACTTCACGTTCTTGCCTCGCCTCCCCCCTCCCCGCGTCCCTACGTGCCCGATGTGCTCCCGACAAATCTCGCCCGTTGCCCGACCAACGCCTGCGCTTGCTCCGGCTCGCTTGCGCCTGCTGCCTTACAAAGTGTATGTAAACATGGAGAGCGAGGGAGAAAGGGAGAAAGAGAGATAGGGAGATATAGAGAGAGAAAGAGGAGAAGGAGAGGGAGCTATGTAGAGGGAGAGAGAGAGAGAGAGAGCACATAGAAAGAGAGAGAGAGAGGTAGAGAGGAAAGTGGAACAAGCATGAGAGGACGGGGACAACAAAAAAAAACAAAAAGACGCGCGTTGCATGCCGTGCAGCTCGGCAATTCCTGTGGCCTGGACTCCAATGTCTGCTGCGCTAGGCGCGTGCCGAGGCAAAGGGAATGAACCGCCGCGTCTCCGGCTGATGGAAATGGTGGAAGTCGCTGTCCAACTCGATGGGCAACAACTTCTCCCTCTTCGCGCGGCCGCTAAGATCAATCTTCGCGGAGACCACCGGGAATGGGCGAGTATCGAAGGTGTCGGGATGGCGGAGTAATCGCAGCGTGTGTAGTGGAGTAGTGGAATCTGGACGAATCCGCAGGACGAAACATCCACGCGCGGAAAATGTGCACATCGGAGGGCGAACCGAGGAGGGCGAACCGACAGGAGGGATCCAGAACACATTCTTCCGATCTGGCCGAATCGAATCGACTCGAGCCAATTATCGATCGAACATGACGGGTGATCAAAATGATTTTTTGGGGACGGCGCGGCCACCAATCATATGGGATGGCCGAATCGAAGGCAAGAGTACCAAGCCGCCATATGTTCCCGCACGGTGAGGCTGCGCCCCGTCAAGCAAGCCGGCCGAATCGTGGTGTAACCCTGGGATCAAATCGATCCAAAAAACAACCGTGCAGAATTGAACGAACTATCGGGAACGAATCGCACACTACCGACCACACAAACTTACAATAGAGTCGTGCGAACAAGCCGACCCGTAGAACGAGGATCGGTCTTTAGAACCCTCCAAATACGGGGATCGAATTATCTGTTCGACGCTCTTATTGACGGACTGGGGCCCCACCAATAGCGGAAAACAAATTAATTACCCGCGGCAACGGCCACGCCCCAACGACGACGACGAGATGAAAGAGATTGTGAGCAACGCACCCGGCGAGCATTTGGTCAATCAATGTTGCAATTATCTTGTAAACGTTCTCAAGATTCCTCTGTCGCACGCGGTAGCCCAGGGAACAATAACCCCGATGAGAAAGAATCCCGTAACATTACACAGCCCGCCCAGAAGAAAAGTAATCTCTGCCGCGACGCCGGTGACGCTTACGACTATGACTAAGATTACGACTACGACTGCCACACGCGACGGCGATTGCGACTACAATTCCGAGTACCATCGCGACTCCAATCACGATTGTAATCACGACGACAATCATGACCTCACTGGCAACAACGGGTTCCGACTGCACTCCTCATGAGACAACTCTCGCGAGTCCTCTCGTTTGTACGGTAGCCCCCCCCATTGTTTAGTCCCCAAGGAGAAGAAACCACAACATTACTTAGTAAGCCCAACAATAGAAACACAAAAATCTCCGCCGCGACGACAAACCCGACAACGATGGGCCCGAGACTGTATTAGTAGACGTAGTAGTAGTAGTAGTAGTAGTAGTAGTAGTAGTAGTAGTAGTAGTAGTAGTAGTAGTAGTAGTAGTAGTAGTAGTAGTAGTAGTAGTAGTAGTAGTAGTAGTAGTAGTAGTAGTAGTAGTAGTAGGTAGTAGTAGTAGTAGTAGTAGTAGTAGTAGTAGTAGTAGTAGTAGTAGTAGTAGTAGTAGTAGTAGTAGTAGTAGTAGTAGTAGTAGTAGTAGTAGTAGTAGTAGTAGTAGTAGTAGTAGTAGTAGTAGTAGTAGTAGTAGTAGTAGTAGTAGTAGTAGTAGTAGTAGTAGTAGTAGTTAGTAGTAGTATAGTAGTTAGTAGTAGTAGTAGTAGTAGTAGTAGTAGTAGTCGTAGTAGTAGTAGTAGTAGTAGTAGTAGTAGTAGTAGTAGTAGTAGTAGTAGTAGTAGTAGTAGTAGTAGTAGTAGTAGTAGTAGTAGTAGTAGTAGTAGTAGTAGTAGTAGTAGTAGTAGTAGTAGTAGTAGTAGTAGTAGTAGTAGTAGTAGTAGTAGTAGTAGTAGAAGCAGTGGTAGAAGCAGTGGTAGTGATGATAAACGTCTCCGTCGTAGTAGTAGTAGTAGTAGTAGTAGTAGTAGTAGTAGAAGTAGGAGTAGTAATCGTAATCGTAGTCGTAGAATTAGTAGTGAGAGTCGTAATCGGAGTAGTCTGAGTGGTAGTGGTAGTAATCATAGAAATCGCAATGAAAGGTGGTCGTAGTAGTAGTAGTTATCGTAGTAGTATTAGTAGTATTAGTAGTAGTAGTAGTAGTAGTAGTAGTAGTAGTAGTAGCAGTAGTGGTAGTAGTAGTAGTAGTAGTAGTAGTAGTAGTAGTAGTAGTAGTAGTGGTAAGTAATGCCAGTAATACTGGTAGTCGTAGTAGTAGTAATAGTAGTAGTAGTAGTAGTAGTAGTAGTCGTAATAGTAGTAGTAGTAGTAGTAGTAGTACTAGTAGTAGTAGTAGTAGTAGTAGTAGTAGTAGTAGTACTAGTAACAGTAGTACTTGCTGCAAAACTAGAAGTAGCAGTACTTGTGATAGTAGAAGTAGTCGTCGTAGCGGTAGTAGTGGTAGTAGTTGTAGTAGTAGTAGTAGCAGCTGTAGACGTTCAACTAGTAGTGGCGGTGGTAGTAAGAGTAGTCGAAGTAGTAGCGGCAGTAGTAGTCGTAGTCGCAATCCTAAAAATAGTAGTAGTAGTAGTTGTAGTAGTAGTAGTCGTTGTAAACGTAGCAGAAGTCGAAATAGTAATAGTAGTCATAGTAGTATTCGTACACGTAGAAATACAAGTAGAAATCGCAACAATAGTGGTAGTAGTAGTGGTAATAGTAATAATCGTGGTAATGGTTGCGTAATAGTGGTAGTAGTAGATGTAAACGTGTTAGCAATAGTACTGGTAGTAATAGTAGTAGTAGTAGTAGTAGTAGTAGTAGTAGTAGTAGTAGTAGTAGCAGTGGTCGTACTGGAAATAGTAGTAGTTGTCGCAGTCGCAGTAGGGCGTGGTAGTGATAATCGTAGTCGCAGTGCTAGTAGTAGCGATCGTTAAAACAAAAAGACAATCGAACTAGTAAGGGTAGTCCTTGTAGTACTAGTAGCAATAATAACAACAACATTTAGAACATATGTAGTACGTGTAGTCGTAGACGTAGTAGTTGTAACGTCGCGATCGTAGTGGCAATGTCACGTAGGAGTAAAACTGTGGGCATAACAAATGCAAGCGTACGTATTAGTGGGATGCAAAATGGTAGCAAAACAACGTAGTATTACTAGTCAAGATGTGGTCGTAACCGTGGGAACAACAACAATAGCAACAGTGGTAGCCATAGCAGCCGTAGTCGCAGTAGTAGTGGTGGTAGTTATCGTAGTGGTAGTAGTGGTAATAAGTCGTAGTAGTAGTAATGGGACACATATAGGAACCATAGTAGTAGTAATAAGAGTCGTCGTAGTAGTAGCCGTAGCCGTGGAAATTGTAAATCTCGTGGCGGCCATGGAACTAAAAATAACACAAATAGTCGTAGTCGTAGTAGTCGTAAAGAAACCGTATGCACGTAATCGTAATAGCCGTCGTAGGAGGAGGTAGTTGTAGTGGGAATATTAATCGTAGTTGTAGAAGTAATGATGGCAATCGTAGTCGCAGTAGTAATATAAGCAAGCGTCGTACTCGCACGAACAAGTGTAATGCCAGGAATAACCGTGGTAGTCGTACGATCATAGTCGTAGTCGCAGCAGTAGTAGTAGTAGTAGTAGTAGTAGTAGTAGTAGTAGTAGTAGTAGTAGTAGTAGTAGTAGTAGTCGTAATAGTAGTAGTTGTTGTACTAGTAATAGTAGGAGTAGCCGTGGTAGTGGTAGGAATGCTCGTAGTAGATGTGGTCGTAATAACCGTGGTCGTAGTAGTAGTAGTAGTAGTAGTAGTAGTCATAACACTAGTTTGAGTAATAGAAGTAGTGGTGGTAGTAGCCGTAGCAGCACCAATGGTAAAGGCTGGACTCGTACTAGTCGTAGCCGTAGTATCATTGTTCACATTATGATTAGAAGTAGTAACAATACTAATACTTGTAGCAATAGGAAGAAAGAATATAGTAACAATGGTAGCAACAGTCGTTGTAACGGTACGGGCCTTCGTAGTAGTAGTAATACTAATACATTGGTAGAAGTTGTTGTAGTGCTAGGTGTCGAACTAGATGCAGTCGCAGCATCGTGGTAGCAACAGCAGGAATAGTAGCAATAGCACTGGTGGTCGTCGTGGCAATCGTAAACATGATACTAGTAGA
The DNA here is from genome assembly GCA_963575745.1 of Prorocentrum cordatum. Lineage (NCBI taxonomy): Eukaryota > Dinophyceae > Prorocentrales > Prorocentraceae > Prorocentrum > Prorocentrum cordatum. Next base: position 1,212,943 of record CAUYUJ010004113.1, on the reverse strand, counting down.
AATAGTTGTAGCTGTAGCAATAGAAGTAGCCGCAATAAAAGAAGCAACAGTAGCCGAAATAGCCGTAATGGTCAGAGTCGTAGCAGTAGTAGTAGTAGTAGTTTTAGTAGTAGTAGTAGTAGTAGTAGTAGTAGTAGTAGTAGTAGTAGTAGTAGCAGTAATAAGAATACTAATAGTAGTAGTCGCAGTCGTAGTCGTAGTAGTAGTAGTAGTAGTAGTAGTAGTAGTAGTAGTAGTCGTAGTAGTCGTAGTAGTAGTAGTAGTAGTCGTAGTCGTAGTAGTAGTAGTAGTAGTAGTAGTAGTAGTAGTAGTAGTAGTAGTAGTAGTAGTAGTAGTAGTAGTAGTAGTAGTAGTAGTAGTAGTAGTAGTAGTAGTAGTAGTAGTAGTAGTAGTAGTAGTAGTAGTATAGTAATAGTAGTAGTAGTAGGAGTAGTAGTAGTAGTCTTGGAGATAGGATTATTTCTTCGTGGAAATTGTAATGATATGGGTATCATGATGAACAGAACGGCGATGGAAATACAATAATGGTCGTCGTCGTCAGTTTTTTCCGCCATTGCCACCGTAGTCATACTAAGAAGTGAAGTGGTAGTAGTGGTAGTCGTAGTAGTAGTCGTAGTAGTAGTAGTAGTAGTAGTAGTAGTAGTAGTAGTAGTAGTAGTAGTAATAGTAGTAAAAGCAATAGTAGTAGTACTGGTAGTCGTCGTAGTCGTAGATGGGGGTCGTGGCCATGGTAGTAGTAGAAGTCGAAGTGGTCGTAGTAGTAGTAGTAGTAGTCGTAGTAGTAGTAGTAGTAGCAATAAGAGTAGTAGTGGTAGTCGTAGCCGTACAGTAGTAGTCGTAGTAGTCGTAGTCGTAGTCGTAGTAGTAGTAGTAGTAGTAGTAGTAGTAGTAGTAGTAGTAGTACTAGTACTAGTACTAGTAGTAGCAGGTGGTGGTACTTGAAATGATGTGAATTGTACCGGGGGCATTAGTATTCGTGGTCGTGGTCGTGGTCGCGGTTGTAGTCTTACTCATAGTAGTAGTAATCGTAGTCGTAGTAGTCGTAGTAGTAATCGAAACAGTCGTAGTAATATCAATACAAGTAGTATTTAAAGATAAACATGCCGATATCAGTTGGAGTAGTAGTCATAGGCGTAGTCGTAGTAGTCGTACTAATGGTAACCGTAGTAGCCGTAGTCGTATCAATAATCGGGTTAGTAATAATAATCGTAGTAATAGTAATAGTAGTAGTAGTACTAGTAGTAGTAGTAGTAGTCGTAATAGTAACAGTAAAACGATTCGCAGTCGTACTGGTCGTAATAATATCATTCGTAGCCGTAGAATAAAAGTAGGAGTAGTCGTAGTACCACTGGTCGTAGTCGCAGTCGCAAACGTAGCAGTTGCAGTAGTAGTAAAAGTAGTAGTAGTAATCGTCGTCGTCGTCGTAATAGTGATACTAGTAGTAGTAGTCGTAGTAGTAGTAGTAGTAGTAGTAGTAGTAGTAGTAGTAGTAGTAGTAGTAGTAGTAGTAGTAGTAGTCGTAGTAGTAGTAGTAGTAGTAGTAGTAGTAGTAGTAGTAGTAGTAGTAGTGTAGTAGTAGTAGTAGTAGTAGTAGTAGTAGTAGTAGTAGTAGTAGTAGTAGTAGTAGTAGTAGTAGTAGTAGTAGTAGTAGTAGTAGTAGTAGTAGTAGTAGTAGTAGTAGTATTAGTAGTAGAAGAAGTAGTAGTAGTAGTAGTAGTAGTAATAGTAGTAAAAGCAATAGTAGTAGTACTGGTAGTCGTCGTAGTCGTAGTAGTAGTAGTAGTAGTAGTAGTAGTAGTAGTGGTGGTACTACTAGTAGTAGTAGAAATAGTAGTGGTAGTAGTGGTCGTGGTAGTAATAACAGTGATAGTAATAGTACGCTAGCCGTAGTCTTAACACGACTGTTAGTCTTAGCAATGATCCGAATAGTGCATATCGTACTATTCCTACTAATAGCCGTGGTCGTCGTAGTAGGTCGTAGTAGTGGTGCTGGCCGTAAAAATAATCGCGAAGGCAACCAACAAAAAGTAGCAGTACGAACTGGAGGATCAGGAGAGCGAGGAGTGGCAGGAGGAGGAGGAAAAGGAGGAGGAGCAGGGGGAGGACGAGGGGAGAAAGAAGAGGAGGAGGACTAGCAGGAGGAAGAGAAGGGACGAGTTCGATTCCCCGCCGAGAGAAAGAAGGGGTCCATCCACCTCATCCCTCCTCCTCCTCCTCCTCCCCCCTCCCTCCCTCCCCGTCCTCATCCTTCTCCTCCTCCTCCTCCTCCTCCTCCTCCTCCTCTGTTGCGTTAGACCAGCCTGAACGAGAAACTGTGGCGCTAGTGGCGAACAAAAACGACCCGGGTCAAAAGCACCTGGCGGGCGCCGCGGGAAATGTGGGAGAGCCAACGCTGGAGAAGACTGTTCGTGAAAGTATGCGCCCGCCAGGTGCGACGAAAAATCTTGCCTGTCTCAAAACAATGCTGTGGCACGTGCTAAAATGGCACAATAGACGTGAACGCAGCTGCGCAGAGTAACGGCCTCAAGATATAAGCGTGTACACGCCCCTTCCACCGCCGCACCGCATCAATAGCCAACCCCCGCTTCCAATCCCCAAGGACACTGTGCCGCCAGCTGTGCTACAGGCGTGATTTGCAGTTGAGCGTGAGCGGAGTGAGGACTAATGTCCGATGTGAGGCCAACAGAGAAGTGGGCATGTGCGGCTGATCTTTACGGCCGCGCGGGTTGTAGGCAGTCGGTGCGCCACATACTTACACGTGGGCAAATTGCTCACGCGTGCGGTGTGGGCCCTACCAGAGTCAGCCTGTAAGTAGGAACATCCGATCCCACATTTAATGGGGGCGTACCCTGTAAGTTGACTAGCAATGTTTGGGTTGCGACCCAGGCTTTGTTCTTAAGCGGACCCAAACCCTGTGATGCGGGTGGGGGATAAAAAGGGTATGCGGATCACCAGGGAGAGGTACAGATGGGTAGTGTGTGCGAGTAGTGGACCAACGTCTGGTTCTCAATGGGGTCGTGCCCCTATAGGTACCAAAGTACGCGCCGTATTCGACTGCGAAGGTGGCGTGCCATACTAGGGCTGCGGCCGCTTTGCAAGCGCATCCTAAACCTGCTTGTGAACGTGGGCAGCGTGTCGGACACCGCGACGGAGAAAAGGGGTGTAAGGCGCATCGATGAAGGAACGAGAGCGGAGTGATAATACATGTCCGATGTGAGCCATGTGACAAGTAGGCATGTGCAGCTGGTAATTATTGATGCGCGGGTGGTGCGCACTTGGTGCGAGATATCCGTACACGTGGGCAAATTGCTCACGCGTGCGGCGTGGCAACCAGCAGAAAATCAGCGTGTAGGCACATCCGAACCCACTCTCAGTGGGGGCTTCTCAAGTAAACTTATCTTGTAAACAATGCTTGCGCTGCGACCCGGGGTTTTAGGCGGCCCCCCAAACCTGTGACGTTGGTCAGGTCAGGGGAATAACATTATAGCAAAGAGAGAGAAAGAGAGATGTAAAAAGTAAAACGGGCAAGCAATACCATACGGTCTGGTTCGCTGAATGGGGTAGTACCCTGTTGGGGACCCAAATACACACAGCGTGCGGCTGCAAGAGGAGGGTCGCCTGCACCAGGGTCCCTCAAAAAGGTGCCTAGCAATACTAGGGCTGCGAAGCCACCAGCGTGTCGGACCCGCGACGGGGAAAAGATGGGGTGTAAGGCGCATCAATGAGAGTGGGAGAGCCGTGGGGGTCGACACTTGTGTGTACGTGGCTGCGTACTGCGCATGGGCGAGGTTCATCTGTTGTATTTTGCGGTAATAGATGAGATGCGAGCACTGCAGGTGGATGTCGCGGTGAGCTGCTACAATTGTGTGCTTAGTATATGGCTTGTCCCGCGTCGTTTCGGCTTGTCGGTTTAGGCTTGGGAGGAGTCTTGTGTAGTCGCACGATCTGCTTGGGCGGAGGCTCTTTGAATGGTGCACTAAGTGGATGGTCGCGGAGGCTGCTGATGTAGATCTCGTATCGCGTCTGGTGTGATCGGGGCCTGTCGATGTAGTTCTGGAAGGTCGGGTATCGTAAATTGTTAACGAAAACGATGCTCAGGTTGAAGATGAGAAGAGGAAACCAACACTGTCGGCTTACTCTTCTCGCTGATGCGTTGTGCTGCTACTGCTTGTGCTGCGACCATGTTGTCCCTCCTCCTCTCCTCCTCCTCCTCCTCCCCCTCCTCCTCGTCCTCCTCCTGCTCCTCCTCCCTCTTCCTGCTTCCCCTCCTCCCTCCTCCTGCTTTTGCTCCCCCCTCCCCCTCCCCTGCGAAAGCCCGCTGCTTGCACCGAAAGCGCAGCGGGCGAAGGGCGCGCGCCTGGCTGGACAGCGGGCGCCACGGGTGCGGGGGACCGGCAGACGAGCGGCCCGTCGGCCCGAGGGGTGGAGCAGCCGGCACGGCGCTTCCGGTGCGGCTTCGGCGGGAGCGCTGCGTTCAGGGGGGGCCTACTCGGGCCTGCTGGGGGGGCGCTTTTGATGGCCAGGGCTCCGAGGTGCTTCGTCGGCTGGAGCGGGCGGCCCCGGCCCGTCGCCCAAGGCTGCCCTGTGTCAGTGCCTCCACTGCGCTCAGAAAGCTTGGTTGCGCCAGTCCTGCTACTCCAGCTAATTATTCCGCTCCTCCGCCTGCTCCTCCTCGTCCTCCTCCTGCACCCTCCTCCCCCGTGGCCGTTTTGCAAGCAGGCGGCTGAGCTTTGCAGGTGCGCATCTCCAGAACGGCTCGCACATGCGAGCCGAAGTGCCTCGGTCGGGGGTTCGCTACCTCCACTCTTTCAGCCTCGTCCCATACATTGGGTGGGATATGAATCGAGAGGTGGGCGACTAACCTTCCGACGAAGCTTGCCCATCCCCCCCCCTCCCCCTCCTCCTCCTCCTCCTCCTTTTCCTCCTCCTCCCTCCTTCTCCTCCTCCTCCTCCTCCTCCTCCTCCTCATCCTCCTCCTCCTCCAACGCCCCGCCACCCGTTCCAACAGCACGTGCCCAAGCCTGCACGGAATGCTCATGTAAACGAAACCCGCCCAAAGCCCTGCACGGAATTCTCATGTAAACGAAACCCGCCCAACGCCGCCTACTGCAAGCACTGCACAAACCTAAGGGAGACCCCGTCAGCTTCGAGGCCTGGTGTGCATGGGGTCTGGGAAACGCAGCAGGGTCAGCAACGACAGCATCATGCCTATTGTTCCCCGCAGGTGGTTCTCCTCTAGGCTCTCAAAGCGATGACCAGCAACGTGATGAGAGTCTGGCAGTGTAGACCTGCTTAGAACAACTATCTTTGCTGGTGACGCGTACCGCGGTGGGCGACCAAGCAAGAACCGCTCGTGACCAATATCATGGAGGCACAACAGGCTCCATACATACACATCCCACTTGAGCAGCGGGTTAACCATGCATTTCATTCGCTCAGGAATGCAGAACAACAAGTGACCATGAACATCACGGGCAACTCCAATTTGGAAGGCAGCCTGGTGGAACAGAAGACGGCAACTGCTGCAACCAACGGGTACATGGCGTGCGAACGTGAACAAACGAATCGCTGCTGAGCTATTATGTCGGGTCGAAATGAGGATCCCATCACTGCAAAGGATATGTTCCAGATTGATGCTTCGGAATGCTCGATGTCCGCGGACAGCAAACAACACAAGCAGACGCAAGGGTGCCACAACTTAACACGGAACTCAAGGAGGCCACCAAAAAGCTGTTCGCAAACACAGCATTTACATTCGACAATTATACAAAAGCACGCTACGCTTGTGGCTCGTCTTGCACCCGAGCGTCGCCGTGGAGAGGGGGTGAGGGTCTTCCAGGTGATGGAGCTGAGGAACCTGCTGCGGCGCAGGCCGCCGCCGCTTCTGTGCGAGGGGGAGCGGGCTTCGGGCTCTCGGAGCGCCAAAAGATTATGCTTATGGCTTTTGTTTCCAACTTCGATCCCTTCCACTCCCTCCCCCTCCCCCTGCTCCGTCCTCTCCCTGCCCCCTCCCCTCCCCTCCCCTCCCCTCCCCTCCCCTCCCTCCCTCCCTCCCTCCCTCTCCCTCTCCCTCTCCTCTCTTCTCTTCTCTTCTCTTCTCTCCTCTCCTCCCCTCGCCTCTCTCTCCTCCTCCTCCTCCTCCTCCTCTCCTCCTCGCTCCTCCTCGCTCCTCCTCGCTCCTCCTCGCTCCTCCTCTCTCTCCTCCCCTCTCCTCCTCTCCTCTCCTCCTCTCCTCCTCCTCCTCCCCCTCCTCCTCCTCCTCCTCCTCCTCCTCCTCCTCCTCCTCCTCTCTTCCTCGCTCCTCGCTCTTCCTCCTCCTCCTCTCGCTCCTCGCTAATCCTCCTCCTCCTCCTCCTCCTCCTCCCTCCTCTCGCTCCTCTTCGCTCCTCGCTAATCCTCCTCCTCCTCCTCTCCTCCTCCTCCTCCTCCTCCTCCTCCTCCTTCTCTTCCTCGCTCCTCCTCCCTCCTCCTCCTCCCGCCCTCTCCGCCCGCCAAGGCGGGCGAGGCCCCCCCCCCCCCCCCCGGGGAGGGCCGCCTGTACAGGGCCTGCAGGCCTGCCGCCACGCTCTCGAAGGCCCGCGACGGGGCCTCGCCGTGCCGGGCGCCGCGCCGGCCCCCTTCCCCATGCGGCGCTTCGGCAGTGGGCGGAGGAAAGTGAAGGGGAGGAGGAGGAGGCGGAGGAGGCGGGGGGGGGAGGAGGAGAAACACAGAAACACACACACAGAAACAGAAGCACACAGACACAGACACAGACACAGACACAGACACACAGAAACACACAGACACACACACACACAGCCAGACACACAGACAGACACACACACACACAGACACACACACACAGACACACACACACACACAGACACGCACAGAGACACACAGCCACACACAGAGACACACAGCCACGCACAGACACACACACACAGACACACACACAGACACACACAGACACACACACATACACAGACACACACAAACAAACACAAGCAAACACACACAGACACAGACTTAGGCACAGACTCAGACACACAGATACACAGACACACAGACACACAGACACACAGACACACACAGACACACACAGACACACAGGCACACACTGACACACACTGACACACACTGACACACACTGACACACACTGACACAGACACAGACACAGACACAGACACAGACACAGACACAGACACAGGCACAGGCACAGGCACAGGCACACATACACATTCAGACACACACAGACACACACACACACAGACACACACAGACACAGACAGACACAGACAGACACAGACATACACAGACAGACATAGACACACACACAGACGCACACAGACACACAATTACACCCACAGACACACACAGACACACACACAGAGACACACACACACACACACACACGCACACACACACACACGCACACACACACACACACGCACACAAAGAACACTACACAAACCCCAATTTTCCCTACATGTTTGTCCACCTCTTCGGGGCTGGCGTCTTCCCACCCCACTCCCCATAGTTTTCTAGATTTTCCGGGGGATCAACGACCTCATGGTGTCTGTGTGTCCTTTATCAAACATCCTGTGGCGTTGGGTCCTCGTTTTGAAAAGACGGTCCCCGCGTCCCTCCTCCCTCCTTCCTCCCTCCTCCTCCCCCTCCTCCCTCCTCCCCCTCCTCCTTCCTCCCTGCGTTTCACCCAGTACAGCGGTTCGTGGCCCCATGGGGAGCTCCACCGAAGGCCCCAGTGGCAAGGTTCGCATGGCGGCTCCGCTCCATGATGGCGCCTCACACGGTTCGTGGCCCCATAGGGAGCTCGGTCACCGAAGGCCCCAGTGGCAGGGTTCGCATGGCGGCCCCGCTCAATTATGGCGCACCCCTCGCACGGTTCGTGGCCCCATAGAGAGCTCCACCCAAGGCCCCAGTGGCAAGGTTCGCATGGCGGCCCCGCCCAATTTTGGCGCACCCCTCAAACGGTTCGTGGCCCCTTAGGGAGATCCACCGAAGGCCCCAGTGGCAGGGATCGCATGGCGGCCCCGCCACATTTTGGAGCACCCCTCACACGGTTCGTGGCTCCATAGGGAGCTCCACCGAAGGCCCCAGTGGCAAGGTTCGCATGGCGGCCTCGCCCCATTTTGGAGCACCCCTCACACGGTTCGTGGCTCCATAGGGAGCTCCACCGAAGGCCCCAGTGGCAGGGTTCGCATGGCGGCCCCGCCCATTTTGGCGCAACCCTCACACGGTTCGTGGCCCCATAGGGAGCTCCACCGAAGGAGCCAGTGGCAGGGTTCGCATGGACGCCCCATTTTGGCGCACTTCTCACACGGTTCGTGGCCCCTTAGGGGAGCTTCACCGAAGGCCCCAGTGGCAGGGTTCGCATGGCGGCCTCGCCCCATTTTGGCGCACCCTTCACACGGTTCGTGGCCACATTGGGAATTCCCCTTGCTTCGTCACACCTGCCATGCGGTTCTCACACTTGCGTATGGTTGGGTCCTTCGCCAAGATAACTCCTCCTGAAAGAGGCGGGGGGCCTGGCTCTGGACCTCTGCTTAATGCGACAGTTTGCACCAGTGCGTCCTGTGGGGGAGTCTCTACTCGCTCGAGATGGGCGCCCCAAAACAGCCAAGATCTACTCCATGATGGGGGGGTGCGAGGGCCCGCGCCGATCGGCAAAACAATGAATAAGAAAACGAACACCATGTAGAAGAAGAAAACACAGCGTAAACTAAACATAAACGTTTGGAACTCCGCGCGGATTCCTTGGATCCGCGCTGCAAAGCTCCTCCCTGGCGCGGCCGGAAGCGCAGCCTTGGGGGCCCAGCGCAGATCCCAGATATCTGCGCGCAGCGCCGAAAATTTATGCTTATGCAAGTGTTTCGTCTTCCGCGCTGCACCTCGCCATCCACCTTGGTACAACGCGGTGTCCTCCCAGCCGTTCTGTGTTGCGGAGTCCTCGTTTTGGAGAGACGCCGACCCGCGTCTCCTCTCTTTTCCTCTTCTCCGCCTCACCTCCTCCTCTGCCCTCCGCGTGCCCACTTCGGCACATCTCCGCCTGCACCTCGCCGCCACCTCGCCGCCTGCACCTCGCCGCCCTGCACGCGAGAAGGCTCAAGAACCTTCCCAGGGCCACAACGCCATAGGAAGGTCGAGGGCACGGGTCGCGAAACATTGGACACAAGGGCGCCCTTGATCTGGCGGGGTCGGCCGCTGGGCCCGGCACACTGACCGCCCCCCTCCTCGTGCTTCCCTCGCTCCTGCTCCTCCCCATCCTCTTTCTTCTCCCTGCCTCGTCCGCCTCCTCGCCCGACCCTTGCCTCCGCCTCGCCCCCTTCTCCCCCCTCCTCCTCCTCCTCCTCGCCCCCCCCCACCCCCCCACCTCCCCGCCCCCCCCTACTTTCCCCCCTCTTCCTCCCCCATCCGCCCTCGTGGTCCCTTCCGGCCAACGCGAACATCGATTCAATGTTCGTGGATCCGAAACGTGCGCGGGAGGGATGACTCAACATGATTCGTCAATCGACGCCCCCAACAAACAAAAACACATTCGATGCCCCCAACAAACAACAACACGAATCCGATACCACCTTGCCAAACCAAACATGACAACGCCTTTGCAACCTCGTGTCCATGGAAAGGTTCCGTGACCATGTGCGAGGACAGAACAACGATCGCCTCACTGCAAACTGACATACTGATTCCCCGCCACCTTCTGAGGGTAAACAACAAAATCACGCGTGCGAGCTAACAACGAATGATGTCGCTACGGAATCCAATTCCCCGTGCCAGCAACTCGTCCATGCAACTCCGAGGCAACAGATTCTGCTGACGGCTTCGTCAAACGCTTCATCTGCTATCATAGCCAGCTGCCGGCAGACTTAGCCCAGGCCTGTCTGGAGAACATGCTGAAGAAGCCCTGAATGGCAGTGCAACGCTGAACAATGCCGATAGAGATCGTGTGCAACCTGCTGCTCGCGTTGCCCTTGCTTTCCACGGATGCGCCCAATGGTACAAGCTCTCCTGGAAGCTACCACGGGTGATTCTTGCCACCCTCCTAGTACTGACATATAAACATATCATCGTCTTGCGGCCCGTTTCGACTACGCTATGGAAATAGCCTCGTCAACGCATTTGATGGAACATGTTGCGACAATTCCTTCTCAACTACGCCGCAGACGTCCGAATAGAACCACGACTTTGCGCCGTGTTTACAACTTACCACGGTTGCCAATCGTAATGTTGCTAAACACTGAGGACACTGCCGCCCCTCTCGTGATTTGAAGCAGGATAATGGGATGACAGGGATGATGCTGTGCGTGCAATTGTTGCACTGAACCTTGCCAGAGTAACCTAAAGGAGGCTGCAAAGCCCGAAGGACAGCCAGATGGAACCGTTCGGACATGTTGAGATGGTGGTGAAGCTCGGAAGTGAACAACGGGAGGCGTAAGGTACCGAAACAAGAGCGGTAGGAGCTTGGAAGGCCACGGCAAGGACTGTGAGTAGAAGCGGAGGGTTGTGCGAAAGAGACTTCAATGGCCTTCGACCTATCTCTCCACCGTGCCCAAGTAGTTGGTCAACTGCCATTCGAATGTCAGGTGGGATATCTAGGAACGCCGGGCCGTTGTTTGGCCTCCTGGGGGGCCGTTTGGGGGCCTTTTGGGGCGTCGTGGGGTCCTCTTAGGGTCCTCTTGTGGCCTCGTGGCAGCCTCTTAGGGCCTTCTTGGGGCCTCCTGGGAACCCCGTGGGGCGAACAACTTGAAGTTTCGGTTCATGCTCCCTTTCTTGAGCTATCTTGGGGCCGTCTCCAGAGCTTCTTGGGCCGTCTGGGGCGCCCCAACGTCATGGAACCCTGTTTGACTGTCCCAGGGCCCCGTCCTGGCGCTTTCTTTGCGCCTCTTGGGGCCAATGGCTCGAAGTTTCATTTATCGCTCCGCCTCTCGAGCCCATCCTTAAGGACCTCTTGGGCCGTTTTGGGCGCCCATGGGGCCATGGAGCCCTGTTAGACCGTGCCAGGGCCCTCCTGGGGGCCGTCGTGGATTACAATCGGGAACTCGACATGTAGAGAAAAACCCAAAAACCCACACGACATCAATAAAATTTGCCCCTCGGGGCACTCGTCTTGGGCCTCGGGCGCCCATTGGGGCCTGCCCCGAGGCCGTCCTGGCGCAGCCTGAAAGCCTTCGGAAGCCGTTCGCAACACATTTTCGGCGCCCTCTGGCTGTGATGGGCCGGGCCAGTAGACAGTCGTACCAATTTGTGGGCCATCTGTGCGCCCCAAGGTGCCACTTCGGGAGCCACGAAAGCGGTCGTGGGGCCCGCGGAGCGGCCATGCGTACCTTGGGCCCGGGTCCCGGGCCCGCCCGCGGCCTACTCCTATACATAATTATATATATAATTATGTATATGTATATGTGTGTATGTGTATATATATATATATATACATATATACTTCTATATATATATATATAGATATATGTATATATGTATATGTATATGTGTACGGATACTGGAACCACGCGCGCGCTATGCACGGGCTTAAGTTCTCGTCGCAGATGAGCCACGGGTGCCGTTGTAAGCCCCGCTGTGGCCACAACGACGATTTCCAGCGTCCTCGGGCCCATGTCATCGCCGCAACAGAAACGCGTAGTCAAAACGCGGGGCGACACGGTCCAGCGTATCTCACAATCTCGCTGCCGCCTTTGTTTGGTTGATCGATCTGCATTTTTTTTTCAGCCGTTTCACCTCCGCTCTGCCCCGTCGTGACACTCACTAATGTTGCACATATATTCGGTCTCCCCATGCCCGATCGCGCAAACATCCGCCGGCTCCTGATGTTGGGGTTGGCTCGGGGCCTCGCTGCGCGCGCGTGGGAGCGCTTTGATTTTCCGAACCATCCGTTGGTGTTGTGTCCTCGCTTTGAAGAAACAGCGCCCCGTGTTCCTTCCTCTTCCCGCTGCCCCCTCCCTCCTCCTTTTCATCACCATCGTCGTCATCGTCGGCATCGTCGTCATCGTCGTCGTCATCATCATCATCATCATCATCATCATCATCATCATCATCATCATCATCATCATCATCATCATCATCGCCACCATCATCGGTATCGTCGTCATCATGATCATCATCATCATCCTCACCATCCTGATCATCATCATCGCCATCATCATCATCATCATCATCATCATCATCATCATCATCATCATCATCATCATCATCATCATCATCATCATCATCATCATCATCATCATCATCATTGCCGCCATCGTCGTCGTCATCATCGCCATCATCGTCATCATCTCCATCATCGCCATCATCATTTCCTTGCCATTGCCCTCCGCATGTCTCTGTTTCGGCGCACCCTGCAGAGCGCTTCGTGACCCCATAAAGGCGGGTTCCGCCGACGGCCCCAGTGGCAGGGTTCGCATGGCGGCCCCGCCTCATTTTGGCGCACCCTCACGAGGATCCTGGCCCCATTGGAGCCCCACCGAAGGCCCCAGTGGCAAGCTTCGCATGGCGGCCCCGGACCATTTCGGAAAAAAAACACTCACGAATATCGTGGCCCCATAGGGAACTCCACCAAAGGCCCCAGTGGCAAGGTTCGCATGGCGGCCTCGAGTCATGCATGTCGGCGCACCCCTCACGAGGATCGTGGCCCCAGAAGAGCTCCACCGACGGCGCCAGTAGCAAGGTTCGCATGGCGGCCTCGGGCCATTTCGGCACTCCCCTCCCGAGGATCGGGGCTTCATGAGGGAATCCACCGAAGGCGCCCGTGGCAGGGTGGCGGCCTCGGGGCCACTTCGGCGCATTCCTCACGACGATCGTGGCCCTATAAGGAGGCCGACAGAGTGCCCCAGTGGCAAGGTTCGCATGGCGGCCCCGAGCCATTTCGGCACACCCTTCACGACGATCGTGGCCCCATAAGAGTTCCACCGAAGGCGCCAGTGGCAAAGTTCGCACGGCGGGCCCGCCCTATTTCGGCGCTCCTTCACGAGAATCGTGGCGCCTGAGGGAACTCCACCGAAGGCCCCAATGGCAGGGTTCGCGTGGCGGCCCCTCCCCATTTCGGCGCCGACCCCTCACGATGATCGTGGCCCCGTTGGGAGCTCCACCGAAGGCCCCATTGGCAGGGTTCGCATGGCGGCCCCGCCCCATGTCGGCGCATCCCTCCCAGGGATCGCGGCCCCATAGGGAGCTCCACCGGGGGCGCCAGTGGTAGGGTTCGTGTGGCAGCCCCGCCCCATTTCGGCACACCCATCACACGGTTCGTGGCCTCATCGGGCGCTCCACCGAAGACGATATTCACAACTGCGATACTCACAACTGCATATGGTTGGGTCCTCCGCCAAAGAAATGTTGCCTCTCCCTTGCGCTCCGGGTTTATGGTTTTTTTCAGCGGTCGTTCAGCTGTCGGGTATCTGCAGAGGGCGCGCGAATCTGTCCTGGTCATCGGTGCCCTTTTCTGCAAACAACTGTTGTCGAGTCCGTCCATGGGAAAAGGGAAGCTTCTTTGTGCTGGACGCCAAACGTCATGCCGGCGACAACCACATCCGTGGGAACAGATGGTCCGGGTTCGCGGGGGATGCTCAAGGATTTCCCTGGCAAGTCCCATGTATGTGGCTGCCTGGAATTCTGACGGGGCCTCTGGCGGTACCTTCTTGGCGCTCTGCCGAGGCCTTTTTTTTTTTCAGGAGGTGGGAGAGGGGTACGAAAGCTTAAAATTGCATAGTATAGCCGCACCCCGCTCGCTCGGGCGGGTCCGCCCTGCAAGGGTAGGAGGAGCAAATATCGTGTGAAATAATAAGGTGTAGGGGGGCCTTGCTCTCTATGGCGGGGGGTTCCCTGGCACTCTGGCGGGGCTCGCCGAGGAGGGGAGGGAGGAACACGAAACCTGAGGAAGAATGCGGAATAGCCACACCCCGTGCGCTCTGACGGGGTTACCTCGAGTGTGGCTGGGGGAGCAAAGCAAAACAGGGACTGCATATGGTATAGCAACACCCCTCTCGCTGTGCCGGGGCCGCCTTTGAAGGGTGGGAGGGGCAAAACAACTTGTGAAATGATACGGTATAGCGATGCCCCGCTCGCTCTGGCTGGGCCTGTCTGGCGCTCTGGCGGGGGCGTCGCAGGAGAGGCGGGAGGAGCGCGAAAGCAGAGGGGTGAGGGGAGGAAGGGGAGAGAGGAGGGCATGGAAACGAGGGGCGGGTGCGGCAGGGAAGGAAGGACGGAGGGGGGAGGCCCGGGCCATCTGGGCCGTCTTCGAGCGCCCTGGGGCCTCCTGCTCCCGCTCTGTGGCCCATCTTGGGCCTGTCCTGGAGCCCCTTGGGCCGTCAGGGGCTCCCCGTGGCCAATTTGCAGGCTCTCTGGAGCCGTCTTGGGGCTCTTTTTGGGGGGCGTCTTCGGCGGTCTTGGGGCGGTTTTGGGGGCGTCTTCGGCCGTCTTCGAGCATTGGAAGCTCGAGAAAGCGAGAAAGCGAACAATATCGAACAAAACAATGCAAATCTATGATTTGGGCCTCTTCGGGCTCTCTCCGGACGTCTCGGAGCTCTCTTGGGGGCTCTTGGAGGGCTCTTGGGCTGTGTTTGCCGTCTTGAACTCCTCTGGGGCCAAGTTGGGATCATCTGGGCCGTCCTGGAGCGCCTTCGGGCCTCCCGCTCCCACTCTGGGGCCCATCTTGTGCCAATCCTGGGGTTCTCTTGGGCAGTCCTGGGCTGCTCTTGGGCAGTCTTCAGGCTCTCCTGGGCCGTCTTGGGGTTCTTTTCGGGGCCTCTTCGGCGGTCTTGGGGCGATCTGCGGGGCGTCTTCGGCCGTCTTGGAGCGTTGGATGCTAGAGAACGAAAGAAAGCGAAAAGCATTGAAAAACAACCACCAGAAATCAAGGACATGGGCCTCTTCGGACTCTTTTTTTGTTGCACTCGACCACGCCAACCCACGCAAACCCCAAGCAATCCTCTCTGCCGAGCAGCTTGCACTACGCGGGGAATGGGGCGAACAAAACACTACCTGCAATTACGAAGCTTCTACAACATGGCAAACCAGATCTGAAACACACGAACTCACCGACTATCCAACCAACTCTCCGTGTCAAAGGGTACGCCAGTCTCCGGGTGCATACCAGCCAGACTGCGTGACCAGGCATATCGTCTGCCATAGTCACAAGGTTCACCATGACGCGGCGGTCAAGGACAGCTCATCTTGCGGTTCCCGACCTGTCACCCGCTGGAGTAATACTTACACTATAGAAATGCAAAGCGCCAACCGAATATGCGGGACGCTCCCAGGACAATTCTTTGTCCACGCTCCACAAGCAACAAAGCGTTTGCCCAAGCCTCTGGTTCACATTATAGCTTGCGTGAGCCAGACATGATTCAGCCACGCGCCGAGGGGCAGCGAACGTGACTATAGTGAACTCGACCTGAACCTGAGGCTTGTGCGATGAGTTGAAAACTTTGGCGCCGATGGCAATATGCTTTGCAACGGCCAATGCAAGACTGTACTAACAGCGTGGACGCCCGATGGCCCCTGTAGAAAGGGCGTCGACCGTGCCTGCTCCTGTTAATGTGGCGGCGTTCGGCTTCTGCCCTCGCATCTACATGCCGCTGTCAATGTCCGCCGCATCCGAGCGAATGGCGCCGACCGGGCAAGTCGCCGAGCCGCGGGCGCCGACCGTCAGCTCGGGGAGAAGCAGGAGGATGTAGGATGGAAAGGAGCAGGAGAATGCTCTGGGCGGAGGGAGCCTTTCGGCAGAAGGTGCCCGCAGCGGCATTGCCGAACAGGTGGGGGGTCGAATGATCGCGCCGCATCGGCGACGTCGGCACGGAGAAGATCGGGCTCCCCATCGAGACGCACCGCCGATGCATCGGCGATGCGGCGCGATCCCCCAACGCCATGTACGCTGACCCCATCTGGGAGGACTAGGAGAAGGTGCCCGCAGCGGCCGGAGCCCCTCGCAAAGGCGGCAACATGGCCTGGATTGCCTTCTGCGGAGCGCCAAACCACCTCGCCCTTCCCTTTGTGGTGGGTGGTCGCGCTCTTGCGCGATCTGGGGCACGAGGGTGAAACAGTATAGGCTACAGGCCGCTGCAGAGCAAGTCGCCCGGCTTAGCTCCTCCTCCTCCTCCTCCTCCTCGTCCTCCTCCTCCTGCAAGGGCTGCTCCTGCCTCTCGGGCATGCGGGGAGGGGGGCGTCCCGAGTCAAGACGGAACGCCCAGGCCACATCGAGCCTTGGCGTTGTCGGCAGGAAGCGAGCCCTCCAAGGAGAAGGTCATTGGCCGCGCAGCGCACCGCGGGGCGTCAGGCAGCCAAGACGGGGGTGCCTGACCAGCTGAAGATCAAGCACTGACAAAAACTTAAGGTAGCCCTCTCTGGCTTACCTTTGCGTGTGGCTGCTTCGGCTTGGGCTTGAGATTGTTTTCGCGTGTGAGGCTAAAGAACTGGGGCATACTCCGCAAGCGTGCCGTAGGCAATGAGTGGAGTGCCCTCAGGCCCTCTTGAGCCACGAGCGAGCAGTTCCACTGAGCTGACTGCGGCGCTGGGGCACAGGAGCCTGTTCGCTGCAGACGGCTCGAGGCACTCCCTGCGAGCAGAGGGGCCCGACCGAGCGAGAAAGGAGCGTATTGTTCGGTCGAGATCGATAGTAAGGGTGGGCGGCAAGGATGCAACGGCCTTCAGCGTCGAAATTGGCACCTTTTGGGCGGCGGACTGCCACCGCCCTGAAAGGCTGGCCTGGGAGAACCGCGAAAGACGGGCCGCAGAAGAAAGGACGCAAAAAGAACCCTAAGGGCATCCGTGCGTCCTTACTGTGAGTTTTGGCTGTAGGAAAAGGGCGATACAATGCCATGCCACGGCGTGGCGGCATCTGGCGGCCCTCGCCTCCTGGAGCCCGCGCGGAAGATCAGGCCATCTAGAACATCTGGGAATGCATCACCCGCAGCATGACCTGGTGCTCCAGATAGAGACAAAGCTGGCACCCAATGTTCACCTGGTGACTGACCCGCCGCAGGCTGCGCAAGCTGAGGCCCCCGATGCGGAGATCTGCTCCATACGCTCAGCAATCCTGTCGGCAGTGAGCACCGCGCGCTTGTTTGCGGCTCTGATCTCCCATTTCAACGACTCCACGTCAACGCGCGTAGCCGACCCCTTCATCTGCAGGCACCCTTCGACGAAGTCCTGGAGGGAGATGGCGCCAGAGTTGGCGGAGTCCAGAACCTTGAACAGCTTCCACGTCTGCTTTGCGTCAATGTCCAAGGCCTTGAAAACGACTGCACTTTGGGCTTCTCCATCTGCTCGTTTATATCGGCCGCAGTCAGCCCATCTTCAGGATCGCAATCCTGGTTCATCTCCTCGAAAAGCAACTTGAGGCGGTCCGCGTATACCTGCTTCTCCCTGAGCTGCGCCTCAATGGTAAGATCCAGATCCTGTTGAGCCCCTTCGATCGCATTCTGGCAGAACACACCTGTCACAACGTTCAGCACAAAGAAGTACACGAATGTAATGTAAACCAGAAATAGGATCAACCACCCAATGTTCCCAGTTCCCTGCAGCGGCGCTGCTAGCTCATGCCAGCTGATACCCCCGGACACAACCATCATAAGACTGAGCATTGACCGTAAGAGGTCTCTGTAGTACGAAACTAGATCATCGTCATCGACTCGCGTGCCGCCTTCGGTATGCTCAGACACAGCCTGAGTCAAGATCACTCCAAAGGAGAATATGATCATGAAGAGAAGCATGAGGGCCCAGAACACGGACTTGCCAGCGGATGCTATGGAATGCACCAACACACGCAGCGGCTTCAACTGGCGAAACGTCAGGATGATTCGGAGAAGCCGAGTAAGGCGAAACAGGCGCACCATCTTCGCCATCCCACCGCCATCGCAGAGGTTATGATCCTTGCCCAAGATCGCGAGCACCACAAGCTCCAGAGCGATCTCGGCCAGCGCCAGGAGCAGGATTGCAATGTCGGAGCAGTTCCACACCCTGTCGCCTGGGTGCATGATTCCTAGCACGTATATTCGCATCAGCACCTCCACCGCGAACACCAAAGTGAGTAAGTAATTCGCTGCCGATAGGGCCATCGCGATGTGCTGCGAGTCTGACCTCTGGTGGGACAGGCTAGAAAAAATCTGGGTCTCAATGCCAATCAACACGGTGCTCATGATGATCACAAGTGCGGAACCCACAGCAAAGTAGCGACTCTTCACAAAATCGGCCAAAGGCTGCTTCTGCAATTTCTGCAAATCTACAGTAGTCGACCGGCGAGAGGACTTCCTTGCCGTCGACATTTTCACATCCTTACTGAACTTCATCGTTTCCTTCAAAGACAATCAACTCAAATAACTGGACCTGTCGTGTGGCTGCTCCGTGTCGCGTCTTAGGCAGTGCGGACAACTGCGCCGGCGGAGGCGACTGCCGCGGAGATCGCTGTGGCAAAATAATCATTACTTTCTCTCCTGGACTCCCCACTCTCCCTTCTCGAGCTCCTCCTCGGCTCTACGGCGTCCGGAACGGAACTCCCATCATTGGTCTTCGGCATGTGGCTGCTCGGCGCTGGACTTCCAATGGAGCAGCTCCCCCCGGACAACCTCGCGTGCTTCCTCGGAATCCGCGCCGCGCTCCCGTCATCGTCGGGGTGCGCCGCAAGCTGCCCCGCGGGCTCGCGCTGCGCCCCGACCCCGGCGTCGGACGGAGCGGCACCGAGCTCTCGTCGGGGCGCCTCGCCAGCTGTCCGGGGGGGCCCCGAACCTGCACCAGAAACCCCCCTGTTCGGCGGCAGCGCGCTCCTGGCGCCGGGCGGGGCGCCCTCGCCGTCACCGCTCTGGCTCGTCGCCGCCTCGCCCTCGGATGACTTGCGCGGCACCGCAGGCACCTCGGCGAACGATACGGTGGCCGCCGCGTGGAGACCCTCGCACTCCGCGGCAAGCTCGAGCAGCCGCTGCCGAAACAGTCGCGGGTGCATCGCAGTGGGCCCCTTTGATTTTTCTGGTCCGACCTAAGATACCGCCAGTGCAAGAGTGCGGGCTGTCGCCAGACCGGCCTGTGCCCCTGGACCAGAACGGTTCGAGCCAAAATGGCTACGGCGGGGCCTCTTCGGGCTCTCTTGGGACGTCTCTCGGAGCTCTCTTGGGCCCCCCTGGAGGGCCCTTGGGCTGTGATTGGCGGTGTTGGGCCCATCTGGGGCCACGTTGGGGCCATCTGGCTCTGTGGCCCAGCTTGGGCCTGTCCTGGGGTTCTTTTGGGCCGTCTGAGGCTCCTCCCGGGCGGCTCCCTGGGGCCGTCTTGGGGCTCTGTTGGGGTCCTCTTCTTCAGTCTTGGGCCGGTCTTGGGGGCGTCGTCGGCCGTCGTGGAGCGTCGGAAGCTCGAAGGCGCGAGACACCGAAAAGCATAGAATAACCCAATGGAAATCAAGGATTTGGGCCTCTTCGGGCTCTCTCGGGACGCCTCTCGGAACTCTCTTGAGGCCTCTTGGAGGCCTCTTGGGCTGTGCATTTGCGATCTGGAGCCCATCTTGGGCCACGTTGGGGCTATCTGGGCTGCCTTGGAGGGGCTGGTCGAAGTCCTCCGGGGGCTTCTTGGAGCCTCTTGAAGCTCTCTGGGGCAGTCTGGAGGCTCAACGGCCCCTCCGGGGTGCTGTGGGAGCGGTCTCGGAGGCCCCGGTCCCCCATGCGCGCTCCAGGTCCCGGCCTCGGGCGCCCAGGCCTCTTGCGCGGGAATCTGTATGTATATATGTATACACACAGATGGTATATGTATACGTGTGCGTGTGCATATACATACACATTTACATATGCATAAACATATACATATACACACCCATATTCACATATATCTACACACTAACCTACCTACCTACCTACCTACCTACCTACCTACCTACCTACCTACCTACCTACCTACCTCCCTGCCTGCCTGCCTGCCTGCATGCATGCATGCATGCATGCATGCATGCATGCATGCATGCATACATACATACATACATACATACATACATACATACATACATACACACACACCCATATATACATACATACATACATACATACATACATACATACATACATACATACATACATACATGCATGCATACATACATACATACATACATACAAACATACATACATACATACATACATACATATACACACATACATACATACATACATACATACACACACACATACATACATATATACATACATACATACATTACATTACATTACATTACATTACATACATACATACATACATACATACATACATACATACATACATACATACATACATACATACATACATACGTACGTACGTACGTACGTACGTACGTACGTACAGACGTACAGACGTACAGACGTACATACGTACATACGTACATACGTACATACGTACATACGTACATACGTACATACGTACGTACGTACGTACGTACGTACGTACGTACGTACATACATACATACATACATACATACATACATACATACATACATACATACAAATCTCTCTCTATATATATATATGCGTATACACACAAATTCTTGTGTGGCCGTCGCTGTGCTAATGCATGGTCCCGAGTGGGCCCCCTTCGGGGTCTCCTGAGGCCGTTTTCAAGCCGCCTGGGGGGGCTCCTGGGCCGACTTGGGACCCTTTGGTGCCGTCCTGGTTCCTCAGGGCAACCTTGGGGGCCTCCTGGGGCTGTTCTGGGGCGCCTGGGGACCCAATTGAGCTGTCTTGGTGGGCTGTCTTGGGGCCCTCTTGGGCCGTCTGGAGCCTCTTCGGGGCTCTCTTGGAGCGCCTTGGGGCTGTTTTGGGCGCCTATGAGGCCACCTTGAATGATCTCGGGGGCCTCTTCGGCCGTCGCAGGCGCTCTGGAAACCGAAAAGCCGACGATGCGACAATTGCACCGACACCTGAGCAACCCTATAATTCGTGCATCCTGAGCAACCCTGGGCCTTTGGGGAGTAGTTTTCAAGCCCCCATGGGCCATCTGGGGAGCCCGTTGGGCCGTCGAATGGCCATCTTGGGCCCATCTTGAGCCATCAAGGGCCCATCGTGGCCATCTGGTGGGTGGCGCTCGTCGCGCCCTCCTCAAGGAAGACTAAACGGGGTAACGGACTCACCCTGGGATCAATATGGAGAAACTGCAGCGGCCGGAACAAACTTGCATGGTAAATGTTCTGCAACGGGGAACTGCACTGCCTGTTTTCTGCAACGTATTGCGGACAAGCTGTAAACAAGCCTCGCAGACCGAGTAACAGAGGGCCCACAACAAGACGTTGCAGTGCAGCTGCCGAACCATTCCAACGCAGACAACATGTGCCAGGTGCTGCATTGCACGCGAAAGCCAAAACAACTGCACTGAAACAAAGTCCGCATTTCTTGCCTCGAACCGGCCGTTTCTTGTCCCCCCGTCTGCTGCTACCCCGTCTCTGCTTCCCTAGCCTCCTGAAGCCTCTCGGGCTCTCCGGGGACGTCTTGGGGCCATCTGGGGCCGTCTTGGGCCCGCCTAGGGCGTTCCAGAATCACGCTCCCCGGGCAATTTTCTATGTGCAATTGTACTCACTAAGCATGTACGGCTATGTGTATATATGTATGTGTATATGTATATATATACATATATATATATATATAGGTGTGTATGTGCAGATGAGTGTCTGTGTGTATGTATGTATGTACATCTGTGTATATGTATGCGTGTCTGAGTGAATAGGTGTATGTATGTTTGTATGCATGCCGCAGCACCAGGGCCCCCTGGTGAATAGGTGCATGTATATGTATATATGTACATATATACATATATATAATATAATATAATATTGTTTCTATTTCTCCACCGCCCGCGTGTGCGTCTCAGTGCGTGCGTGCACGGAGCGCGCCAGAGCCGAGCTCACGAGCACGGCGTCGATGACATGCGTAAGCTTCGTGGCAGCAAGCCCGCCCTCAAGAGGGTGGACACCCAGGCAGCACGTGCCTGGATGCCTTGCTGCGGCCGCGTCGGCCAGAGTCTGCAAAGCAGGATGCCTCAAGAGGTCGATCCGGCCCAAAACACTCAGGAGTGCGAGCCTTCCGGAGTCAAGGCACGCGTGCGCTCAAGAGCACACGTGTGCGCACCTTCCCCCAGGGACAGCAGGTGCCCCGCCCGCCTGGAAGAGCAGGTCCTCCAGGCGGGCCCCTGGATCAACATGTGACCCTCGACAGGGAGACAACATGTGCCGCACTGCCGACCTCGACCACCCGACGCTCAGGAGCTATCAGGAGGAAGGGGAGGGAGGAGGAAGCCAAAATTGGCAACGGACCCGTCTGCTAGCCCGCCGGTGCGTGCGCGCGCGTGGAAGCGAAAAAAGCTTCCGGCCTCCGGCCAGGTCATATTGTTTTTATTTCTCCACCGCCCGCGTGTGCGTCTCAGTGCGTGCGTGCACGGAGCGCGCCAGAGCCGAGCTCACGAGCACGGCGTCGATGACATGCGTAAGCTTCGTGGCAGCAAGCCCGCCCTCAAGAGGGTGGACACCCAGGCAGCACGTGCCTGGATGCCTTGCTGCGGCCGCGTCGGCCAGAGTCTGCAAAGCAGGATGCCTCAAGAGGTCGATCCGGCCCAAAACACTCAGGAGTGCGAGCCTTCCAGAGTCAAGGCACGCGTGCGCTCAAGAGCACACGTGTGCGCACCTTCCCCCAGGGACAGCAGGTGCCCCGCCCGCCTGGAAGAGCAGGTCCTCCAGGCGGGCCCCTGGATCAACATGTGACCCTCGACAGGGAGACAACATGTGCCGCACTGCCGAC
The DNA here is from genome assembly GCA_963575745.1 of Prorocentrum cordatum. NCBI lineage: Eukaryota > Dinophyceae > Prorocentrales > Prorocentraceae > Prorocentrum > Prorocentrum cordatum. The sequence goes on along the minus strand of CAUYUJ010004113.1, from coordinate 1,190,187 downwards.
CAACATTCCCCAACCAAGTCTGAAAGCGGAACAGGCTCCAACTTTGCTCACGGGCTCCACGTTAGCTCGAGCAGCGTGTCCCTCCAAAGCAGCACGCACCGGCCCCAGACCACCTCACCGTAAGAGGCAAGGCGTAATAACATGCATAATGAATGAAACGTGGGATGTGTGAAGATGAATTTCTCTGGATAACTGCCCGGATTTCCGCCCATTGTCACCGCGTGCATGAACAGAGCTCTCCTACGAACGTGGCCGAAATCCGGCGGCGCCGCTTGACTGCGAACGGGGGTGCTTCGCAACTGCCTCGTCCACCAGCTGGCCGATGCACTTCACCGCGAGGCTGATGCGCTTGAGGCCCCAATCCGGTAATCTCATCTCCGTCGCCTCCGCCGTCGCTTGGTCGATGTACTGCCTGGCAGTCTTGGCCTGCGTCCACCGGCCGAGGTGCTGCGTCGCGTCGTAGCTCGTGAACCGGGTAAAGTGCCAGGTGGCGCCGCCTCGCCTCAAGCAGTACGGCGTGAAACGAGGTGAGCTCATCCCAAACATCCGGCCCAACCTGGCGATCTCTGCCGCGAAGCCGGCGTAGCCCAGATCCATGATTTTCTCGTCGTGCCCGGTGTCCTGGAGGATCGCGCCCGCAAGCTTGAGAACCAGGGGGTCGTAAAACGTGACCTGCTCAGACGCCCCGCTTCGTTTCGCGCCTTTGCTGTCTGGTAGTGCAAGCGTGAGGAGCGAGCCGCCGCCATAGAGGCGGAACTGCCGGGAGGTGGCACCAACGACCTCGCCGACGCGAAGCAGGCCAACGAAGGAGAGGAGGATGCAGAACGCCAGCCGGACCTTGCCCTCGATGAGCGCCGCCGCAGCCATGCTGAGGACGAGGTCACGAGTAGCTGGGATTGCCCGGCGTCTGGCCGCAACCCGGGCCCAGTTTTTGAGGTAAACCTCAGCTGTTCCCAAGTGCCGCCGGCATTTCGGGTAGTGGCGCTTGAATGCGCTGACCAGGTCGCTGGCCCAATACTGTGGCAGGTCGTCCAAATAGAGGTGGTTGATGTATTCCCCGACTTCCTCGTCCAACTCGTCCAGAGATCGCGGCCACGGCCGCCTGTGCGAAGAAATGAATTCGAAAAAGCGTGCAAGACTGTGTCGGTATCGTCGCGCTGTGACTGGTTGTATTCCCTCGTGCTTGATGTGCGCCTTCCGGGCGACCATTTTCGGCCGCCTCCTAGTGCTACTCATCATCGCAACGCAGCCGCCGACTGGCGGCGTCGCTGTGGTTCCAGGCGGAGATCGTCCAGAAGGTGAGCACATACGTGTTGGACGCGAGGGAGAACGCCGCAAAACGGCGACACAACCGATTCAAGATACGCGACGAAGAGCGCCCCTTCGCCACCACGCAACTGACGACCCGACTATCAAATATATGGAAAAAACGTCTCTTGTGGAAGTCTTTGCTCCCAGCCTGCGCCCGCGCGTAGTTCAAGAACGCTGCGAACTCTAGTGCGTTGATGTGCTGATGATGCTTCCAGCTGTAGCTTTGCACCGTCGCCCACTCCCAACAAAATGCCGGGTAGGGCACGTCCTGCCTGCAGCCGTCGAGGAGAGCCTGAGTGGAGAGCCTCACGTCCGACCCTCTGTAGTCGGCTTGCCGGAGCATCGCCTTCAAGTGGTCCTCCTCGAAGCCTCGGCGCATGGTAGACATCACCTTCAAAATCTTATCGATTACCTCGGGCTGCACCTCCGGGCCACGCAACCGGGCAGTGGCCTCGCCAAGGGCCCGTGCCAGCCACAAAGGCTGTTCTGAGGGCGCTGCAGGGAGCGTGGCGCCCTGAGCAGCAATGGCACCCTCAGCGGCCCATCCGGCCAGGAGGTCAGCCAGCTTCAAGGGGAAGTCTTCTGCGAACGCGCCCTGGCCCTCAGGAAGGCACATGCAAAATCCCTTGCCGAGGAGCGCGTCCAACTCCGCGCTGTTGTGCAAGATCCGGAAGGGCGTGCCGATCTGCGAGCCAAAGCGGCACGTGCAAGAACACGAAGATAAGATTCCCTGCGTTCCGGCCGCTCTCTCCACGCCGGGCTGCCGCCACAGCCAACTGCCAGACGGGTGCAAGATCAAGCAGAGTCTGCCTTCTGAACTTCGACTTTGGAGAGAATCGACTGCTGCCGCCACGGCGGCGTTCCAAGCGCGAAGACGCAAGAGCGTGCGCTGTGGTGCCCACGGCACTCCGGCTGGCCATGCAGGCTCTCGGAACCGGTCGTCTCGGTGATCGCACCCTCCAGGCAGCCAGGCTTCCAGAAAGCAACTGGCGCCCTTCTGGCACCGCGGCGGCGCTGGGCATGTGCGAACCAAGACCCCCTTCGCGCGGATGGCGGTCGGCACGGCGGCGTCCGTCTCGAACCCGAACAGGGCCTCGTGAACATGCACTTCTGGCACCCGGTCTCCTCGTCGAAGTGCTGTCTGAGGCAGCCCTCAGAACACAGGGAAGCGCTGCACCGAGCAGGACAAGGAAACATGCGTGCCCTCGGTGCCCGACCGCATGCACTGCACCTCGTAGGCGTCTCGTCGTCGTAGCGTTTCTCCTCACCGTCCTCCTTCCTCTCGCCCTCGATGCCCATGCCGAGCTGCTCATTGAGATTCGCCGCCCTGTCTCCGCGCGCCTCGGCCGCGCCGGGGTCCAGGGCAGGGATCAGCGAGCGGGCCTCAGAAGCCCCCCCGCCTCTTTCCGAAGCGTCGCTCGAGCTGACGACGTTCCGGATCGATGCTCGCAGGTCGGTGAAGCAAAGCGGGAGCAAAGCCGAGGCGACAATGATCTCGTCGACGACCTGCGGCTCTGGCTCGAGGACGCCGCCCGGCGCGAGCTCGGCGGAGACCACGAAAGTGAAGAGCTCCTGGAGGACCGCGTAGGCTGGGCGCCGGAAGTTCGCTGCGAAGCAGTAGCCTCCGACCCAGTGCTGGGCCGCGGCGGCAGGCCAGGCAGAAAGACACGACAGAGCGAGCGCCTTCCCGATAAGAACGTGGCCCTTGGAACGCTCGACCGCCAACGCGCCCTCGATGCCATCGAGCTCGCCCCCGAGGATCTGCCCGGCGAGCCCCTTAATCAAACTCTTCCCCGCGTTCAATGGTAGCCCAAGAGCCGAGCATGCCTGGGCGAAACGTTCGGGCTCCGCCGAACCCTCAAAATCGAGGCTCTGGATGTTGTCCCGGACCACGCGCACCCGCCGAAGGAAGTCGAATCCGTCCATGCAGACGATGCCGATGTCGCCCTCGGGCAAAGGCTCGTTCTTGAGCAGCTCCGTAGACGGAGAAACCCCGCACATGTCGAAGACGAAACGGCGAGCCATGCATAGCATGAGGTCGACTGCGCCGAGCCACCCCATAGGGACGGCTCGCATGGCGACGTAAACCATCTCGCCCGGGTCCCCGCCGAAGGCCGAAGCGGGCACCTTCTTCTCGAAGGCGAAGTACCCAGCCCACGCGGCAGGCATCCGGAACAAGTTGAAGCAGCTCTGCATGTCCTCGGAGTCCAACGTGAGCACCTCGTCGTCGTCCAAAAGCACCAGGCCCAGCTGTCCGAGGTAAGGGGGCAGAGCGGCATCCCCCCGAAGAGGCCGAAAGAAGGCGTTCACCGGGCAGAACACGCAGATGAACCGAAGGAGCGTGACGACCGCCCCGTTCACCTCCTTCAGCTTGTCGACCTCCATAGCCCCGTTGAGGACTGGGACGCCGGCCGCATCCCGGAAGAGGTCCTCCTCCGCCACCTGCTCGAAGAGCCCCCTGGCGTGGCCAGCTTTGACCAGGGAGTACCACTCAGCGTCGGAGGCGTGGACCCGAGACTTGGGGGTGATCGCCGGCCACGCGCTCCGCGGAAGGAGGCGCCGAGTGGGGTCGGCTAAGTCGTCCCGCAACTCCTCGGAAACGAAATCGATTACCGGGAATAAGCACGCCGCGCCCACTGCAGGCCAGCAGGGAAGGACTTTGTCACAGATGAGCTGGCGCCTCCTCGACACCACCTCCCCGTGGTACCCGAGCTTCCTGTGGAGCATGTCGTCCCTGGCAGCCCGCAGACCGTACGGCGCGGCAGGGATGTCCAGGAAGCGGCATACCGCTCCCCAGATATGATCGAGGGAGCAGCGCTGGGCAGCGCTCAGGAGAGGCGGCGCACGCGCGCACGTGGGCGCGCTGGACCACCCGGCGCATGCCAAGAAGTTGAGAGCGTCAACAACGAAGCAGGCCCAGGAGAGGCGCAAGCCGCTGGGACCTCGGCCAAGCGCCTGGCGGCCGCGCGAAGACGACGTTGTCGCAACGCCGGTGGCGGCGTCAGGAGGGCGCCGTCGGGCGGTCCACGGGCGCTGTCGTAACGGCGGCGGCGTCGTCGGAAGGACGTCGGGCGCCGTCGGGCTCCGTCGGGCGGCCGCTGGGCGCTGTCGCACCGGCGCCGACGCGGGCGAGCTCGGCGAAGTACTTCGCTGCGAGGGCCGGGCACACAGGAAGCAGCTCGCGAAGTGAAGCCGTGGGCGGAGCGCCCGAAGCGCGGGCGGTGGAGTTGCCCTCTCCGCGGTCGCAGCCGGACCGAGCTGCCCCCATGGCCCGTGAGAACTCACCGAAGCGACCCGGCGAGAATCCCGCCCCGACGGCGAAGACGTGGAGCGCCTCGTAGGTGTTCGCCGCGTGCCCGCCTGCCTCGTCGAGCCAGCGCCTCCAGGAAGCCTCCCCGCAGGGAGGCGCTGAGCGGAGCGCCCGGGGGAGGAAGCCCAGGAGCTCCGCGAAGCCCTCGCTCAGCCTTGGTGCGGGGGTGCGCCCCAGCGGTCCTTGCCCCTGCCCCCCTTGTCCTTCTTGCTCTTGTCCTTGCCCTTGCCCTTGCCCTTGTCCTTGTCCTTGCCGCCCTGGCTGCTGCTGCTGGCGTAGTTGCTCCAGTCGTTCTCGTAGGAGCCGCCTTTGCCCCGGCCGTGCAGGCGCTGGTGGAGCTCCACCTCCTTCGTGGTCAGGTACTCCTCGCTCTTGCTCACGAGGTTGGTGCCCTCCTGGGGGACCAGCTCCAGGTACTGGGCCTTGTTCCAATCCCCCGTCGTCGACGCGAGCTCCAACGCTTTCAGACGCTGCGCCGCAACGTCTGCTGCAGCCTGCGTGCGGCCCAGGGCGAGGTGGTCCAGGATGACAGCCAGGGTGTGCATCTCCCGGACGTTGCGTAAGGAGCTGGTCTTCTCCGTCGTGGGGCGCAGCACGTGGATGAAGTAGCTCTTGGCGCTCGCCGGCGCGTCGTCCTTGTCCCAGCTCCTCGCCTCCCCGTCCCTGCCCACGGTGTCCTCCATGAGCTGGAGGAGCTGCGTGGCCAGACGCCCTGGGTGCCTCGCGGCCCAAGACACTAGGCGGTCCTGGGAGGGCCGCCCTCCGGACGAGGAGGCGTCGGGAAAAAGCGACGACGAGCAGGAGCGGCTCCTGTCGCGGCGGCCCCTGCGACTCCTGGAGCGAGAGTCCCGGCGCCGCCGGCGCTCTGGCTCGCGCGAGCGCCGCCTCTTCTTCCGGGCCCTCTCGTACTCCCGCGGGTCGCTGGCGAAGACGCGGCGGGCGGCCTTCCTCTCTGCGCCCCCGCGGTCCTCCCTCGTGTCCCTGTTGTTCCTGTCCTCGTTGCCGTGCCTCCTGCCGTGGTCCGCGTCCTCCCTTGCCTCTCTGCTCCTGCCCTGCTCCTGCCGCTGCCTGCCGCGGCTGCGTCCCCGCGTCTGCGTCCTCTCGCGCCGGCCGAGGCTGCGGTCCCGCCGCCGGCCCCCGTCGCGCTGGCCGCGGTCTGCCGCGCGAGCCGCGCTGCGGGAGTGACCGTCGCGCCGAGGCCGCTGGAGCGAGCCGCCCCTCCGGGTCCTCTGCAAGGCTGGACCTGAGAGCGTCGAGGTCGCCAGCGACGCCGCCACCAGGTCCCTCGAGGAGGACCGGGCGCGCGGCCCTCGGGGCGCTCCTGCGGTCCGGAGGGGGCTCCAGCGGCGGCGGCAAGGGCGGCTCGCGGCTCGGAGTCCGGCCGCCGGCAGGAGGGGTAGCGGGAGCGCAGGCCACCTGAAGGTTCGCGATCTTCTCCAGCAAGCTCTCATGCGTGCGCCGAGGGACCCAGGAAGCTGCACTGAGGTCCGGCTCCCGGGTGTTGGTGTTCAGCAGCCTCCATTTGCGAACCGGGACAACCGGCGCGCGCTTGAACAACTTCTCCTCGTCGTCACCTTTCCCGGCAGCGTGCCGGTACAACCCCGGATTGGGGTGGCCACCCTTGGAGAACATCCACCATGAGTAATATTCGTTCTCCGCGGACAGCATGGTGGCCTCGAATAGGCGGGCCTTCCCGCCAGAGCCGGCGACGACCAATAAACCTTTGCCTTGGTCATTGTTATAATCGTCGCGGCATTGAATCTCGATGACGTCCCCTGGGTGCCATTCCGCCCGACTGGCGAAGTCTGCATCCAAGTCAGGGCTCACCCAGGGGCCAACTGCGCAGCCAATCGCCATGGCTGAAACAATCGGTACAGAGTGAGGCACAATGCATTCAAATGATCGCGTGTGCGAGTCTTGAGCCAAAATTGGCAACGGACCCGTCTGCTAGCCCGCCGGTGCGTGCGCGCGCGTGGAAGCGAAACAAAGCTCCCGGCCTCCGGCCAGGTCATATAAGTGCTGTTGGGGGGAGGCGGCGGCGCGGCAGCACGCAGGACTGGGGGCCTCCCGAGGGCCCCCTCCTTTTGCACATGGCCGTAGCACCTTGACTTGGAACCGAAGGCCCTCGAAACCACTCTCCGCGCCTCATCGCGCTTGGCCAGGGACCCAGACGGTGGACCCAATACTGGTCGGCACAGCAGCGTTCCGGGCAGCGACCTGAGGGGGTCAAGGCCGCTCGATCCATTCCACCCGCCCCACCCTGGCTATGTTGCCGAATTCCACTCTACTTCGAGAGACGAAGGAGGACGCATAATGATCAATCCACGTGTGAGCTTCGCCTCTGAATTGCATCTCTGCTCGGATGGCGGCACCGTCTTCAATATAAGTTTCGGCTGTCCTCGCCCCCCTAGATTCTTCGAAGCTAGATACTCGTGCGTGGCCCCACCCCAACGGAGGCTGCATGGAGTGAGGCGCGCGAAGCGGGAGCCAACACCTGCAGCAGCTAAATTGAAAGCGGCGTGGAAGGCTGGGGGCGTACCGCTCCAAAGTTTGCCGGCAGGGTCCAGCGACAGTGCGCGATGCATCCAAGCCCCTATGTAGGGATCGTCGACGGTGACGGTCTCCCGGGCGCCTTTCTGGGCAGCAGTTTTGGCCCAGGGGAGACTCGCGACCCCTCGCCCCTGGGGGCCGATCTGGTCCAGGGCCCGGTTCAGACCCAGGATCAGGATCTCACCTGTTCTCATGCACAGGTGGAAACCTCCGAGAATGCAGGCGGCCAGGGCGAACTCATTGCGCTCGAGCGCCCAGCAGGCCATTGCGGCTGTGACGCGAGCAGGCATCGGAGGCGCTCGGCTCGGCCGAGGCGCGACCACACCGAGAGGAGGCGCCATGCCCCGGGGCATTGGCGGCGAGAGCGCAGAAAATGTTGCACTCCAGACAAGGCGTCGTTCGTCTGTCCTTTCGAGGCTCCGATGCTCCAGAGATGCTCAAGATAATCCTGAGAGCAGAGATCCATCCAAATCGTCCCGCGTGACTGGCAAAGAGAAATGCATAGCGCTCAAGAGCTCGACGAACTGCTGGCACGCGCGCTGATATCTGTTGCGCGTTCTACTATTCACACGCGCGTCGGCCAGACGGCCAAGGGCAGCTCGGGTAGCGCGCCTGTCATCAGGCGATTACCCATTGGGCAAGCGGGACGGCGCGTCCGCGGTGTTCTTCGCCGACGAGGTGAAGGCAAAGACCGCCCGCGAGCCGTGCGCCAGCTCCAGGATGGAGAAGGCGCGCACTACCTTGTTGAGCTGCTGGCTCGAAGACCGGCGTTTGGCAAGCGCACCGACGTTCGCCATGCTGTCGAGTATGTGCAGGAAGACGCACATCTGCCGCGAGACCGGGCGGGCCCGCCACCGCAGGGCCATCAGCGCCGCCTCGCACTCCAACACATTGATGTGCTTGGCCTGGTCTGCATCGATCTCTTGCCGCGGGAGCATATTGCCATGCGTCTCTGCGTCCGTGCCCACCCGAAGGTCAGCGCCCGAGTGGTGGCACGTCATCACCAGCGAGGCCACCGCCCTCTGGTGCTCGAGGAAGGGGCAAGAGCACCCCCTGCCGCGCTGCTCCAGCTCCGCCAGCAGGACGTCCGCGTGGCAGGGCTGCCCCGGGGGGCAGTGGCTCGAGCAGCCGAGCCCCCTCCAGTTCCTCCAGCTGGTCCAGGAGCTCCGGCTGGGAGCGCAGCCAGCCCGCGAACAGCGCCACCGCGTCGCCGGCCGGCCGCCCCGGCACCACGGGGTACGGGTTGCTCGACGTGGAGGGGCCGAGCCCCCAGCGGCGCGAGCCGCGGCCGACGTAGACGGCGCGCACCTCCGGCCCAGCGCCCGCCGAGGGCGCGCGCCCAGCGTCCGCCGCCGGGGAAGCCGCCGCAATCGGCGCGGCGGCGTCGGGGGAACCCGCCTCGGAGCCGGCGCTCAGCCCCGGCAGGCCCCCCTTCGCCTCGGCGCCCCAGCACGCGCGCGGGCGGCCAACGCCCCTCCTCAGCAGGTGCAGGTTCTCCTCGCAAACGGCCTCGCGCCCGCGCCGCAGCGTCTCCACGTCGCCGGCCTGCAGCTTGCGGCCCAGCGCCCAGCTCCTCGAGCTCTCGTGGAGGCTCCAAAGGAAAGGCACCGCCACCAGCAGCGAGTGGTGCACTGCCCAGTGGCTCAGCAACCAGGCCACGACCTCGCGCTGGAACGAGTTCCCCACGAGCGACCGCCGGAGGGCCTGGTAGCGCTCTGGGCGGCTCTTGGCGGCAGAGCAGCTCACGCAGGGTACCGCGTGGCCCCGCCTGAAGCCCATCAACACCTCGCGCTCCACGGCCCGCGGCGGCTCCTTCCGCCCATCCGCCCAATTCAGGCAGAAGCAGCCCCGAAACTGATAGGGCGGAGCCGCGTAGCCCGCCGCCGTCCAGCGCGCCACATTTTGGCGTGCACTGGCGAAGCCCGGCTGGGCGTGGCCGAGGCGAGCTCCGCGGCGCCCAGCGCGCAAAGGTCGGCAGGCGGCCACCCTCAGCGGCCCCAGGCCAGGAAGCCCCGCGCGGCGGCCACTCCGAGACGGGCGGCAGCTCCGTCACCAGCCGCACCCGGCAGGCCCGCGGCCGGGCCCCATCCGCCGTCGCCTTCATCTCGGCCGCCATCTCGAAGGAGGGCAGCAGGTCCCACGACAGCCAGTGCAGCCGCGGGCGGCGGACCCAGCCCAGGTCCGCGGCGTCGAAGGACTCCGGCACTCGGCCGAACATCTTGCTCAAGGCCAAAACCTCGTCCTCCGCCATGGGCGCCGCGTTCTCCCCGAGGAAGTCCACCGTGGCCTCGGGCAGCTCGCGCTTCAGCCCCTCGATGAGCCTCCGCATGTGGCCCACCAGCTGCGACCTCGGGTCCGCGCTCCCTTTGCGGTCCACGTTCAGGACCGTGTGGCCCTGGCAGGGGCCCCCCCCGATCACGATCACCTTCGCGATGCGGCCGTGGCCCCTCAGGAGGCGCGCCAGGTGCACCGGGTCCGCAGCCGCGATGTCCCCCAGATGCACGGTGCCGGGGAACGCCCGCCGAGCCACGCGCACGGCCTCGGCGTCCACCTCGAACGAGAGGTGCGCCGCCGGGACGAGCCCCGGGATCTCGAAGGCCCGGCGCGCGCCGTCGATCCCCGAGAAGACGGAGATCAGCGCGACGGCCTCCTCGCAGGCCGGGTTGAGGGGCCGCGGGTTCCTGGCGCCAAGGGCGCGGCCCATGTCCGACAGCCCGTGGGAGTAGACGATCGCCCCCGCGGCCTCCGAGGCGTCGGACGCCGTCACGAGGTGGTCGACGGTCAGCCGCATGTCCGCCACGCTGAGCGGCGCGAGCGCGGCCGCCATCAGCAGGTCCTCGGCGACGCCCAGGGTGGCGAGACCGCCCGACCGGCCAGGCGCCAGCCACTTCCACTGAGATGAATGTCGGCTTTGTTAAAGCTTATGAGCTTTATAGCGAGTTGCTAAGGTTGTTACAACGTTCATACAACCCTCTCACAAAGCAGCAACAAGCTGCTGTAGCTAGTAAGCTTGCTTATTATAGTTAGCTAGCGCCAGCATGGTCTTTATTGATTCAACATAAACTGTATAAATGTGTATCGGTTGCTAAATAGATTACGGTTTATGTTGGATAGCTACGATAACTTTGATAACTCATTTATATCATGTTAACATACCTGTTTATGTTAGTTTAACATATTTTTTGTTTGAAATTTGAAGTCCATGTTGAGTTAACATAATTTTTCGAATAAGCCAACATGATGCTCATAATAGGCTAACATGATTTTTTGTCCGAAAAATGTTGACCTCGTTTTTCTCAAAGGCCCAACATGAACAGATCTCCACGTTTCAACATAGCTCCCGTTGCAAACCAAACTTTGAAATTTTTCGAACCAAACATAGCTCCCGTTGCCAACCAAACGTAGCCCCCTTTGCAAACCCAGCTCATGTTGGGAATCCAAAGAACATGTCAGAACACATTTGTCGTGAACAAGCTCTGAAAAACTTGGTGAGCTTTACCCAGGGATAGGTTCGGAGGACTCAACATCAGCATGCAGAGCAGATATTCAACATTGATATGTGGATGAGAGGTATGAGCATCGGACACGACGATTTCGAGAAATATTTTGTGATTGTGCAGTTGCATTCTACCATCCGTAGTTGTCGAACTTTCGGCTGAAAGCATTCGCTATAGCTTCCAGCAGCTTTCTTCAGCTATGTCTCAGCTTACGGAAGCTTTCAAAACTGAGTTCCAGAAGATCTTGAATTTGAAAAAGATGAAGGCGAACGAGCATATGGATATGCTGATGACCTGCCTTCGGGCACACAAGTTGGCGTACACCGTGAACAACATCGAACCGAAATTTTTTCTCGCACACAGTGCGAACCGTGGAGGGCTTCTTCTGAGCCCGCACAGTGTGCATCGCAATGCTGCTCGGATCCATGCAGCTGGTGCCGACGTGCGCCAGCTATCACATGCCGTGTGCATCGAGCTTGGAGTCAATTCGCCCGTCCGTTGGCAGCGCGTTGCTAAGAACAAAGCGCTGGTGGACAGAGCCGATGGGCTTCTAGCGCCAGTTAATGGCTCCGAGCGGTACGTTACAGTCGGGTGTGGACACACCACGGCTTTCTGCAAACTGGCAGGGGTGCAGGGCAGGACGTCGGAGAAGTCATTGTAGATGGCTGATTCAGATACGATTGACGTGCAGAAGTTGCCCCAGAATGCGCAATTCAAAGCCATGATCGAGAAAGGCTGGGCGTGGGAGGTGGTCCCGAGCATCATTGACGAGCTGTTCCCAGGTTTCGCTTCAGTAGCCCAGAAGGCTTTAAACGCTCAGAACCACATCGGCACGGAGGTCGGGGAGCCGGAGACCTGCATGACATTGGCGGCGATTGCTAATGACCCAGGGATGCGCCAGGTTGCGGATTGGAAAGTGGAAAGCCATGGCTATCGAGAACGTAGTTTCGCTCAACACACCGAGCGCAAAGTACAGCAAGAGATTGCTTGAATTTGTTGAGAATTTCGGCGGTGGCGATGGCGCTCCTCTCGTGTCGTTCATGGACTCGGTTGCACAGCAATTTGGTTGCAACGCAACGTTGGGGCAAGCTTTCTGAGAATCGATTACGAACGCAGCTTTCGCATCGAAAACCAACATGTATCCTTTGATTCGGGCGGCACTTGCACTTGCATACCTCACGGGCGACAAGGTTGAGGACGGCGTGGCGCGCTTGCTTGCGAAGAATGACGTCACGAAGGTTGCTAGCAAGTCTAAGATGGCTGAAGCAAATACTGCTGAAAGCATTCTTGGCGAAGCCATGGATATCGCCAGGGGGCTTGATGGCATCGGTGCGGCGTTGCAGACATTCGGGCAGCTATTCGTGAGGATTGCGTTGAAGCTCACAGGTAAGGAGAAGATGGGTCGGGAGGGCAAGGAGCTTAAGTGAGGCGACCTATGCAATTCATTTCTGACCAGCCTCAGCGACCCCAAGGGTCAGACGGTAACGTTCGACGAGTGGTCTAAGCATGCGGTCTCGAGCGGCGCTGCAGCCGCTGCCAAAGCGAAGCCGAGTGCATCCAGCACGGCGGCGCTCAGCGACCATAAAGACCCGACATGGATTGCCAAGAAGGCTGGGTATTCGGTCGGGTGTCTAGTAGTCCAGAAGGACGTTGCAGCCCAGGGGCTTTACGCTATCTTCAGCATCGGCCAGACTGTCAAGCTTCGCGAAGCTGTTAACCACGACGCGAGCCGAGATGCACACACGGCTGATATTACATGTGAGGATCTTCTTCAGAAGTGGTCAATCTCTAAGGCTGCACTGTCAAACCAGATGGATGGTGATCAGCAGCGCCCGCAGCAGCTGTACATCAACAGGCAGAAGGCTGCGTTGTACCGAGCTCTCCTTGAGCTAGATGCCAAGCACGTGGGCAAGCATAAGCTGACGTTCTGGCGGAAGCCAGATGGGGTGTGGACTACTAGCGCGATCCAGCAGGGCCAGCTTACTTTGGTCCCAGCGGCACCACTCATCAGCATAAGTGCGACGAACAGTGGGTCTGGCATTTCACTTGGCGAGCATGCGATTGACAAAGGCGCCCAGGTTCACTTTTTTGTGTTGCCTGTATCTAAACCGCAAGACAATGACACCAACACCCAGTTCGATGAAGCCGCATTGGTGGCTGCACACTGGTGGGTCGCGCCAACCTACGACAAGAAGCAAGCCAACATGGCTACGAGCCACGTGTCACACGGTGGCTTAATGTTGCCAGTGCTGACCAACACTACCGACATCGGGCCCAATGTGAAGCTCCAGATGCTCGCCAAGCCCAAAGCTAAGGAGGTGCCCATCCATGAGCAGGCCGTCAAGAAACAGAAGAAAGCTTGAACAGCATCCATCAGCCACGGGTGCTAGTCTGCAGCGGGGTGTGTTTTGTATCGCACTTTTGTAATCTCTCGAGCTCTAGCCCAGAGCATCCCAGCACTCTGCAGTGCTATAGTCATATGCTGCCGCGCAGTAGCAGGGGAGAGTAAGGAGGAGCGAAGATGCGGGTGGAGGTCGAGCTGTTGCCCCGTCGGCAAGCACGAAGCTTTAATGTCGGACACATCTCTTTTGCGTGCGAACGGGTTTACCAGCCATGCGCTTATCAGGCAGTTGACGCAGTCTTTGTGGACAATCGCACTTGCACCGACAGAGAAAAAACCTGGCGGGTGTGGGGCGAGATGCGGCGGGTGGTCAACATTTGCTAATATGATCCTGACTGGTCGCCCACAGTCCTTTGGCATGCAACCGTCCGCATGGCACATTCCCTCAAGCCCGTGCGCTCCCACCGTTGCCCTCATTGGTCATGTCTTCCCTCAGCAACGTCTTTCTGTTCAGGGCGGCGCCGAACCAGGGGGGGGGGGGGGCAGGAGGGGTGATGATGAGGGGGATGTCACAGAGAGTACGAGAGAACGATAACGAGAGAATATAGGGTGCATGCTCACTTCAGCGAGGCCGTCCGAAAATATTGCAAGGGGCATGCGAAGACAGCCAGCGGCGAAGCGAATGACATCGGGTGGCAACTGGCATGCTATGTGATGCCATGCGGGCGGCCCTCTTAGGCTCACCCTGCATATGCTATGGCATGCCATGCTCATCCAGCCCCCGAGCGTTCGAGGACTGTCCAGGCCAACGAGTTGATGCGCCATGCGGTGCAAATGAACCTAAGTGTCAGTCGCATCTGTCGTCGTTATCCCCACCCCCCTCCCTTCTCCTTATCCTGGCTCCGTGGCCTCTCTCGCTCATCTGACGTCGTCCACGTCGCGTCCCCTCCTTTCTAGGATGCAATCGAACCTCAGCCGTTAGGCTCAAACGACCAGGGATAAAGCATCACGGTTTGCTGTAAGCATAATGCAGAAAGCAACGCTTGAACTTTCTCGCACCGTCAAGCTGGAAAGGATAAAGCCAGTTTGGCGGATTCACAGGCCATATGATATGGCTACTGTCGGCGATGGCACTTTTGTCCGAATCTCACCTGCGCAGTATACACTGGACAGCCTTTTGGCTTATAAGAACGATGACCTCCCACGCGGGCTGGAGCAGCAGGCAGTGGTTCTGAGCAGGGGGCTGAAGTCGTTGATAGCTCAGCGGAATGAGAAGCAGTCGGACGAGCTCAAGCAGGAGCAAACCCAGGCAAAAGGCCTCTCTGTTCAAAACGCCACCGAAGCAAACGAAGCTTGTGAGGACCCACGCCGAGAAGGCTGACATGAGGCGTGATCCTGGTGTCATGTGCCTCGAGGTGGTAGTTCACGATAAGGCTGTTCACATTGATGTTCTGAAGCCAATTCACCCGTGTGACAACCTCTTCGTTGCGTACGAGCCCGAGGCTTTGGCTGCGGCAATTCACATTATGAGGGCAATGGGGTTCGATGAGCCGCAGAAGCGAGATCGATTGCCTGATCTGCCTAAGGGTGTCCACCACAGGAACGGCTATGTACTTGCAAAGTTCCCAAGGAGCACAGATGGCCTGAACGGCTACGGCTACAAGAAATGCAAGACGGTTGAGGATGCGGTACGGTTCCTCACGCAGCCGCAGCCCCCCGATGGTGGGCTCCCCGATGCGGGCGATGAGCCCCCCGATGCGGCTGGTGAGCTTCCCGATTCGGATGCCGAGCTTCCTAATTCGTGTGCTGAGCCTTGCCGTGCTGGGCTTCCCGGGCATTCTCATGACTAATGCTGCAAGTGTATATGCATGCACTAAGCCTTGAGGCTGACAGCGCCCGTATGATTGGGGGCTGCGGGCTTAGCACTTCGCTCACCGAGTATGAAAAAAAACAGTCATTGCTCATCAAGCCGATTGGCTGCGTTGATGCGTTTCCGTTTGGGGCTTGGGGTCGGGGACTACCATTGTAGATCAGCCGTTCTGCTTCAGAGGCTCCTCCCCCCAGCGCTTGCGCGCTTCGTCCGTTTCATCGGCCATCGCGCGATGGCTCCCAAGGGCGCCCACCAGGACAGCAAGGCCGTGCTGAAGCAGCAGCTGAAGGACATGAAAGCCAGCCGCAACGAACACAAAGAGCGCGCAGATGCGCTTGAGCGATTCGCGAAGGTGATCGCTAACAAGGTGGAGACCAATAAGCACGTTCGCGAGATCTTCGATGACGTCAGGAAGTTGCACACCTTGACTGAGGGCACGTCGACGCAGACCAAGCCGACTAGCCTCGGGCGCCTGCAGAGGTTGCCGGCCCCCCCGAGGTCGTGGAGGCGACGGACACAGCCCCCCCTGGCGGTTGGGGCGCAAGCTCGTCGTCATCGAGCTCGCCGTCGTAAGCTGCATGGCGCAGCTGGTATGCCCGTGGGCAACAACTCTCTGTGGACTGTGATCGTTGTTGTGTGATGCTGTCGACGTTGTGGGTATCTTCAAGGGCGGTTGTCGCCCATGAAGATGCACGCAACGGCGATAACAGGCCACTGCAGCGATCACAGACCACAGCTCCTGAGCCTCAGTGGCTATTTCACGATGTACCATGCGTTCGCCCGTAGCCACCATGGTGCTATTTGCGCTCGAAGCGATCGCGAGTTCATTGTGCTGGTATTGTGGTCTCGCGCTGTGATCTTGATACAGTTGCGAATGAGGAGGAGGAGGGGGATGAGGAAGGTGAGGATTAGTTGCGTGATGCACCCGATGCTGTGCTATGCAGAATGCCATGCGATCGGCCCAAACCTCAGAATGCTACGTTATATGCAATGCTGTGCTATGCATGTGGCTGGCTTTTTCTGAAGCGGTGTAGCATATATGTCCAGCCAGACCCCAGTGCCAGCATGTATTCGCCAGTCAATCACTTTCAGTTCGTCTATGATGTCCTCCCCCATCACCCCCCTCCCTCCTCCTTCTCCTGGCTCCGCGTCCTCTCTCGCTCATCTCATGGGGTGGCACCCCGCCTCGCCCCCCTCAATCTGTCATCTCAGCACATCGCTATTCAGAAAATCAGAAGACATTGCTCCCACACAATGTAGCGATGCGATCTTCACCCGCAGTTGCGGAGGGCGGGTAGGAGGATGGGGGTTGAAGGCGAGGAAGCTGGTGATGAGGTTGATGGCTATGATATGATATGCCAATAATCTGGCGCAGATCTCAGATTGTTATGTAACTTGTGGTGCGATGCAATGCTATGCTCTGCACGTTTAGACCATGTCCAGTCTCACCCCCCCACCCAAAATTTCAAACTGACATCTTTAAAGCAGGCTCAGTCCATGTAGGTCGTCGTTATCCTTGCCCCCCTCCCTCCTCCTCTTCCTGGCTCCGTGGCCTCTCTCGCTCATCTCATGGGGCGCCCCCCCGCCCCCCCCCCCCCCCCCCTCCTCAACATGTCGTCGTTCACAACAGAATTCAGAGCATGCAAAGCATGATGACATGCCACAGGCCGTGGACATGGTCAACGCCCGACGCCCGCAGAGTCACCAAGAGCACCCCGATGTTGTTTCATAGGTGTCATTGTAGTTCCATATGATGGTTAGGTTTCGGTTGGGGCCTCAGGTAGGTTGGTCTTATGTTCGATCGGGTCGAACAATTGAGCTGGGCCTCCAAAAATTATGTTCGATTGGGTCGAACATCCGATTCGGGCCCCCGAAGGCAATGTTCGATCGGGTCGAACGCTTGATTTGGGCCCCAAACGGATATGTTCGATCGGGTCGAACATCTAAGTTGGGCCCCCGGAGGTCTTATTGGGGCCCCAGATGTTATCTGGTGAGGTCGCATTGGGACCCACTGGGGCAACCCAGTCAAGACATCCATGCCTCCTCCGCGCCTCCCCCCCTCCACCACACCCCCTCCGTGTCAGCCATTTTGGCTCCGGGCGCTGCTTCGCGCAGCGGCTGATCGCGCAGCGGCTGATCGCGCAGCGGCGGCGCGCCTTTCTTTCGCGCGGCATCGCCATCTGGTTGCAGCGCCATGGACGTGTTCAAGAAGGACCTCGTGCTCGAGAGAGAGCTCTCGTTCCCGAGACAGCCTGACGGTCCTCCCCCCACCAAGCTGCGACCCACGACGCGAGCTGCAGTTGTCAGCCTGGACTTGGCAACGGTCTGCGAGCGAGCGGGCGCCATGGAGCGCAATCCATTCAGGCATGCCACCCTTGTCGTGATGGCGGACGACGTTCAGAACAGCATATTTCTTCAGTCATGCAACGATGAGGTTCTGGAGACGGTCCAGGCGACGGTTGGCAGCTACTTCAACACGGGGGTCGCTCACTACGGCGGGTTCGTGTGGAAGTCCACGCAGAAGACCCACGGCGGCGACGGGGGCTCGCTGTACATCTTCCGTTGCGAGGACGGGTGGTACGGCAACGACGCGATGTGGACGACGGTCGCCGAGCGCAAGAGCTACCAACAGGCCGCGACGATCATGTTCTGGAGCGCCAGCGCAGGCGCTGACTTCGAGGACGCACCTCCAGGCGCTCTACACTTTCCATGGCGGAGCGCGTCGGAGTCGGACGGGATCCAGGTCCTCAGCGGCCAGGCGGCGCACGAAGCCGTAATCATTCAGAAGGGCGACGGCGGCGGCAGCCTCAGGGGCGGCGGCGGCAGCTCAACGGGCGGCGGTGACAGCTCTAGGGGCGGCGGCGACGGCTCTAAGGGCGGCGGCGGCGGCAGCTCTAAGGGCGGTGGTGGCCGCTCCAAGGAAGAGGCGCCTCGCGGGAAAGGCGGCCGTGGCGGCTGGATGCCGCGGCTGGCGACGCTCATCACCGACTACTGGCGCAAGGACTGGGCCGCCTTCGAGACGCACGCGAAGGAGTACTGCGATGGCTCTCCCGCCCTCCGCAGGCTTCCCGGCTGGGATTAGGCTGCCATGATCGGTTCAGCGTTTGACTACAGAGACTTGGTAGTCAAACGGAGGCGCCTAGCGTTTGACTACAGAGACTTCAGAATCAAACGCAGGGCCGCCACCGTTTGACTACAGAGACATCAGAGTCAAACGCAGGGCCGCCACCGTTTGACTACCAAGTCTTCAGAGTCAAACGCAGGGCCGCTGCGTTTGACTCTGAAGACTTGGTAGTCAAACGCATCCTGCGTCCTGTGCGCCCGCGCTCCGTGCTGCCGTCGCTGCGGCCTGTCGGGCTGGCTGGTGCGCCTCCAGAGACCGTCGGCGTTCGTCCGAAGGGGTGGTGTCCGAGCCCTGATCCAAAACCTGTCCGAGCACCCGTAGGCCTCCCAGGGGGCCTCTACCCACGGGACAGGAGGATGAGGGGTGAGGATGAGCAGAGCGTGAACGGTCCAATCCCCCCCCCCCCCGCGCCCCCCCCCACCCCCCCCCCGCTGCGCCCAATCAGGCGACCTCTGGAGGCGCCCCCGTACCTTAGCACAGGCGCGGTTTCGCTTATATAGCACTCTCATTGCCGTGGGCGCCGAGCCACATGTCAGCGTGGCCAGTTGGGTCCATTGGTTTTGGGGCTCAGTTGCGTTCGAACTCGCCCATGTTTTGAACTCGTTCAGCTTCGAGAAAACGCGGTTCAGATCGTTGGTGGCTCGGCGCAGGCCCGCATTAGAGCAACTCTTGCTCTGCGCCCACATGGCGGCGCGGAGCCTCGGCAGCGCGCCCAGAGCGTGCAGGGGCAGCGCGCCCAGAGCGCGCAGGACGCGGACAACGTCGCCGCCGGCGTGCAGGATGCGGACAGCGTCGCGAGGTGAACCAACCTCCTCCTCCCCCTGCTCATCCTCCTCGCCCGTCCTCCCTCATCCTATCCATCCTCCTCCAGAGTTCGCGTTTCTCCTCGCCCTCCTCCCCATTCTCCTCCTTCTCCCGTGTCCAGGAGGAGTGAGGAGTCGCGCTCCACTCAGCGGAAGGTCTGAGTGATCAGTTCTCTGGGGTGGGAGTGGGGGTGGGGGAAGGGAGGTGGCAACGAAACTGTGATACACCCGACGCTGTGCTATGCAATGCCATGCGTTCAGTCCGAACCTCATAATGCTATGCCATGCGTGTGGCTCGGTGGAGTGCTATGCCACGCATGCAATGTCGACATGCAGTGCTATGTCATAGCATGATGCGAGTGTCACCGCCCCTCCCACGCCCCCGACTTAAGCAGCCCATCACTTTCAGTTCGTCTATGATGTCGTTATCTCCACACCCTTTCTCCCTCTTCTACTGGCTCCGTGGCCTCTCTCGCTTGTCTCATGAGGTGGCCCCCCACCTCCCCCCCCTCCAGTCGTCGTGGATGTCGTTATTCCGATTCGGTGCTGTTTCATCCTGTTTCATCCCGTTTCGGTGTTGTTTCGGTGCTGTTTCAGGAGAAGGAGGAGGAGGAGGAGGAGGAGGAGGAGAAGAAGGGGAGAGAGGAGGAGAAGGAGGAGGAGGAGGAGAAAGAGGAGAGGAGGAGGCGAATGAGGAGGAGGAGGAGGAGGAGGCGGTGGCGGGCGCGCCTCAGCGCAGAAAGGCGCGGACAAGCGCCGCCGCATCGGCTGGCGCCAGCCGCGCCCGCGAGAGCGCGGCGCAGGCGATGCCTGCGGCGACCGCACTCTCGCGCGGCGTCGCCGCGGGAAGGGGCGGCGGCCGAGGGCCCGAAAGGGCCTCGGCGTCGCGGGCATACATCGCCACCACGTCCTCGTCCACGAGCCATATGGCTCGTAGATGAGGGCCGCGGTGGACGGGCCTGTGCGAGGCCAGCCCCATCGTCCACGTCTCGGGGATGTCGAGGAGGGCCCCCGACATCCCCGAGCCCTTCGACAGGAGGACGCCCCATGGGTCGGGCTCGTCATCCCGGATATTGTCGATGTCCACCATATCAGCGATATCTGGGATGACGAGCCCGGCCCATGCAGCAAGGGCAACTCCAAGGAGGAGCGGCTTGTAAGCCGAAAAGCAGCGCGAGGGCGGCGTCTCCTCCTCGAGGAGGAGGAGGAGGAGGAGGAACATGATGATGAGGAGGAGGAGGAGCCAGAAGGATGAGGGGGAGGAGGGAGGAGGAGGAGGATGCGGAGGAGGAGGGAAGGAAAGGAAGGAGGAATGAGGAGGCGAAGGAGGAGGAGGAGGAGGATGAGGAGGGGGAGGATGAGGAGGAGAAGCGCTTCAACAATCAAACAGTCGTCGGTCTCCTCAATCTCCCTACTCCATCTTCTCCTGGCTCCGCGGCCTCTCTCGCTCATCTCATGGGGTGGCCCCCCGCCTCCCCCCTTCCATCGTCGTGGATGTCGTTATTCCGTTTCGGTGCTGTTTCATTCCGTTTCATTCCGTTTCGGTGCTGTTTCATTCCATGTCATTCATTGCCGTAGTTTCATTTCCGTTTCATTCCGTTCCATTCCATTTCATTCCGTTTCATTCCATTTCGGTGTTGTTTCAGTCCGTTACATTCCGTTTCGGTGCTAGCCGTCTCTCTTGGCGCCACATAGCGTCGCCATGTAGCTTGCCAGCTCATCTCATCCATAGCCGTTGGCTCACGAGCTTGAAGGCTATCACCTCGCGAGCCCGAAGGCTGGGTCACATCAGCGCTTAAGCTTATACGGACACCAGCTGGATGGCCAGCTCAAGCTGCAACTGCAGCTTACTAGTCAAGGAGATCGGTAGTGTGAAAGCCTTTTTCAAGGCTCGGGCAGAAATGAACAGCAGCGGTGATCCCCCGCTCCAGAAGAGCTTTGCCGACACTCTGATCAGCATGCTGAACAATATAAAATGTTTCGGCCCAGCCGAGGCCACCCAGATCGTTGACGCGTTGAGGGGTGAGCCGTGCGGCGAGGACCATACCAAGCGGATCATGGCCATCGTCGACAGCAAGGTCGCCAAGGGCAGCGGCCCCGTCAAGCCAGAAGGCTCTGGTAAGCAATCGCTTAAGGAGTGGTGGTGTTACCTAACGTCTTCGGACTGGGCTGTGCTCAATAACCCCAAGCTTTCGGTGCACCGCAAGATGACGACGATGGTCGAGCGCGCCATGGCCGTCGGTTGCAACGATCCTGCCCAGCATACGTTCAGGTGGGGGACAGCCCTACTAGCAATCACGCATTACGAGGCCCCACCCGACCCAAAAAAGCTTTTTGGGATTAACTGAAAGACTTCAAGGCTTGCTTCAAGTCCGAAAAGAAGGAGTTCGGGTTCTCGCGCATCTTGGAATACCCAGCTTCGCCATCGGAGCTCCCAACAGACATCTTCCAGTCTGCCTACCCTGACGATGACCAGCCGATCACGATCGAGCTCAAGGGCATCAACACAGTCGCTGACAGTATATCGTTGCGCTCCAACAATAGCAAGCTGAAGTCGTCTTTCGAACCAGATGTTAAAGCAAAGTTTCAAGCAGCAAAGGCAGAGCTTGACACCGCCCAGAGCCATGACACCACGCCAGCGCCCACAGCCGACGCACGCACCGCATCGCCAGCAGGGGCGCTCATCCCATCACCGACTGACCCGTACGAGATGGGATTGTTCTACGAGTACCAGCACAAGTTGCTCGAGTACCGCAAAGAGAAAAGCCAAGCGGCTGCGCGGTGCCCTGAAGCACCTCCCGTGAAAGTAGAGCCACGAGCCAGCTTGGCTGTCCACCGCGCTCTTGATGGGGACGCTGAAGGTTGCCAAACATGAGACGCCTGTCACGCGTGAGCTCGAAACCCCTAAACATGAGGAGCAGGGCGCTGTAAAGGCTGAGCAGCACGAACCCGAGGGCGATGCGGATCACGACGCCGCCGATGATGACGACGGGCCGCGTTTAGAGGACTTGGACCCCCACGCCCGCGCTGCGATCGAGGCCCTCAAGAAGCGCAAGGGCAAGCAGAAGGAGGAAGCGAAGGCGAAGTCGCAGCTAAGAAGGAAGCTGCTAAAGCAGCTGCAGGACGCTGAGGTCAAGACTGAGGCGCCAGCACGGAAGCGCCCAGCAGCAGCCGCTGCGCCCATCAAGCCCGCCAAGGCTGTTAAGACCGAGCCTGCCGCGGCTGCAAAGAGCGTGAAGAAGCCCCAGGCGGCTACTACCGACTTGAAGCCGATCCCGAAGTCTAAAATCATGGGCGCAATGCCGTCGATGCCAAAGGGCGGTTCGAACCCACCGCCAGTGGTCTACAAGCAAGGCATAATCTACACGAGCCGCAAAGCCTTTCGCTTCCGTGCTCTCAGAGAGCGCGGCAATTCTTTGCGCTTAGCGAACCGCCGCCAGACATCGCACCGCTTCGTCGAGATCGGTTGCCCCCCCCACCCACCCTTCCCCCGCCGACCCCCCCCCCCCCTCGCCCACGCCCCGAACAGCTTGATGTCGCTATGCGTTGGGTGTCTTGGGTGCGTCCTCCTCCTCCTACTCCTCCTATTCCTCCTCATCGCCATCATCGCTCTTCGTAGTGGTAAAAAATCGTTGTTTTGGTGATATGTTTTGTTGACCTCCTCCTCCTCCTCCTCCCCCCTCCTCCCTCGCTGCTCCCTCCTCCCTCCTCCTCCTCTTCCTCCTTCTCCTCCCTCCTCCTCCTCCTGCTCCTCGCTCCTCCTCCTTCTCCTTCTCCTTCCTCTTCTTCCTCCTCCTCCTCCTCATATAGCTCCTCCTCCTCCTCCTCCTCCTCCCCCCTCCCCCTCCCCCTCCTCCTCCTCCTCCTCCTCCTCCTCCTCCTCCTCTCCTACCAACCAATCCTCGCCTCATGTGTCCATCGTTCGTCTTGGGATCGGGGGCCGTAGTCAGGGCCATGAGCGAGCGGAAATGGTGGCGAGGGTAACAGAGTATCTCACAGAACGCGCCTAAAGCCCCATGGGCTGGTCGGGCTACTACGCCGAGAGCTCCAAGGCTTGGGGGGGGGGCCTAAGCCGACCGCTGAGGCGTGGGCTGCAGCCGTCAAGGCGATCGACGACGCTGAGGGGACGTCCTGAGACGGTCATTGTTGCACTATCATATAGACAAGCTTTTCGCATAATACACAAGCACTGCGTGCTAAGCCTCGGTTGGCACCTGGCTCTCGAGAACGGGTTGCAAGTCTGGAGGGGTGTGTCAAGAAAAGAATGTATGCTCCTCGCTTCATCAATTGCGCACCCTCGTTCTGGAGCAAGTGCTGGCGCCCCCGTCCGTAGCCCATTTCGCTCAGACCTCGGGCTTCGCAGCGTCTACCGCAGTTTCGGATGCAGCCGCCGCGGGCTGCTAAACTGCGCAGGCTTAATGAGTTCCGTCGTTCCAAGCCTCACTGTACGGCTTCTGCTTTAGCGGCAAGTCTGGCGGACGTAAGGGACAATGGTCTCCCAGAAGTCATAGACCGGAATTCCATGCGTGCCGCGAGGGATGCTGTTACCACAACTGTCAGCCAGTACGGTCCTATAGCGCAAGGCTTCACGTGCATTGATGCAGAGGAAGAACCAGCTAGCATACCCATCGCCTGTCCGTTCGCATCCTTAGCGGCAGCTGTCGAAGAGAGTGCGAATTGTCGGAAGTTCTTGAAGCGCCAGCTGATGCCTCACCCATCGACGCCCGAAAAGCCATGGAACTTGATTCTGTATTCTGACGAAGTCACACCAGGGAACCCCTTATCACCAGCGAACCATAGAAAATTCCAATCTATGTATTGGAGCTTCATGGAATTCGGTGTGAGCGCGCTCAGTCACGAGGAGAGCTGGCTTGCGCTGATGACTGAATTCTCCTGTTCTGTGAATTCCCTCTCTGCTGGGTTGAGCCAAGCATTCGCTGAGGCTATTAAACGTTTTTTCAAGCCTGATGGCTTTCATTTCCAAGACGGTGGGATGGCCCTTGACTTAGACGGGGATAGCTTCAGGCTGTCTGCTAAAGTCGGCGCGGTGTTGCAAGACGGGTGCGCTCATAAAGCTGTTTGGCAAGCAAGGAGCGACGGCGCGTCCAAGTTTTTGTATGCTTTGTAAGAATATGTTCACAGCCGATTCAAGGGTTGTTGATGAGGGTGGTTCAGCCACGTTGCGTTGCAACGATATACATCTCGATGAGCTCGTGGCATCCACGGACCATGAGCTTCGCGCCAATGCCAGGTATCTGGAGCGCATGTCGCGGACCCTGTCTAATGAAGAGTTCGTTATGTTGCAGCAGGCGCTGGGCTTGACGTTTGCTAAGCGAGGCTCACTGCTCGATAGAGCCTTAGACAGGCTGATGAACCCAACAGAGGTGTTTATGCATGACTACATGCACGCGCTGTTCGTCGACGGTGTTGTGAATCTCGTGATCTACCTAACTTTCGAAGAGTTCATATCTGCTGGGCTTAATGGCGTGTGGGGGTCATTCTCTGACTTCTTGGCAACTTGGGCGTTCCCTGGAAGATTTCACGCTACGCATTTAGACAGCATTTTCAATGCTGATCGGAAAGGCACGCACAGAAAGGCCCAACACGTAAAATGCCAGGCGTCTGGTGCATTGTCTATTCTTGGCGTGCTGATGCTATTCACTCAAACGGTCCTGCGACCTATGGGGGCAGCCAATGCGGCTTGCGACGCTATGGTAGCTTGCGTTCGGCTGTCGCAGCTGGTAGTTGCAACCAGTCGGATCGACGTGAGCCCAGCGAGGCTTCTAGGTTGTGTTCATAAGTTATTGGAATATTCACTGCTGCTTCTGGAGATGAGTCTTTGACACCAAAATGCCACTGGCTTCTCCACCTCCCTGGGCTACCCGAAAGAAACGGGAGGCTCTTGACCTGCTTCGTCCTTGAGAGGAAGCATAGACTGTCAAAGAGATACGCCACCGAGCTGGCGAACATCACTGGGTCAGCCAGCAAGTCGTTGCTGAGCGAATGCGCTGCCCATCACCTGCCAGCAATAACGAGCCACAATTTCAATTATGACGTCGGCTTGTTGCAGGGCCGCAAGGCGCCCAAGAAGAGCAGGCAGCTGATCTTGGACGCATTGGGTTTGAAAGGTGGTGATATCCCAGTGAATGTAGGTAAAGATTCTCGCTTCAGCCAGCTCGGCTTATGCGCGCAAGGGGCGGTTGTGCTTTTGAACGGCTCCGATGGCATACTTGCCGCCCGCGTGAAGTTGCATTTCGAGGTCAGTGGAGAAGCTGTTTCTATGATGGAGGTTATGGAACTTTCTCGGCGCATCCCTGGTACTGCAAAGGCAGTGTGGAAACTTTCTGAGACTCCAGTGGAGTGCTGGGAGACCAAAGCTATTTTGGCTGCAGTAGAACACTGCGTGTACGCAGACGGCACCGTCGGCACTATCCTGCCATGATGGGCTTTGCTGGAGCTTTGCGCTCAGGAGAAAAGAATTCGCATACGCTTCGCGTAGCCCCGCCGCACAGCCCATCCAGAAACGATGTCTGCGCATTTAAGCCATTGCGGCTGAAGGCAACGAACAGGAGGAGGATGAGAAATGAGGGGGGCTGCTCCGCTTCTCCTCCTCCTCCTCATCCCTCTTGCTCCTGCTGCCTCCTCCTCCTCCTCCTGCAGGCACCTGCTGCTGCTGCTGCCCCTCCTCCTCCCCCCCAAAGCGGCATGCTGAAACCGCGGGGCCCCGACGACGACCACGACGACAGATGGAGAGTCAGAGGCGACATTCGGCGGCGGACCTGGCGCTGCGCGCCCGCCCCTACATATGCGGCGCAACCTATGCGGTGCAACCTATGTGGTGCATTATGTGCTGTGGTACAACCTATGTGGTGCATGCTAAGCGGTGCAACCTGTAGTGGTGCAACCTATGTGGTGCGGTGCAACCTATGCGGTGCATCCTACGTGGTGCAACCTACGTAGTGCAAACTGATGTGAGAAGTAACAAAGGAACTTATGAAAACGTTGTATTTCTATGGTTTGTTAAAGCGAACGCTAAAGTTTATAAAGTTTATAACTCTGTTTTGGATAACTGCTGATAAACTTTATAAGTCCGCTAAACTTTAGCTAAACACCCTAAACCTTAACAAACCAAGGGTGCATCTCAGCAGGCGTTCACGAAGGCGGCGGCGAGCGAACCGGTAGCACTGCGCACGGACCCAGCGGCCCAGTAGGATCTGCGCCAGGCGCCTGCTCGGGCGCTTCTTCGCCAAGAACCACTGCGTCAGGCTCGTGAGCTCCGTGACTTACCCCAGCGGCGGCCGGCGCACCCCGGCCTCGCCGTCCACGAGGCCCCCCAAGGTTGAGACCTGCTGGGCGCGGTGGACGTCCTTGCCCGGCGATCCGGGAGACTTAGCCTGCTCGTAGCAGGCCGACGCCTGGCTCAGCAGCTCCGGGATGCTG
Organism: Prorocentrum cordatum; assembly: GCA_963575745.1. Classification (NCBI taxonomy): domain Eukaryota; class Dinophyceae; order Prorocentrales; family Prorocentraceae; genus Prorocentrum; species Prorocentrum cordatum. The sequence goes on along the minus strand of CAUYUJ010004113.1, from coordinate 1,163,941 downwards.
CCCTTCAGCTTCACGGCCTCCTCCCTCGAGACGATCTCCGCGATCTCGAGGTTGTCGATGTAGATAAACCACATCGCGACCCCGCTTGCCTGGGCCTCCGCGGGCAGGCGGCGGGTGCGCACCGCCTCGGCCGCAGGCGGCAGCCCGCGGGGGACTGGGACCGACCGCCTCCGCATCTTGCGGTGGAGGTGCGTCGCCACCCCGACCGCGCTGATCCAGCCCATGCCGATGACCCGCAGGGCGATGCGAGTCAGCCCTTCGCCGCTGCCGCCCAGCAGTCGCCGCGGCACCGGAGGCCCCGGCGCCGTGTAGGGCCACCAAGCCGGGGGCGCCCGGAAGACGTAGAATAACGCCTTGCGGTCGGCGCCGCTCCAGAGCAGCTGCTCGCCCGGCGCAAGCGCCAGCCCGTTCAGCTGCCCCATCGTCGGCATGACGGGGGCGCCCCCCGCGATGGTGCGCTGGCACGCGTTCGCGGGGGTCAGGTTGACGATGAGCCGCAGGGCGGGCCGCTCGTGGCTGCAGCGGACGGGCGAGTCGTGCACCTTCGCCGCGCCGAAGGCCCCGCTGATCAGGAGGGCCCCGTCACTGGTCGCGATCTCGGCCTCGTCGACGGGGCCGACCATCCCGCGAGCAAACAAGGCGCTCACCACCGGCCCCCACTCCCGCGACGTCGCCCAGACGCGCGTTGAGGCGGGCGCGGGGCGCCCCTGCGCCGGCGGCAGGAGGGCCAAGGAGGGGCCCAGCAGCGCCGCCCGCACGAAGCCTGCGGCGAGGTCCGCGGCCTCGATGGAGGCGGCCACCCCCGCAGGCGGCAGGCCGCCCTCGATCTGCTCTGCTCGGCGTGGAGACCTCCGAGCCGTCGTAGGCGATGGCCCGGTCCTTTAGCTTCTCGGACAAGTCGAGGGTCTCGGCCATGACGGGCTCGGGCGCGACGCTCGAGTAGATGCGCCGCGCAATCCCAAGGAGAGCCGAGCGCTGGGCCGCGTTCGGCTCGGGCCCACAAACGTCGGCCCACTTCAGGTGGCGGTGGCCGGCCTCCCAGTTCATCGCCGTCACGATCACCCTCAAGCGAGACTGCAGCGAGGTCAGGTCGCCTGAGTCAATCATCTCCTCCACGGTGCAGTCCGAAGCTTCTAGATCGGGACAGGGTAGCGGGGGCAGATCACGCTGCAGCCGCCCCCGTCTAGTTGGCCGATGCCCGCTGTGCATGAACTTGTCCACGTAGACCCCAAGCGACCCTGGGAACTCTCGCATGAGCTCCTCGAGGATCGGGCCCGCATGCATCCAGCGGGCGGCGGAAAGACTCGGCAGCAGCCCCAGCCTTCCCCTGCCGGTGCGGACGAGCTTCGCCAGGGGGGCGTCCGCGCCTGGCCAAGCCACCTCCACGCGCGCCGCCCCCCGGCCTGCAGCTAGCGAATCAGCTGGCGGCCCCGGGTCGCCCATGCAGTCAGCGCGAGCTCCAGCTGGGCCCAGAGGGTCCGCCTCCTCACGTGCATCATCAGCAGAGCGCACCCGCGCCTCCAATGCTAGCGGCCCTTGCCACGGCCCTTCCAGGGCGCCGGCCGCCCGCGGCCCCGCAGTCCCTCTCGGCGCCAGGCGCCCGCAGTGCTTGCCCGTGCCCTTCGGGCTGCCGCCCCGCGCCTGGGGGGCTCCCCCGCCGACCTGCGCTGCCGGCTGGTCCTGCCGAAAGGCGCTGACTTCGGGGGCGCCCAATAGCTCCACGCGGCCCGGCACCGCCGCGGCCCCAGGGCGGGGGCTGCCCCCGCGGGGCGCCCTCGGCGGGAGCGGCAAGCGGGGGCGCCCCCCGGCGTCGGAGGGCGCTCGGACGGGGGACCTCGAAGCCTCGCGAGCGGCTGCGGGAGCCTCCGACTCCCCGGCAGCCAGGCCCGCGGCCGCCGCGGCTCCGCCAGGGCGGGCTCCGCCTCGCCTCATCGCGAGGAAGCTCCGCCCGCTGCGAGCGGGATCGACCCCGCGCCCTCGGCTCCGCCCCGGAGAGGGCGCTCGAGGCGGCTCCGCAGCCGCCACCTCCTCGGGTCAGCGGCGGGGGGGCGCCCCCCTGGCGCGGACCTCCTCCAGCCGCCGCCGCAGCATCGCCGACCTCCGCGCCGACCCCTGCTCGTCGCGGGAAGCGAGCGTCGTCGCGGGAGGCGAGCGTCGGGCGGATGCCCTCGACCACCTCCAGCTCGTTGGCGATGTGCCAGTTGCCGTCGTTGAGCGCCATCTCCAGCGCCTCGAACCGCTGCATCAGCGTGTCCGCGACCGACGCCAACGAGCGCTCGAGCAGGTCCAGCGCCGCGGCCAGGGCCTGGAGCTCGCGGACCGCCCGCTCCCCGACCGAGTGGATCGGGCGGTGGCCGAAGACCACCGCCTGGAGGTAGCCCCTAATGCGAGGGCGCACTCTCTGCCCGTCCGCCCCCCCCCGCAGGCCCATCACGCGCGCGATGCGATCTGGGCAATCGCTTCGTCGTACAGCGTGCCTGGGCGCCCATCGGCCACCGCCTGAATAGCGTTGCCGCGGGGGGGGGGGGGGGGGGGGGCGTCGCGAAAATCCAGCTGGTCGCCAGCGGCCCGCGCTGTCGCTTCGCGACTGCTCGCGGCGGCGGCGGCGGGGCGCCAGCGGGCGGGCTGCAAGGCCGGCCGCCTCGGCAGCAGCAGCAGCCGCCGCGTAGCCAGCCGCGGCCCCGGCAACGCGGCCCCGCGCGGGCGCAGGAGCGGCGCCGCCCCCGGGCACCCCGCCGCCTGGCGGTCGGAAGGTCGGCCGAACCCACGGCTCGACCAAACTCCGCGCCGACCGCAGGCGCAGCCAGTCGGCGTGCCGCTCGCCGCGCCCGACCAGCCGGGGGGCCCTGCAGGCCGCGGCGCCGCCCGCGCAGAGGTGCAGGACGCCTGGCTGCCCGGCGCCCCGAGCGGGGAAGCTCAGGTCCAGCTCCAGGGCGCGGGCCGCAGCGAGGCACCCAGGAAGTTGACGGCCAGGTAGACCCCGTCTGGGCCTGGCGTCCCCGCCTCGACGACCTCGTACAAGGCCGTGCCGTCCACCTGGCCCGTCGGGTCGTGCGTGGGCGTCTCCAGCACCATCCCAGCCGTGAAGGCGCCGTGCTGCAGGGCCGGCGAGCCCATCCAGGGGCCGTCCACCAGCCGCGCCAGCGCCGCCGCGCCGCCCCCCCCCAGCGGGCGCCGGCCCCGCAGCGGCCGCCATGCCGCCACCCCCAGCGCCGGCAGCAGCCGCCCCTGGCACCGCGAGGGGCCCGGGCGACGGTGGCGCGGTCCGCCGTCTGGAGCAAGCAGCGCCGCCAGGGCGCCCGCGAGGGCTGCGCCGACCCCAGCGGCAGCGCCGGGCGGGGCCCCAGACGCGTCGCCACCAGGCGCGGCGGCCGGCGGGCCTGGCAGCGCTCCAGCCGCGATCCCCAGCGGGGGGGCCCCCGGCAGCAGCGCAGCGCCTCCGCCGCCAGGGGGAACGGCAGCGCCGAGGGGGGGTAGCGCAGCAGGCCCCGCGTCGGGGCCGCCTGCTGCCACTCCCGCGCCCCCTTGGGCGTGCCCTCGCCGGCGGCCGGCCGCTGCAGCACCTCTGCCGCCGCCGCGTCCACGGCCGCGGGCGCATCCCCCGCCTCGCGCGGCGCCGCGGCCCCGGGGCGCCGCCTTGGCCTTAGCCTTCGCCTTGGCCTTGGAGGGCATCCTCCGCCAGCCCAGCTAGCGCCGCCAGGAGCGCCGTCAGGTGCCGCGACTGCTCCAGCAGCACCGCCCGCTCCCCCGGCGTCAGCCGGGCGCGCCACGCGTGCTGCCGCGCCAGCGCCAGGAGGTAGCACAGCTCGCACACCTCCCAGAGCTCGCCGTTCAGGGCGAGCGCCAGGGACTCGCCGGGCCCCAGCCGCCCGGAGCACCACCCGCAGTATCGCACGGGCGGCCGCGGGGGCCACTCCCGCGGCGGTCCTGGAGGCGCCGGGACCGCCTCCTGGATGGGCTACCAGGCTGGAGGCGGGGGCCCGGCGCCAGAATCAGACATGCCCCGCAGGGCCGAGAAATGCCTGAAAGGCTGAGCCACAACAGCGACTGCCATGCAATCTGCTTCTCGGCCATGCCTTGATCCGCACCCCCTGTTCTCCCTCCCCCGACTCATCTACCGCAAGCGCTTATATATATGTATATGTATATGTATATGTATATGTATATGTATATATGTATGTATGTATATATGTATGTATGTATATATGTATGTATATGCATACATATATACACATATATACATATATATATATATATATATATATATATATGTGTGTCTGTATGTCTGTCTGTCTGTCTGTCTGTCTGTCTGTCTGTCTGTCTGTCTGTGTATGTATGTCTGTATGTATGTAGGTAGGTAGGTAGATAGGTAGGTAGGTAGGTCGGTAGGTATGCATGCGTGTACGTATGTATGTATGCATTAATGTATGTGTGTATGTATGCATGTATGGATGTATGTATGTATAAAGTTTATGCTTTCACATAGATATACAACCTCACGCCGACACCTTGGGGTCTACGGCGTGTGAGACCGTTGCCCCTCCCAAAACACCTGCCCCAGAGGCTCCGTCCAGCTGGTCTGGGCGAAGAGGGGGGCTTCGACATGGCTCTTAGGGGCTCTGGGACAATCCCAGATTTCGGGGGCGCACAAAAATGGATTTGCGATCCATGGATTTGGCAAATCCATGGAGCGGGGGCGGTGCCCTCCCCAGAATGCGGCCGGTGCCGCCTCGCTCGGCGGCGGACATCCGCGATCTCCCACGGAAACGGGACCCGTCGCTACTCCACGCCCCCTTGGATGCACGCCTGCGATCGCCTGGCAGATGGCACCCAGCCGAGCGCCCAAGGCGCCAGACAGAGAGTGGGCGGCTCGGGCGAGCGCGCTGCGCGGCTCGGGCGGGGCCGCGGGCGCCCTCACCCCTCCGAGCGGAGCTGTCTGCTCGGCGACTGCCACCTCGCAAGGGTCAGGCAAGCTGGACCACGCTGGGCGGCTTGGGCGCCTCGGGCGCCCCCGTGGGCACCCCCCCTCTCGGACGGAGGACTTGTTCCAAGTGGTGACCACGTCGCTGAAAGGTGCCGAAACCGCTGCCCCCTCGGACCTGACCTCCAGGGTGCGTGCTGACAAAGATTCCCGGGCGAATCCGGCCGTGGCAGGCTCCCGAAGGCGAAAACGAGGGGGGGGGGTAGCGGTATGGGTACCTTTTTCCTCCTCCGGGGTCCCAGTCCACTGCGCAGTCGCACCCCTCCCTCCGCTCTGCGCGAATTGACAATATCCAAGGGCTTTGCGGCATTGCCACCAAGCACCACCAGAAGCCGAGGAATGCACGAGGTAGAAACGACTCCACCTACAGTGGAGGCCAGTCCACAAGAAACCTTCCACAAGAATCCCAATCCTGAGACAACAGGACGTCCATGCACTTCTGGTGCACGAGCGTTCACGCTGTCCGTCGCCAAACCATCGAAACCCGAAAAGCCCAGGGCACCCTGAAGGCAAGCAAGGTGTTTCTTGGCATGGGCCTCCACTTTGGACGCCCGAAATGGGTACGGAAATTATCCCGGCAAAGCAACCTAACAGCGATATGTAGAAGCATATCTGAAAGCATTCCCCTTAAGATTCAGATGAAAATCCAGTTGTAGAATTTTGCTGTTCTCGCAGTCGTAGTCGCATTCGCGATGACAGTCGCAGCGGCAACGGCAGTCGCTGCCTTCAGCCTCGGCCTCAGCCTCAGCCTGCCTCAGCCTCAGCCTGCCTCGGCCGCAGCATCAGCCTGCCTCAGCATTCAAAATGTCGCCCAGGAATGGAGTTCTGGGAACTAGAAGAACACGAAGTGGCCTACAGTTGGCTCCGGGCATTCAAAATCATGCCCAGGAATGGATTCTGGGAACTTGAAGAGCACGAAGTGGCCTACAGTTGGCTCCGGGCATCCAAAATGTGGCCCGGGAATGGAGTTCTGGGAAATCGAAGAGCACGAAGTGGCCTACAGTTGGCTCCGGGCATCCAAAATGTGGCCCGGGAATGGAGTTCTGGGAACTCGAAGAGCACGAAGTGGCCTACAGTTGGCTCCGGGCACTCAAAATGTAGCCCGGGAATGGAGTTCTGGGAGGTCGAAGAGCACGAAGTGTGTGACTGTTGACGAAAAACGAGCCCGGCTCTGTTCCCGGTTCTCCAGAATGTGGCCCGGGAATGGAGTTCTGGGAGGTCGAAGAGCACGAAGTGTGTGACTGTTGGCGAAAAGCGAGCCCGGCTCTGTTCCCGGTTCTCCAGAATGTGGCCCGGGAATGGAGTTCTGGGAGGTCGAAGAGCACTAAGTGTGTGACTGTTGGCGAAAAACGATTCCCGGTTCTCCTCCCCGGCACCCGCCCGGACCCCCCTGAGGAGTCATGATGCTCTCTTTTGACCCTACTAGAAACCTATCAGCAAACGCTGTTAGGTAAAAATGGGTACAATGCCCAACAACAAATGTTGTCCCAAACCAACAGCGGTCGCTGTTGGGCAGGCGGCCTTCTGCCTCGAATGGACACGGGCCGCGGCGGCACGGACAGCGAATCCGGTTCAAAATGGACAGGACCTGCCGTTGGGCATTGTACCCGTTCTTTCTGTACCCATTTCGTTCGTGCAGATCCGCTGCAGAAGCGGCTCCCCCTGCGCCCCGCACGTGGGCCACCTCGGGACCGCCTTGGCGCCTTCTTGGGACGCTTTTCCGTCGCCAGACAATCGAAACCCATAGGGGAACAACAAAAATACATAAACATAAAAACTCTGAGGTCCGCGCGAATTTCTCGGATCGGCGCTGGAGCCCCCCGGCGGCGCCTCCGGCGCCGCCCCTGGCGCGCTCCGCGCGCCAGGGAGGGGGGTCCAGAATTCCGCGCGGACCTCCGAGTTTTTATGTTTATGTCACTTTTCGATTCCCTAACCCACGAAACCCAGGGCCCCCTGCAAGCAAGCAGGGTGCCTCTTGGCATAGGCCTCTCCACTGCAAGCGCGGCTCCCCCCCGTGCGCCCCGCACGTGGGCCGTCTCGGGACCGCCCTGGCGCCACCCCGGGACCGCCCTGGCGCCTCAGCGGCCGACCGGGCCGCGCGGGCCCCCTGGGGCCCCGTCGTGGACGGTCCCCCTGGGGGAGCCCGCCGACCCCGTCGGAGAGCCTCGCAGGGGGCCTCCCTCTATCCTCCACGTGCCCCTCGCGCTCCTGCTGCTGCTCCTCCTGCTCCTCGCTTCCTTCCCCACCCCTCCTGCTCCTCCTTTTGGTCCGCCCCTCATCGTCACCCCCCCCCTTCTGTGGATTCTCGCTTCTCCCCCCTGCTCGCTCCTCCTTCCCTCCCCCTTGCCCCTCCTCATTCCTCCTCTCGCTTTCGCCCGCGGCTGTTGTTCGAGCAAGCGCCTCCTCCTCCTCCTCCTCCTCCTCCTCCTCCTCTTTCTCTTTCTCGCCCTCGAACCCTCCTCCCTCTCGATTCCTGACTCTGTCTCCTTCCTCCTGCTGCCTCCTGCCTGGTGCCTCTGCCCTCCTCCCTCCTCCTCCCTCTTCCCTCCTCCCTCCTCCCTCCTCCCTCCTCCTCCTCCTCCGCCTCCTCCTTTTCCTCTTCCTCCTCCCTCCTCCTCCTCCTCCTCCTCCTGCTCCTCCCCCATTCCATTTCCTTGCAAGTAACTCCTCCCTGTCGCATCCCGAGGCCAGTCGAAAGGGCGGTCGGGCGCTTCGCCTGAAGCTTCCTCACCACGTGTGACCATGACGCGTAGAACCTGGCGGCAGCTTCGCAGATGAAAGGCGGGTGGTTTTCAAACTCTGGCTCTCGCCTTAGCGTCGCGCGCATTCGTTTTCACAATCTGCAATCGTTTCACGGATTGAAGGCGCGTGATTTTCAACATGTGGCCTTCGCTTGACTGTCGCGCACAATCGCTTAATAATTTGCAGCCGCAAAATCACAGAAATTGTGGTTCTCGCCAGAACGCCGGGTACAATCATTTTAAACAGTTGCAAAAACTCCTCGGATTTTTGGCAGGCCGTTTTCAATATGTGGCTCTCGCTTTAGCGCCCCGCACACTCGCATAACACAAATGCAAGGGCTTCACGGATTGAGGGCGGTTCCCTTTCAACATGTGGTTCTCGAGTCAGCGCCACGCGCATTCCTTTTAAACTGCGCCGAACAATTTCACGGATTCCCGCAGTCGACGTGCCAAACATTGCATTTCGGACGGACTCTGGATTCTGTGAGGGTGCAACATTGATTCGTGGTGTTGACGTCCTACGAACCGCGTTCTGGCACGATTCAGGATCGTCAAGGCGCAACATTCATGTTGATTCGTGGCGTTGGAATACATGTAACTGTGTGTTGGCATGCTTCACTGTGTTCAAACGATTGCCTCCAAGCAAAGCAGCTTCCCAGTGGAAGCAAACCCTTGTAGGGGCCTGTGAAGAGGGAGCGCGGGGAGAGGATATATTCCCACATCGTGGATGAAGTCTTGGGTTTTCACTCCTCCTCCTCCTCTTCATCTTCCTCTTCCTCCTCCTCCTCCGCCTCCTCCTCCTTCCCTCTTCCTTCCTGCCACCGCCAGGGGGCGCGCCTTCTTGTCCCCGTTCCTGGCGCCGCGGGAAAGGCAGGGGTCCCCTCCCGACCGCGCGCCCGCAGGTTTAGCCCCGCCCTTGCTCCTCGCCGTGCCTTTCCTGCGGGGGCGAGGATGTGGAGACGCAGTTCGTGCACCACCACCAGTGATTACCTACAAAACCACCTCAAATCAACCCGAATGCCAAAATTTCGGGGGGTGCGGGGGGGGGGGGCGGCTTTCCACATGTGTTTTTTGCTGATGCTCCCCAAGGCCCCCCCCAGTGGGAATGGGAGGGGCCTTCGGGTTGGGTTGTGCTGGTTTGGTGAGCGGAAACGTCGCGCGCCACCGCCAGGCCACCCCGCCCAGACCACTGTCGACTCGAGAACAAAACCACTGGCGCCAAACAGCTTTTGTCAGAACACCGATCGGTTCTGACATATTCAGTTTTACGCTGTCGTGTTGCACTCAGGTTCCTTAGTGTTCTTCCCAGTGGCTGAAACGCTGAATGAATACTGGCATGGCTCAATCGCTCATTCCGTTAAGCAAAACGCGCAAATCAGTGTGGAGATGCGCGCGCGCTAGACGGGTGCGCGCGCGTTTTTGTAGATTCCACTTGGGCCGCGTTCAGCTCCGGCGCGTTCAATAATCAACAGCTCGCGCGGCAGCGAGGCGGCGGCGGCGGCGGCGAGAGCGGGCAGTCAAGGGGTGATATGAATCCCCCCGCGGCAGGATGCGCAGGCCCGACACCAGCTCCCTTCGGAGTTCCAGACTTCGCGCAATCCCAAACCGCATTGCATTGCCCCCCACGGCGCCAACCCCCGAAAACAATGTTTAGGCGTGCGGGGCGGTGTCGTAGCTACTCCTGGCAATTCCCTGAAGCGGGCCGAAACAGACGGTGCGCCAGCTCAGAATGGAGCTCTCAATCTGAAACTTTGGCTTGGTCTGCACGAGCATGTGGCCGCCGAGCAACGCGCGGCTGAGCCGCGCATAATCGCTGGAAAACACGCACCCTCACGAGGCAACGCACGTTTAAACCGCGCGACCCCTCTGCGCGGTCAGCATTCGACAAGATTATGTTCAAACGTTGACCGTTTTTTCAACACTTGTATATGGTATCACTTATGATTATTCGATTTTCCCCTGTGCCCTTCGATGGGCAATTCAACAATCCGTTGCGCTCGTTGATGCTCCGCCATTGATAGTCGCGCCAGTGCTCCCAGTGCGCCCGCCCTCCAGCAGCAGTGTAATTATGCTGCGTCCTCTCCCCATTTCCAGTTTCGCCCTCTTCGCGCGCCCCCTGGGCGTTGCGGCGCACGCCTCTCGTCGCACTTGGCCCCGCGGAGGGCGGGCCTTCCACTGGGGGCGTTTCGTCGCCGCCGCGCATCCCTGGCGGTCGCCTTGCCTTGGGCGGCGGCGGCGCGCCCCCGCTGCCGCCGGGGGCGGGTCTCCTTGCAGGAGGCGCCCGGGGAGCAGGCGGGGGCGGCGGCGCGGGCAAAAGACAATTCCCAATCGGATCGGCATGAACAGCTGCAGCGGCGCCGCCCGCGTGAACTGGCCGGCCCACGTCGGGCGACCGCCTGCTGAGCCGACGGCCGCAGCGCGAGCGCCATCGACTTGCATGGCGCTACCTGGTGCCCAGGCACTGCCACTGACTGGGTCAGCAGCGCCTCCACAGCGCCAACGGCGGGGCCCGCAGCGGCCCGGGTGCCCGCGGCGCTCGGTTTATCCGTCCTGCTAGCATTCGATTTGTCCATCGCCATGGACGTCCATTTTGTCCGCGTCGCCGGCTCAGCCGGCAGCGGGCATTTCCTCTCCTTTGCGCGCGCGGATAACCCCGAACGCGCTGGTGATAATTTTCCCCGTCGCACGCGGTCGTCGTCTGGCCCCGCGCTGTCAATAGCCAACGGCTCGGCGCGGCAGCGAGGCGGCGGCGGCGAGAGCGGGCAGTCAATGGGTTATATGAATTCCCCCCGCGGCAGGATGCGAAGGCCCGGCGCCGGCCCCCTTCGGAGTTCCAAACGTCGCGCAATCCCAAGGCGCATTGCCTTGCCACCCCTGGCGCCAGACCCCGAAAACAATTTGGAGGCGTGCGGGGCGGTGTCGCAACTACACCTGGCAGTTCCTTGAAGCGGGCCGGAACAGACGATGCGCCAGCTCAGAATGGAGTTCTCAATCTGAAACTTTGGCTTGGTCTGCACGAGCACGTGGCCGACGAGCAACGCGCGGCTGAGCCGCGCATAATGGCGGGCAGAAGCGCACCCTCACGAGGCAACGCACGGTTAAACCGCACGACCCCTCTGCGCGGTCAGCATTCGACAAGATTATGTTCAAACGTTGCCAGCTTTTACCTAACAGCGATGACTGATAGGTTTCTAATGGTCTCAAAAGAAAACATCATGACTCCCCAGGGGGGTCGGGCAGATGCCGGACGGGCGCCGCGGGAATCCGTGGGCTCCCGCGGGAATCCGGGGACTCCCCATTTTAACTGCCAGGAGCCACATTTCGACTGCCCGGAGCCAACAGAACACCACTCCCAGGCCACATTTTGAACGCCCGAAGCCAACTGCAGGCCACTTCGTGTTCTTCGTGCTCCCAGAACATCACTCCCAAGCAACATTTGGAATGCCCGAAGCCAACTGTAGGCCGCTTCGGGTTCGTTTTCCCCAAACACCACTCCCAGGCCACATTTTGAACGCCCGGAGCCAACTGTAAGCCACTTCGTGTTCTCCGCGTTCCCAGTACACCATTCCCAGGCCACATGTTGAATGCCCGGCAGAACACCATTCCTGTACCATATCTTGATTGCCCGGAACCAACTGTGGGCCACTTCGTGATCTTCGTGTTCCCAGAACACCAGGGCTGTGACGGGCTGAGGCTGAGGCTGACGCAGGCTGAGGCCGAAGCAGGCTGAGGCTGAGGCTGAGGCAGGCTGAGGCTGAGGCAGACTGAGACTCAGGCGGAGGCAGGCTGAGGCTGCGGCTGAGGCTGATGCAGGTTGAGGCTGAGAGGCCGACGATGAGGCTGAGGCTGAGGCTGAGGCTAAGGCAGGCTGAGGCTGAGGCTGAGGCAAGCCGAGGCAGGCTGAGGCTGAGGCTGAGGCTGAGGCTGTGGATGAGGCAAGCTGCGGCTGAGGCAGGCAGAGGCTGAGGCTGATGCAGGCTGAGGCTGAGGCTGAAGCAGGCTGAGGCTGAGGCCCAGGCCGAGGCAGGCTGAGGCTGAGGCCGAGGCAAGCCGAGGCAGGCTGAGGCCGAGGCCGAGGCTGGCGCTGCTGAGGCAGGCTGAGGCTCAGGCAGGCTGAGGCTGAGGCTGAGGCAAGCTGAGGCTGAGGCAGAGGCCGGGGCAGGCTCAGGCCGAGACAGGCTGGAGCTGAGACTGAGGCTGAGGATGAGGCCGAGGCAGGCCGAAGCTGAGACAAGGTGAGGCTGAATGGGGGGGGGGGGAAGGTGGGAAGGGGGGGGGGGGGGGGGGGCTGAGGCAGGCTGGGGTCGAGGCAGGCTGAGGCCGAGGCAGGCTGAGGCTGAGGCTGAGGCAAGCCGAGGCAGACTGAGGCTGAGGCTGAGGCTGAGGCAGAGATTGAGGCTGAGGCTGAGGCAGGCTGAGGCTGGGGCTAAGAGTGACGCAGGCTGAGGCCGAGGCAGGCTGAGGCTGAGGTTGAGGCAGGCTGAGGCTGAGGCCGAGGCAGGCTGAGGCTGAGGCTGAGGCAAGCCGAGGCAGGCTGAGGCTGAGGCTGAAACTGCGGAAGGCTGTAGGAATCCATCGGAATCCATGGGAATCCTTAGGAGTCCGTAGGCATCTTTAGGAATACGTAGGCATAGTTACGTATCCTCAGGAATCCTTAGGGGCCCTTAGGATTCCTTCCTCCGGAATCCTTCGGAATCCCTAGGAATCCGGATCCCTAAGGATTCCGGGGGGTTCCTAAGGATTCCTATGGATTCCTAAGGATGCCTAGGGGTGCCTAAGGATGCCTAAGGATGCCTTAGGAATCCCTAGAAATACTTAGGATCCCATTGGATCCTAAGGCCGCGATTGCCATTGCGAATGCGACTGCGACTGCGAGAACATCAGAATTCTACAACTGGATTCTCACCTGAATCTTAAGGGGAATGCTTCCATATATGCTTATACACATCGCTGTTCGGTTACTTTGGCGGGATATGTTTCAACTGTTGTATATGGTATCACTTCTGATTATTCGATATTCCCCTGTGCCCTTCGATGGGCAATTCAACCATCCGTTGCGCTCGTTGATGCTCCGCCATTGATAGTCGCGCCAGTGCCCCCAGTGCGCCCGCCGTCCAGCAGCAATGTAATAATGCTGTGTCCTCTCCCCACTTCCAGTTTCACCCTCGTCGCGTGCACCCTGGATGTTGCGGCGCATCTCTCGTCGCACTTGGCGCCGCGGAGGGCGGGCCTTCCACTGGGGGCGTTTCGCCGCCGCCGCGCGTCCCTGACGGTCGCCTTGCCCTGGGCGGCAGCGGCGCGCCCCCGCTGCCGCCGGGGGCGGGTCTCCTGGCCGGAGGCGCCCGGCGAGCAGGCGGGGGCGGCGGCGCGGGCAAAAGACATTCCCAATCGGATCGGCATAAACAGCTGCCATCGGCGCCGCCCGCGTGGACTGGCCAGCCCGCGTCGGACGACCGCCGGCTGAAACGACGGCCGCAGCGCGAGCGCCATCGACTTGCATGGCGCTGCCTGGTGACGTGGCACTGCCGCTGACTGGGTCAGCATCGCCCCCAATCATAAGCGCGCTAATCGGGCTGGGCTCGTTCGTTGAAGCAGCGCCAACGGCGGGGCCGGCAGCGGCGCCCGTGCCAGCCGCGCTCGCTAAATCTGCCCTGCCAGCAGTCGGTTTTCCCATCGCTACCGACGTCCATTCTGTCCGCGTCGTCGGCCCAACCGGCAGCGGGCGCCCCCCCCCCCCTGTGCGCGCGGATAACGCCGAACGCGATGTTGATCATTTCCTCGTCGCGTTTGGTTGTCTTCTGGTCCCGCGCCGCTGCGTTGTCGCCAGTCGTCGCCTCGGCCCAGTTGAAGTGGGCGCCGCCTTCGGCAGTGCGCGCGTGTCTCGCGGGGGCGAGGGATCGTGCTTGGGACCCGAGGTCGAAACCTGAGTCCTTGATGTACGCCTCGGCTAAATCTGAGCCTTGCGCCCCCGCTCTGATTTCTCCGCGGAATGCCCAGGCGTCGACCCTCCTTTGGTTTGGGAAATGTTCTGCTCCGAACGAAACCTCCTGCACGACGTCTCCATCGGGGAGCGCCGCGTAGCGGCCCTACGACATTCACTTTGAGACCACTGAATCCCGAGAGGGGACTTAATCGTTTTCGAAGCGTGGTGAACGCGCTGTTTGAGATGCTTCGAGGTCTCGCGATTCTCACTGCTGGTGCCCGACTCTTCCACATTTTCCAATATATACTAGGTAGCCGCGCTCTTGGCCTGGTGAGCGGGCGCGCGGACGCAAATGGCCGCAGCAAGATTCTCTCCCAAACTCGGGAACGGCTGGTCCCCAATACCTTCCAGCTTACGGAAAACTACCAGTGCCCCGTCAGGAAGATCCGCCCCCGCATCTTCGGGCGCATGCGTGGCTGTAGTGGGAGCAGCGGCGAACGGGAACGACGCCCTTTTGTTCTCGCTTTCCTCGCCACGGGGCCCAAATATGATCGGCCCGGAAGGTTGAACCTTTTGCGGAACAGCGTTGTGCTCCCGAGGCAGCGCTGTGCCCTTCCCGAATTTCCACAGCGAGCTTAGCCCGCCAACTAACGGACTTGCTGGTACGACAGGGTCTGTTCTCAAATTGGCCCACGCCCCGAAGCCGTGTTTCCTCAGCGTCGCAAGGTTCTGAATCAGAGACAACCACGGTCGATCATCAGCACCCGCCGGACCGCGGGCTCGGCCCGCGGCCTCGGCAAGGCGCGCTGGCGCAGGTAAAAGGGATTCCCTCATGGACCAAAACCTCTTCCCACGCCCGCCGCCCAGCGGGGTGTGCGGCGACGTCCTTCCGCACGCCCCCCCTAATTAAAAATTGACAGCGGTGGGCAGGCCAGAAGTGCCGAGCACTGACTTGTAAGCATCCAAAGGTCACGCCACCAATCTGCGACGGACTTGGCATCGCCTTTGCACTTCACGTGCTCGAGGAGTCTCTTTTTGAGAGGCTCCATGCACCTAACGCAAGGTTGCTGGCGCATGGGGGAACAACCGAGCGGGTGCACAAATTCTCACGAAGGAACAGAACCCGGCTCATTATTCAAAAACCTTTCTCGACGGAACATTCCCACGCGATGTTCGTACTCGTGAGCCCATTCCCGCTTCCATTTCACATGCGTACCCCCCGCAGAAGCCGACGCGACCTCTTGCCTGGCGAATCGCTGCTTTGTGGGCAACTGCACGCTCTATGGATCAGCTATAATTAGCACCCCCCTATCCTCAAGCTTTTCTGGATCAGCCTCACCTGTGCCGCCAAGCTGAATCCCAAACGGAACTCGTGCAGTGATGAGAAATGAAGCGACCGCCATATTTCCAAGGAAGGGGCCGTTAGGCTAACTGCACCTGCGCGGATATTCTCAATACGTTAACCGTTTTGAGCTCCTTCCGAAATCGTGCCTTCATTGACGCACTCCTCCATCGGAGCAACACTTTCGTTCGTCTGCAGATATATAACAATTTGCGTCAGGAGGCCGCAGGAAGGAGGAGGACGAGGAGGTAAAGGCAACAGGAGGAAAAAAGGATGGAGGAGGACGGGGGTAGACGAGGATCGAGGCTTGGCCGCGTCCGAAAGGCCGTGGTCCTGCACAGGAAGCGGAGGAAACGGCCCCGAAATCATGACGGACCGTACGGGAGGACCAAGCGAAACACGACTGCACCGTGAGGGGCCCGAAGGACCGGGGAGCAAGAGGACAGGGGGAGAGGGGGTAGGAGGGGGGGAGGGAAGTGGCTGGGGACAGTCAAGGGCGAGGAGGGGGAAGGGGGAGAATCGGGGGAGCAGACCCGGAGGGGAGGGAGGAGGCAGGTGCGAGGAGGGAGGATGGAGGGATGATGCCTGGGGATTTCGGGGGAGAGTGTACAGGCAATAGGAAGATGTGGGTAGCTATCAAGGTTCCTGTCGTTTGCTCTCCTTCCCGCATGTCTCTCACGTGTCCATGCCTGCTGCAAAATGCAGCTGCTCGCGACTGACCGACTCACTTCGACAATGACAAATTCTTCAATGGCGCGCCTCAGGTCGTAGTTCTCTCTGTTTGGAGGAGCTGATGGCCCCTGCAAGCAATCCCATAAACAACACAGGAAGAGGCGGAACGGCATACCCAGAATGTCAATTAGAAGGATGGCGCGCCCTGCCTCCAAGCACGACGGTGAGACGTATGAGCAAGGACCGCATTGTTTCAAGCCTTCGGAACGTGGGCAATATTTCCCCACGCCCCGTCTCCACTCCAACAGTCCAAGCTATCGTTCATTCCTTGAAGGGCGAAAGTATGCGTGTAAACTAAGCACGCACGCTACGCTGGGCCTACGCGTTCTCTGGCATGCGATGCTATGCAAACTACGAGGGCTGAACCTTCCTTACTCCCATCTTTGCTCCGCTTCCACTCCTGTTTTCAAAACCCCATCGTGAAATGATTACACAGTGCCCACATCGAGCTCCGCAAGGAGCGTTTTTTTGCGACACTCAGATCAACAAGGCTTCTTACCTCTGGGCCCAAATAGTGGACCCGTGATCTGAGGCAAACACTCTATGATCCCGCGGCCCAAGGAAACTAAACATCACCCGGTCCTATCCAAACACTGCTAGCTCGCGTCTTAAACACATCCGTACTGCTTAGAAAAACTAAGTCGGCGGCACCAAGAGGCCGGCAGCACTCATCTACCAACTCATAATGCCTGAAGGAGTCATCAGAAGTGCCCAACGCGATGTCAAGACTGATCTGGGAACGAGGATGCTGGGCTTGTTGTGCCGAGGTCTATACTTAAGTCGCTTCTCGATGGCAGATAATGTTTGATGTTCATTCTGGGGACCTTCCTGGAGACACTCGCTTCAATCTTACGTCGAAGCTGCGTCTGAGTCGATCTTGAGCTGAACATGAGCCGAACTTGAGTCGGACTTGAGTCGAACTGGGGTCGAGCAGATTTGTTACGTGGGCCCCAGGAAGGTCCCCAGAACGAGCATCTAAATCATAGGCTTCAGCAGGAGCTTCCAAGCACTACATGTGCCAGGAACAACTGACAAGCGCGCGAGAGAGGCATCCAGAAAAGCAACCACAACTTCGAAACTGGCATCCATGCGTCGACGGTGAACCTGGGAGGCCTCTGCAAGCCCCTGTGCGTTCCAGGGAGGCCAACGTATGGTTCAATCTTGGCCAGGGATGACCGCACCGAACCCACGCGAGCACTCACATTTACGTGGCCTCCAACTAGTCCTGTGACTTACTGGACAACGAAGTTCTCAACTAAACGCCGAGTGACCCAATCGCTCTCACATGTGAATCGGGGGAATCGCAAGGTGAATGTTTACATACATCTGCGCAACACAGGCCTATCGACTTACCCATGGATCATCGACGGCAGCGCGCTACAACGCCGACTGATGCGCAGTGGAAACACACCGTAGCAAATCGTGCCACGGACACACTAACTCAGACCACATGTTAATTCCATGGTCTGCGAATCAATGGACCGTTTTCAACGTATTGGGAGGTGACTGCACACATGAACGAGAGGGAGAGGGAGAGAAAGAGAGAGAGAGATAGATAGAACGACCGAACATCGCATATGTACGTGCATGCATGGGTAACTATGTATGCGTTTACGTAATTGTAAGCATAGGTGTGCATACTATGTACAACTGTGTGGGAAAACGTGTAGGCATACTGCACAATACAGAGAGGGGGAGAGAGACGGATAGCAAACAACAAAATCCGGATCACCGAAGGCGAGACTCGCATGGCCTGCTCTGGGTCCTGGTAAGATGGCAGAGTCTACAAGACCAACTCACGACCCAACTGCGACTCTAAAACGCAGGCGCGGGACACAAACCTGTGTGACGATACGGGAACTCATAATGCAACATCCTTGTTCGCTCAAACTCAAGAACATGCTGGTTTTGATTGCTGGCTGTGGATTACACAGAGATGAGAGAAAACGCCTGAACAGTATAGCAAGTCACAAATGCTGCGACCTGCTGCTGGCAGACAAGTTCGAATGCAGAGATCTGACAATCGTACGTTTCAGCTAGATCCGCCGCCCCCTGTAGTTTGCAACAAGAGTGCGTGGCGTGCCAGAACTTTGAATTCTATTCAGCCCCTCCAGAAGGTTCCCAATGGCCTTGGCCAAACCCGCGGGCCCGCAGAAGAACCAGAAAGGACCTTCATCCGCCTCCAAGATGCCAAAGATGGCCTCCAGTCTGGCCAATTCCCCAATCTGTTCCTATACGCTATATGCCCCAAGATGGTATCAAGACGTCTCCCAGCCTATCGAGATGACCCAACAGGCCACCAAGACGCCCCGAGAGCGGTCCAAGAGAGCCTTCAGGAGATCAGAATTACTGATGCTCCCGCCTCTTCGGGCTCCCGACAGCCGAAGACGGCCCCATGGGCCTCTAAAATATCCCCAATAATCTTCTGAACGAACCCCATGAGGCCTCCAACACGGGCAAGAGGGTCTCAAGACGGCAATGCAGCGCCCCAATAAGGCCCCAAGACGGCCCAGACAGGCTCCCAAGACGGCCTCCGAGAGGCTTAGACGACCCAAACGATCCCTGAAGAGCCTCCTGGAAACCTCCAATAGGCCCCTCAGATGCCCTCAAGAGGCCTCCAGAAAGGCGACCCGAAATGGATCCAAGATTGCCCCCGATGGCCTCACGACCGCCCAGGATGCACACGACACGGCCCAAAAACTCAAAGAGGCCCTCCGACAGGGGGGAGCAGAAGATGCCCAAATCATTGCGTCTCATATGTTTCCTGGCGGAGCCAGGTGAAATTCCGTGCCCTACAGACTGAACTGGACTGAACTGGACTGAACTCACTGAACTGGAGGGGCACGTCTGACAACACACTTCAAAACGCCCGCGAAATCGCAACCGCAACCGCAACCAAACGACACATTTCAACCCACCCGCAACCAAACCACATATCTCAAACTGCCCGAAAGCGCAACCGCAACCGCAATCAAACGATACATTCCAACCCACCCGCAAACGCAATCGCAACCACAACCGCAACCGCAACCACAACCGCAACTGCAACCACAACCGCAACCAAACGAGATATTTCGCCCGCGGGCGCGCGCAACCGCAATCGCAACCGCAACCAAACGTCACATTTCAATCCGCCCGCGCGCGCAACTGCAATCGCCACCGCAACCGGTCGACACATTTCAACCCGTCCGCGCGCACAATCGGAATGGCAACGCCAACAACACGACACATTTTAACCCGCCAACGGGGCGTAACCGCAATCGCAGCCGCAACCAACCCACACATTTAAACCCGCCCTCAGGCGCAACCGCAACCGCAACTAAACGAAACATGTCCAATCGCCCGCGGGCGCAACCGCAACCGCAACCGCAAACAAACGACGCATTTCAACTCACCCGCGGGCGCAACCGCAACCGCACGCAAAATACGCATTTCAACCCGCCCGAAAACGCAATCGCAACCGCAACCGTAATCAAACAACACATTCTGAACCCGCCCGCGAGCGCAACCGCAACCGTACCCAGGCGACGCATTTCAACTCGCCAACGCGCGCAAACACAACCGCAACCACAACAACACGACACATTCCAACCCGTCCTAGTCTCTGCGGCGCAACCGTAACCGCCGCCGCAACCAACCCACACATTTAAACCCGCCCTCAGGCGCAACCGCAACCGCAACCGAGGGACACACTTCAACCCGCCCGCGGGGGAACGCATTCGCAACCGCAACCAAGAGGCGGATTTCAACCCGCTCGCGGGCAGAAGCGCAACCGCAAGAGGACGAGGAGGAGAAGGAGGAGGAGAGGAGGTGTGCGTGGAGGAGGATATGGGCGTGGAAAAAGGGTCGGATGAGGAGGAGGAGGATGAGGGCGTTGAGGACGTGGGCGTGGAGAAGGTGGTGGAGGAGGAGAGAGGAAGGCGTGGAGGTTGAGGTCCTACTACCGCGGCCGTCGGGCGCCCCCCGAACCTCCGCCAGGACACTGCAGCGGGGACTCCCCACTCCACGCTGCTGCCTCTGACGGTTTCAATGCCTGTCCAGCTCTTGCCTTTCGGGCTCCTGTCAGCGCAAGACGGCCCCAATGGCCTCTAGAAGAGCCCCACGACTGCCGAAGAGGCCCACAAGATGGCCCCACTAGAACTGCCCCGAGGCGGCGTTCGAATTCAACAGCCGGGCCAAGAGAGCCCTAAGACGGCCCAAGAGAACCCCAGGAGACCCCTAGAGGCCCCTCATAGGCCAGGAAGGCCCAAGGAGGCCCTGTCCTACTTCTCCTTCCCCTTCCCTCCTCGTCTTTCTCTCCCCCTTCCAATCACCCCCCACTCGTCCGACCCAGCTCTTCTCCTCACCAGGTCTTGTTCGGGCCAAGATGCTTGCGCTGGCGCCCCGAGGCTGGTCAACGTGGCTCAGGAATGGCTCCCACGCTGGTAAAGATTGCTGAGATGGCCCCAGACACGGCCCAAGTCGGAGCCCAACTATTGCCCCCAAAGGCTGCAACAATATCCGAAATGGCTCCGCGAAGGCCTTCCGAGAGGCAGGAACCGAGACGATTCTGTACGATTCGTATGCATGTGGCTTGTTCTCACTCTGGGGGTGGAATGGGTCCAAACTCTGGTTTCGGAGGCCTCTGAGAGAGAGCAACAGGTCTCTGTAGACCCCGAGACAACCCAACATGCACCCTAGATGGCCCGAGAGGCCCTCAGCTTGTCTCCAAGACGGCTCAAACTCAGCAGAAGACTGCCTCAAGGTGGCCTCCAAGACCCAGTGAGACGGCCTCAATGACATGCCAACCTGCCCTCAGATCTCTCGAGGGACGCGAGGATCGCCCCAGGTGGCCCGAAATAGTCGTCCAGGCGGGCTCCGAGGACCCCTCCAGACGGCTCCACGAGGGTCTCAAGACGGGCCCACGTGTTCGGCCACATGCGCGTGGAGGACATGCCCCCCGAACGCTCAGCTGCTGAGAAACTTCCGTGCTCGTCTCTTCTTGGGGCCCCGCTTTCCCAAGCGCGGTGGCGGACATGCACCGGATATTGCAGGCCAAATCGGATATGGCAGGTTGAACCGTGCTTCTGACCATATTCCCATTTATTTTTACGATGAGCCAGCTCGGGGCCAGAATTTATAAATATCCACCGCCTTGGCGAGCCGATGTCCCTGGATCCATCCTGGAGTCCAGGGGCGTCATACGATGGATACGCAACGTACTGGCCTCAGACTTACGTTCGTCTGCATCGTCCATGTACAATCTGAGCTGAAAGCAGACATGGTCCCCGGACGACTGCAACACCCTCTGGTCGTAGCCATCTCCACCTTTGGCGACAGCTTCGTGCTCCCAGGCGGGCTCATTCCCTGCAGCTGCGGGGAGGGGGAGGGATGAGGGGCACGGGAAAGTAGACATAGAACGTAGCCGCCGCAGACGCGGATCGGAGCGAGGGGCTCCGCCAGGCTTGAGAACTTGCAGCCAGGACAGACGTTCGCTGAAGGCGCTGATCTTACCAAGTCAGACGTTCGCCCAAAGTGCGGACCTTCACAAGAGGCAGCAACAACTAGCCGAGACTTCAGGCTGCCGCCGGCGCCGATCCTTCTGAGCACTGCGTCTCTGCGCGACCCGGCGCCTGCGCCCCCCCCGTGCACGGCGACGGGCCCCGGCCCCCCACCGTCGAGACCGATGGCAAAGATGGACAACATTCCCACAAAGGCACATCCATCGCCATCCTCGCCTCATCGGTCCACCCGTGATCCCTCTCGACTGCCAGCCCCGCTCGGAAAGCGCCGGCATGGGCGTCCAAGGCCCTTGCATCCTCATCGCGCATCCTTGCCATCAGTCTTAAGTCGGCCTGTCCCCCAACAGGGGGATTTTGGAGGAAAAATTAGAAAGATACCCCAGAAGTGCTCAACAAATGGTCGAAAATAGTCAGGAAATAGTGCCCAGACTATGTTTTTGACTATTTTTGAGTATCCCTCCTGTAGAGGGACAGGCCCGACTTAACCATCAGTCTCGACTCCCCAATAGTCCCGTCACCGGCGCACCTCCTCGACGGGCCTGGCGCCATCGGCCCCTGCGCGCGCACTAATGGGGAGCGATAAAGGGGGAGCGATAACGGGGGCGCGCATTACTGGGGAGCGATAAAAAGGGGGATGGGGAGCGATAAAGGGGGAGGGGGGGGAGCGATAAAGGGGGAGCGAGGGAGGGGGAGCGATAAACAGGGAGCGATAAAAGGGGGAGATTGGGGGGGGAACAGTGTCTTTTTCGGGCCCTCAAGGCCGCCTCCTTTCGGCGGCCATCGCTGCCCCCCCCTCATTTATGAGAGGAAAGGGAACTGTGCACATACACCGATTCTGACCAGGCCAATCCTAAGCCCAGGATCGGTGCATGCGCCCTCCTGCATTGGCCAGGAAGACACATGCACCGATTCTGGGCCCAGGATGGGCCTGGCCAGGACTGGTGCATGTGCATGGTTCTCTTCGCCCGATTTGTCGCCCCCCGTTTTTCGCTGCCCAAAATCCTCCGGGGACCCCACCTCCGGCTGCTCCCCAGGGCACCCCGCCACGGCACCCCACGGCGCAGCGACCCCTCCCCGCTTCCGTGCCCTCATGTCGGAAGGATGAAGGGAGCCCTGAGAGGGATAATGATACAGTCGGGCAGCTGAAATAAGGAGCGCGAAACAAGGACCGAAGCCGCTCTTTGGCCCCACAAGCGCCTGAGTGGACGAGCGGCGCTAGAAAAAACGGCCATGGAAGGAGGAACATCGAGCCCCTTGCGAGCCCAAACTGTTCGTTAATTCGACGCGGTGATACAGAAGATCATGATCAGACGAGGAGTGCCACGACGTGGCTCGCCCAGAGCCAGCCAACACGGGCGCGATTTGAGATGGATTCGCGTGGGCAGAGCCCCCTCACTCCGACGATGCATCTCGGCACACCGCGAACAAAACTCATCAATCATGGGAGACAGGTCTGCCTCCGCACGACAACACCGACATGATACATAGGACATTCCTGCACACGTCACGAACATGTCCAAACAGCGTTGATGATCACATGTCGTTTCCGAAATCTCGCGATACCTCATCGTGCCTGCTTCACATCAGATGTGGTATTCAAGATGCTGCTTTGCCCGCATCACTTGAACCAGTGAGCGCGTCATCAAAATGCTGGAGAGAGACAATGTGTTTGCGTGTGCGTGAGCACGCGCGCGTGCCTTGTGGTGCCACCATTGCCCCGCCGCATGGTCGTTAGATTAGGCTCCTCATGCAAACATATACACACACCTAGATCAGTGTATTTGTGTATATGCTTATGTATGTGCTTCCGTCGACATGGGGCAATGGTGTGTGACGTTGGTCGTGTAATTTGCACCTTTCGTCGATGCGCTTACACCTTTGAGTCTTCAATGCGAGCAGCTCCAACATAGCTCCAATGTTTGAGCATTTCCCTGCTATGGGTCGCGAGTGGAACAATTCCTGCTGTGGCTAAGCACATCCTGGTTGATCGGATTCATCCCTGAGTACGGATAGGACGTGTTAGCACCGACCCCGTCGAACGTGTCATCTTTCAAGTGTGTACCAAACACGCTGGCTCACATGCTGTCATGCCCGCTCTTCTGCTTCAGGTTCTTCCACTTGGTAGCATCAGCGATTGAGGGGCCGACTTCCTCGGTTGCGCAGCTGGTGCTGGCGGCCCAGATATCAACTGCTTGACTGCAGCCTGGGAATCGCCCGGTGCGGGCATGGAGGAGCGCCTTCAAGCCCAGACAGCCGAAGTACAGAAGAGTCCCGCAAGCACGTGCGCATGCAACCAGGCCATCCCATGTGCGCTCTGCGCACAGGATGACGCGACGGGGGCCCAACACAAGCTCGCTCCCTGACGCAGCAATGCAAAAAGTGAGTGTGCAATCTGGATGACCGAACCGCGGTCCGCGTGTGCGTTTGCGAAGGGCCAGACGTTGGCAGGCAGGCTGCAGCAAACAGCACATGGTTGTCGGCGGCCACCTACATCCACGTACCCGTCGGTACGAAGCCTGAAAAAAGGAACGCGTTGGAAGCAGATTGGGCTTCCGCCCGCCCCCTGAAGAGGAGCGACGGGGGACAACCACTCGACTTTTGAAGTCGGAAGGCGGCTAAAAAGGACTGGGATCTGTGGGTCCCAAACTTGGACGAAGAGCAAAACTGCATAAGCATAAACTTTCGACGGTTCGTGCGGATTTCCTGGATCTGCGCCGGATCCCCCTCCCTGGCGCGCGGAGCGCGCCAAGGGCGGCGCCAGGGGGGGCGCCGGAGGCGCCGCTTGGGTGGGTGGGGGGGCCCAGCGCGGATCCAAGAACTCCGCGCCGAGCGCCAAAAGTTTATGTTTATGCCGTTCTTATTCTTCTTCGAAAAAATGGACAAGCGCGTTCCACTACTCGCACAATACCCCCTCGCAAGTGGCCTGGATCCACCGCGGGGGATCCGGGATCGACGATACATTACATGGGAGACATGTCTTTTTCGGACGTTGACGAGCAGTAGGTGGTGAAGCGCGCCCTGTGAAAATACATACTTTCAGCGTGCGACGTGCAGCGGCGAGGCAGCGGCGGGACGCAGCGGCGCAGATGGCAGCAGGCAGCGCACGCGGCCTCGGCAGGCAGACCACACCTTTCGGGCCCTCGAGGGGGGGGGGGGCTCTCGGCGGGCGGCGCCGCGCCGCCCGAGGCCGACGGCACTGGGGGGCTGCCAGCAGGCTGGCCTACACAGGCCCCGAGCCTTCGGTCCTGCAGGCGGATTTGGGAGGAAAACGGAAAACAGAAACAAAATATCTAAAAAGAATCAAAACTAGCAGAACCATCGACCGCCGACTCTGTTTTACTATTTTGGAATATCCCCCTGTAGAGGGACATGCCCGATTTAACCCGAGCCAGAAGAAGGCAGCTGCACCCCCATGGCGATGGGAGAGCGCCGAGGTTCACACTTTTCCCCTCGCGCTCAAGGACCCTATCCCAGAAATCCGCCGACCCTGTCGGCGTGTGGAATGGGTTGTTCTTCTCGTCCGTGCCTCCTTCCCTTTCCAACCTTCTCCGGTTCGCCTCCTTCTCCTCCTCCTCCTCCTCCTCCTCCTTCCTCCTCCTCCTCCTCCTCCTCCTCCTCCTCCTCCTCCTCCTCCTCCTCCTCCTCCTCCTCCTCCTCCTCCTCCTCCTCCTCCTCCTCCTCCTCCTCCTCCTCCTCCTCCTCCTCCTCCTCCTCCTCCTCCTCCTCCTCCTCCTCCTCCTCCTCCTCCTGTCTCCTCCTCCTCCTCCTCCCTGCCTCCTCCTCCTCCTCCTCCTCCTCCTCCTCCTCCTCCTCCTCCTCCTCCTCCTCCTCCTCCTCCTCCTCCTCCTCCTCCTCCTCTCCTCCTCCCCTCCTCCCCTCCTCCCTCCTCCTCCGCCTCCTCCTCCTCTCCTCCTCCTCCTCCTCCTCCTCCTCTCTCCTCCCCTCCCCCTCCTCCCCCTCCCCCTCCCCCCTCCTCCCCCTCCCCCTCCCCCTCCCCCTCCTCCTCCTCCCCTCCTCCTCCTCCTCCTCCTCCTCCTCCTCCTCCTCCTCCTCCTCCTCCTCCTCCTCCCCTCCTCCTCCTCCTCCTCCTCCTCCTCCTCCTCCTCCTCCCCTCCTCCTCCTCCTCCTCCTCCTCCTCCCCCTCCCCCTCCTCCTCCTCCTCCTCCTCCTCCTCCTCCTCCTCCTCCTCCTCCTCCTCCTCCTCCTCCTCCTCCTCCTCCTCCTCCTCCTCCTCCTCCTCCTCCTCCTCCTCCTCCTCCTCCCCCAGCAGAGCATCGACGCAGTGTCGAAACGAGCACATCGCTTCCCAGGGTCCGACGCGCGCAGGCCCTCCCGCTCTGGTACATTCTTGGCGCTCGAAATTCTTTCTGGTGGCCGAGGCTAAAGTTAAGTCGGGCATGTCCCTCTACAGGGGGAAGATTCAAAAAAAAAACAGTCTGGAGACTAATGTCAGAGTATTTTTCTTGCATCTTGGAATATGTTCTGAGTATGTTGTTATTTTTCGTCCAAAATCCCCCTGTATGGGGGCACGCCCGACCTAAGGCTAAAGTAGGTTGGAACAGACAGCCCCCTCGAGAGCCGGTGAGCCTGGGGGCGGCGGTGGCGGCTTGCCGAGCATACATGACTGCCCCACCTCCTCGACCCCGCCCCCCCTCCCCTGAACTCTTTCTCGCCGCCGCCGCCGCCCTCCCCTTCCGGACCCCGTGGCCTCCCCTTCCCCGGCGCGCTCCTCTTTTGGGACCCCTTTCTCCCCGCCTCCCCGGGGACAACGCCTATGGTTAGGTCGGGCATGTCCCCCTACAGGCCGCCGATTTGGGACGAAGAATAACAAATTCGAAACTTATAAACAAAAATCGTCCCCTGACTATTTTCTATACTATCTTTGCATCTTCCCCCGGTAGAGGGACAGGCCACACTGAAGCCTGTGGTGGCCCTGCGCAGGGTGCCCGCAGATGAGTGCGGGCGATCTGCCCTCCCCCGCGGCCCCTTGGAGGCGAACGGCGCGACCACGCCGCCCCCCCCCCCGACCGCGAGGCGCGATCCGCTTCGCGCCCCTGCTCGGTGACCTGAGAGGCCCGCCCCCTGGCTGTCATGCAGTGTCGCGGCTGGCGTCTGACGCTCGGGGGGCCAGTGCCGCGGCCCCCCTCACGACTCCTCCGACGTCTTGACTCACTTGACTCGCTCTCCCCTGGAGCTCTCGACTCCCTCCTGGCACCGGCGTTCCCACCCCGAGGCATGTCCTGCCGGCCCCAGGGCCAGAGCTTGCCCCCCCCCCCCGGGAACCTTCAGACTGCGAGAGGCACGTCCGGCGCAGCCATGCTTCCAGTCGCCACGAGGTTCCGGGGGAGGCTGCGGCGCCTGGAGAAACATAAAGGGTACCGAAACCGCTATTCCCTGGACCTCTCCTTGCATGCGTGCTGACCAAGACCTCGAAGCGGCTCCAGCGGTGGCAACGAGGGCCTCCCAGGAGGCCCCAAGAAGGCGAAACCGAGCCGACGGGAGCGGCATGGGTACCTCTTCCTCCTCTGAGCGTCTCCTTGGGGGGGCCCTGCGCATGGACTTATGTCGGGCATGTCCCCCTACAGGGGGATCTTCGACGAAACATGAAAAATACCTCCCAAAATACACCAAAAAGGAAAAACAAATATCAAACAATCGTCCCCAGACTACTTTTGGATTATTTTTGGTGTATTTTCTATTCTTCGTCGAAAATCCCCCTGTAGGGGGACACGCCCGACTTAAGCACGGACACGCCTCCGACTCCCGCCGCGCACGAGGCAGGCCGAGGGCCGCGGAGGGCCGCCTGGGGCACGGCAGCACCACATCGCCCGGCCCCTGGGCCAGGCGCCCCCCCTGCCCCCTGCAGGGCTGCGGTCGCGCGCTGCGCGCGACGCCGCGGGGGCGGCATGATTACAGGGCAGGTTATAATACATAGGATTTATGTGTATATATATAGATAGAGAGAGAGAGAGAGAGAGAGAGAGAGAAATGTTAGCACATGATTAATGCATGAATAAATGAATGCATAAATTCATCCTTGCATTTATTAATCAACCCTTTATTTTTAAAACATGGTCCGCACGCGGAGCATGAATTAAAACCGGCGCTGTATCCCCAAAAAGGACCCCTAACCCTGTGGGAGTGGACCCAAGTCAGGAGGGCCACACCCATTCAATTTAGGGATAGGGCGTCTGTGCTGCAAATATGCAAAGCCAAAGCGGCCAGATTTATGATCCCTAGAGCGGGACCTCAGTGAGGCCACATCTTCATCGTGTTATTTGGAGTACTTGTGTTCTGAATGACGGCAGGACGTCCAGATCGAATAACGAAAAACGGCATAGACACAAACTTTTGGAGCTCCAGACGGATTTCTTGGATCGGCGCTGGGCTCCCCTCCCTGGCGAGCGGAGAGCGCCAGGGGCGGCGCCAGAGGCGCCGCCTGGGGGGCCCAGCGCAAATCCAAGAAATCCGCGCGGAATGTTTATGCTTTTTTTTCGTCCTCCAACAGAGGGCAAGGCCGAGGCTCCCTGGCTGCAGGGCAGGGAGGCGGACTCCCGGGAGGTTGTTTGTGGGACGTCAACGGCCAACGACACCACCCGGGTGGGGCAGCAACCTGGCGGCCCGAGTGGGCAATCAACACCTATCAGAAGGACGCGTGGTAAGGACGCGAGACCCTTGGAGGCCAAAGCTGGGGTGTCTGGGGCGCCCGCCCTACGGGTACCCCGAGAAGCTGGCCAAGGATCACTGCAGAGGACGGGTCGGGCCGCAGAGGCAGAGGCAGGACGGGACACAAGCGCACGCTAGAAAAGGCGCGCGTCCTTATCGTGGGCGTTGGCTGGAACCCACTCCTTCTCCAGCGGAAGCCTCTGCCGAGAGTGAAGAGGCCCCGGGGACACACAAGTATAGATACACACGAATGACAGGATTCACCATGCGTTCCGGTATCTTCTGGGTTTCTGTCTTCCCCCCCCCACACTTCTCGGCGGCTACACGCAGGAGTGACCCTGGGTAAGAGTGATCTTTTGTGCGCGGCTTTTGGGGGGCCGCGGGGGGGCCAACACACAGGCGCGCAAGGCGCCACTATCGCATCGCCTTCGTCGATCGGGAAACCCCATTGTGCCCGCACCAAAGGTCACTCCGGCGAAAGGTCACTCTTACGTCTAGTCGAACTTCCCACATCTTCCCTACTTTTCCCTGGGGGTCGACGCTTCCCTGTGCCTGCTGTGTGTGTGCTTTTGCTCCCCTCCCGGGAGGGGCCGCCGGGCCTCGCTCCCGCAGGGCTCCTCTCGGGCCGGGCGAACTGGGGGGGATAGCAAACGGGGGGGGCTTGAACATCAGCTCACGTGTAGCTGATTTCCCCGGCGCCTCCTGGCGCCGGAGGCGGCTATGCATCGAGGCATGGGCTCCTCGGTGGGGCCGAAACTAGCTGCATGTGTTTTGATAGTAAAACCACAGCTGACGGTTACAGCCACCACGGACACGGCCACACGGCTACGATCACCACGGTCATGGCCACCACGGCCACAGGACCACAGCCATCACGGCCACGGCCACCAGGGCCATGGCCGAGTGTTGTAGTAAAAGTACAACTGCCTGCGGATGTCGTAACGCCCCCTTTCCCAGTCCCCCCCCTTCCGTCCGGCCCGCTCCTCGGGGGGAGCGCAGGCGGCGCCCGGCCGCCCTGCGAGGCGGGCCCCCGCCGTGGAGCACCCGCCGCGCCGGCAGGCGCACACGGGCGGCTCGCCACTGCAGCCCACCGAGCAGCGTCCAGGGGCGGAGGGCTCCGGGCGGAGTCCATAAGGGGCGTCTGCACCCCTCGAATCATTCCGTCTCGTGTTTCACCTCTTGCAGATTCAGGCCTCGGCAACTCCAGCGCTGCAGATTTCACCCTTTGCCCTCCACCCAAAGAAACCTGCACGGATCTGTCACAACGCCAGGATGACCGAACTCACGGAGAGGAAGCGGCGGGACTCTGATGAGCCCAGTACACCGGCCGCTCGGCGTGGGACGCACACAGACATGCTAGTGCTGTGTGTCCTCCTTGGAGGCGCGCATCCGACTCGAACTTATAGTATACCCATCTTGTAGTAGATCGCGTCCCGAGCGGTGTGGTCAGAACGCGCCCGCCACGCGGCATATGCTATAAGATTTCTCGGTGAGCGCGTCGCCCCCGCGGGGGCGACACACACATATAGTAGATTAGTATGGTGAGCGTTAGGGGGGGTCTGGCTCCAGACCTCTGCTTACTGCGACTGCTTGCGAGAGTGCTTCCTCTGGGGGAGACTCCACCCGCACCCGCTCGAAACGTGCGCCAAAAATAACCAGGATCTTCTCCATTCGGCTATACGCAAGAGTGACCCTGGGTAAGAGTGACCTTTGGTGCGCGACTTTTTGGGGGCCGCGGGGGGACCAAACCTGGGTGCGCAAGCAGCTGCCACTGCATCGTTTTCAGCCATCTGGGTACCCATCCGTGCCCGCACCAAAGGTCACTGGGGCGAAAGGTCACTCTTACGTCTAGTCGATCTATGAGGGAGAAGAGGGGGGGTGCGAGGGCCCGCGCCGATCGGCAAAACAATGCATCAAAAACGATCAGATGTTGGGGCGACGCCGACGGCGGTGTGGTGACCGAGCGGAGGCCTCGCAAACAGCGCGGCCGCTGCCCACATGAGCGGGGCGGCATGCCGGCCGGCGCCCACTCGTGCCGCTGGCGGCGGGCCCAGACACCACTCGCCCCTGATGCACGAGATCGAAAGGGCCCTGGGACACGCAAACAAATGCACACAAATAGCAGGATTACTCATATTTTCCAGTTTTTTTTGGTTGTTGTCTTCCCCCCAACTTTCCATATCTTCTCATAGTTTCCAGGGGATCGACGATTAATTGTGTTTGTGTGTGTTGTTTCCCCTCCTGATGGATGGACTCCGTCCAGGCAAGTGCGCGGTCAGATAGGCAGAATCCTGGCAGACAGCCCGTCAGCCGCCACTAGCTGGGTCACTTGCTGGTGCTTGGACTCTGAAGCCTCAGGTTGCAAAGCGGCCCCCAATTTGGCGGCCAGCTCGGCCAAGACATTCTCTCGGCGCCGAGGCAACTCATCGGGAGGATACGAAACCCGACCTCGAGACGGGCCCCTACCGCCCCGTCGGAGAGAGCGCCAGCTCCTCCCCCTCCTTCTCCTCCTCCTCCTCCTCTTCCTCCTCCAGGTGGCACGGATTAGGGCAAACTGCCAAGTCGAGCGGTGCTCAGCGACGCGCGCAGTTCCGCTGGGCCCAACGGCAGCGGCGGGGCGTGGTCGACGCAGGCTGCCTGCAGGCCCCCGTGCAGCACGCACCACGGCCTGCGCACACTGCCCGCGCGCGGTGGAGCAGTGGAGGTGCGGGCACGCCTGGGGCCGACCCGTGGCGGGCGAGACGGGCCGAGCCGCCTCCCTCCCTCCCTCCCTCCCTTTCTCCCTCCCTCCCTCCCTCCCTCCCTCCCTCCCCCTCCTCCTTCCCCACCTCCTCCTCCTCCTCCGCCTCCTCCTCCTCCTCCTCCTCCTTTCCTCCTACCTACCTACCTACCTACCTACCTACCTACCTACCTACCGACCTACCGACCTACCTACCTACCGACCTACCCACACCCGCCTCTCTGCCCTCGTACGCCCCCGACGCGAAGACGGGCCGCTCCCCACCGCCCCCCACTCTCGCTGGGGCTGCCCCCCCCCCCCCCCGCCGAGGCATGCTCGAAGCGGCGCGGTGCCGCGGGGCGTGAACAGATGGGAGAACCGAGAGGCATCCGTGCCGCTCTCTTGCATACACTTCTCGATTTGTGCGTGTCATCCTTGCGCAGGGGCCATGCTAATCTTCTCTGTTTCGTTCCAAGTTTAACGGATGATCCCGGAAGGGAATCCTGTCCATACCGCTCTCTTGGGGTGCGCTCTGACCAGGACTTCGAGGCGAATCCAGCGGCGGCGACGAGGGCCTCCCAGGAGGCCCAGGGCAGGGAACACGAGGCAGGGGTAATTAGCGGTATCGGTATAGGTGCAGTCGGGCCTAGGACAGAACAGTATCCTTCAAGAACATGAGACCCTCCGCGGCCAACACACTTAGACCATCCAAGGGTCACCCTCCTCAGGAAGCACAAAAACATCCAACACACACAGACACAGACACAGACACAGAGACAGAGACAGACACAGTTACAGCCACAGACACACGCACACACAAACACACACACACACACGAAACACATCAGGGGACCCTACCTGAACCGACCTCCATCTTATACTCATACCTCGGCTCGACTGTACCTTATTCGGCGGCGAGCCCGGGGGAAAGCGAAAAGAAAAACAACTTCTCAGAGGGCTCAGAAATCCCCGGGCCTTCCGAGAAGTGTTCACAGCCCTCCCCGAAGACGCAGAAAACTTCTCCGAAGGCGCGAGGGCTTCTGAGAAGTCCCGCCGCCTAGGCCTCCTCCTTCTCATTTCTCCCCCTCGTTCGCCGCCGATTTACAATCCAACAAACCCATGTTGACGGCAAGGTGGTCGAAGGCGCCACGGGCACCGTGTCACTCCGTGTTGGAACGAGGGAAGCCGCACCAACGTCGGGGAGCGCCTGTCGGAACCGCGACAGCGAGACAAAGGTCGGACGGGATCGCGTCGCAGCGCTGCTGTGGGAATGCTGGGACCTCGGGGGTGCACGTTCTGTTCGACCAGGAGCGGCCGCGCTGAGCCACGCGGGAGGGACACAAGAAGAGGGATGTGTCATCCTCTGTCCTTGATTCTCCTTGTTGACTTGACATGCTAGACCTGCAGGCTGCCTCCTCCACCAAGCAAAGGGAAGAAACAATTGGCATCATACCGGCATGCGCGTGCCTCTTTTGGGAAACATCCGCTAGCGCAAACAATGCCACAACGTCTTTACGGTATTCAAACGAGAGACGCAACATCTACCGTGGAACGGAACCGTAGAAGCACAGCATTCCCTGCGGTCGACGTCAGCGTGCAAATTCAAGCACTCTTGCGCTCTAAACCGACCGCGTGCCAGCGTATAAAAAGTACACATGCCATCGGCATGTCACAATGAGACGAAACAGTAGAACCCAACGGATCAGTTGCCCAACAATGTAACACGCAGGTTGCACGTGGCAGGTCTCGCAGAACCCCACATGCCACTAAACTTGGACTTGTCCATTTAGTTCTTTGTGTCCTTCTCCGCCATGCCTTCATTGAAGCTCCTAACCTCAATGAGGACAGACACTGGCAAATTAAACGTGAAACGTGGAGTGGCGATTCTCCGCTCACCCTGGCGGAGAGCTATGTACAACGAGGCCACCCGAGTGACGTGGACGATGTGCGGTACGTGAACATACCCTCGATGCTTCCTTCTCTCCTTGACTCCAGACGGGAATCGAATCGCTTCGTTGCCGCTATCTGGGGGCATTCGGAGGGCAGGCGGGAGCGGAGGCGACACCGCCGCCGCTTGCGTCCATTGCTGCTGGGTGTACCTCTTGCGTCACGTGCGGGTTTTTGCCGCTGCTTATTGCCGCTCTGCTCGCTGCTGCGTGTTGGGGCTGGCTGCCACGAGGAGGAGGAGGTCGGGTGGTCAGGAGGAAGGAGGAGGAGGAGGAGGAGGAGGAGGAGGAGGAGAAGGAAGAGCAGGATGAGGAGCAGGAGGAGGACTGCTGGCATGTCCTGCTGACTGCAGCTGTTCGCGGCCGGGGCCTCTCATTTCCAGCCTGTCGGGGGCTGGTGGGAAGCCTTAGAGCCTTCTGTCGGTGATTCAAAGATGGGGTCCTGAGGCATGGGATCCTGAGGATAGGTAAGGACCCAAAGGTGGATTTACGTCAACGGAAGCACCTCGTCCTGAGGACCCCATCCCTCAGGACCCCATCTTTGAACCGCCGATTCTGGGGGCGCCTTTGGGTCTCGTCTCGGAGCAGTCTGAACCGTTTCGGGATCCTCTGAGGGTCGTCCTGGACATTCTGCAGTCGGGGCTGATTGGAGAGGACACGCGAGAGGACACAAGCCCCTTCCGAGGGCCAGATTGCCACAGGGATGTCGAGGGCGTGGGTCGCGAAACATCTGACACCAGGGCACCCTTCATTCGACAGAGTCGACCTACTGATCAACCCCGACTGTTCTGGGCCCCTCGCGTCGTATTTGGTGGCCTGGGGTCTCTCAATGGGGGGGGCCTCTCGCGGGGCCCTCCGGCGTCCTGCGCCGCCCAGGGGGGCATCTCGGGGTCCTCTGGGGGCCCTGCGAGGAAGTCCTGGCGCCGCCAGTGGCCGCCGTGGGTCTCGGGCGGGCCGCGCGGGGCCCCTCGGGAGGTCCTTCACCTCGTGGCTCGCATTCGGCTTGGCGTCGGCTTGCCGTCCGCTTGCCTTCCAACCTGCCGAGGCGCCTCTCTCCAGAAGCCATCCAGCATTGGGATCGTGTCATGCTTCGACTGCTTACCGTCCACATAAGAGACATCGCGACTTCTACGAACTGGATCCATTACGACCTGCTTTCAGGGCAGAGGTAGGTCATTGTAGGAACTGGAACTGGAAAGTGCCATGGAATCGCCCTCACGGCCTTTCAGGGCCAGTTCTACGTTCTGGCGCACAGAAGCTGCTTGAAAGCGGCAAACCGTTCGCGATGACACTATCGGAACGCCAATCGCGAAATCGCTGGCGGATGGACTGGTGGCTGCACCGTAATTTAGGTAGCGCTCAATACAACCCTTTCGACCTCAGATGCTTGGGCGCACGTCGACACTTCACCTGTAGGCCCACGCAAATTGATTCATATAAATTATTGCTAGGAAGGGCCCGTGGCCCACCTATCGCAGCGCATGCACACCTGTCCAACACGCACTCAATGGAACATAGCTTTCAACGATGCTCGCGTCCGTGTGAGCTTCAGCTCTTCAAGCGCCATGCTCTCCATAAGCTGCTTTCTCGACTGGGCATCGTTCGTCCCGAGCAAGGTCAAGAACGGCTCGTAGAACCTCATGTCAAGCTGCGGACCGAGAGGACCTTGATGGCGGTTCTTGTTTGCCCAGCCATACAGTGGAGCCCAATCCACGATAAACCTTTCACAAGAAACACAGCCCTGGGACCTCAGGACGTCCCTTACCTTTTGGTGTGGGAACGTCACGCATTCCATAGCAGAACCGTCGGGCACCCTGGAGACAAGCATGGTGTCTCTTGGCATGGGTCCCCACTGTATGCTTGCCCGCCCCACCCTCTTCCTCTCTACAATCTGGCAATTTCCTCCACCCGCGAGTCCCAAACCAGTGGGGACAACTCGCTTCGCAAAAGCGGGCAACCGTTCCACAACATCCTCGCGCCCCCATCCTTAACAAGGCGACGCAATGAAAACACTTCAGCCCACACGTGGTCTTTCTCAAAGACGGGTCGCGAACAACTTTCAAAGATCAAAGATATTTCCCTCGCGTATCCTGAAACGGGTTAGCCAATCCATCCTTTTAAGGGGCATGGAACAAACCAGAAACCCGATGCGCAATCGGAAGATACGGGTTCGAGACATGTGCGGAACTGCCCCCAAATACGAAACAACAAAATCAGGTGCCCGTCGGGATCCATGTCATGCGTGCCAGATCGAATGCGGACAATTCCTGCCTTGATGACGCAGGCCCTGGATTTTGTCACACCGCTTGGACCAATCAACCTTGAACAAAGCTCCGCTCCTGGACCTCTGGGAAGACTGCCAAACCCACCTCTGCGCGCGTCATTCCCGCACATTGGCCGATGATCCTCAGAGCGTGTGTCCGCGCCAACGTGTGCCTGCCCACCAATGCCCTTCTAAGACGACGCAGCCTATGCAAGGAGGGCCGAACGGGGAACACACACACACAGACACACAGAAACACAGAAACACAGACACACAGACACACAGACACACAGATACGCATACACACAGACACACAGAAACGCAGACACACACACACACAAAACACACACACACGCGCACACACACAAACACACACAGACACGCACACACATTCACACACACAACACACAACGCAAACACACACACAACTCACTGCACCGACCTTGCAGACGTGCTGCAACGGAATGTTGCGTGGACTTCTGTCGACGCAAAACCCCCAAACGGCAATCGAAAGACGGAATTAATCTCACGTGGATTTTTTGGTAATATCCACTCCTGGCCACAAAATCCGCGCGAAATTCATCTCGACAAATTCTCCAGGACAATCCGGGACCATCCCACTGTTGTCCGAGCGGAAAATCGCTCTGCGATGCCGGCACCATGACACACTGAGGCACTGCGACAGTACCAGGGACGCATTCAGGGGGGAAGCGTTACCTTTATGGGGGCGGGGAGGGGGGCGGGAAGGTAGGGGGCATAACGCGCGGTATGGCTCAGAGGGTTTAACAAAAACTCTCCGAGGAGGGCCGCACGCGGTAAAGACACATCCGGGCAACGGATGTCCTGAGGAACATGGACCCGGGTCCTCTCTGTTTGGGGCACACCAGAGACATACTAATGCTAGTGACGTCACGATTCGCGCTGGCACCGTCTGGGATCCGCTCAGGGTACCAAATTCCCAGGTGGCGTCTGCGCAAATCGTGACGTCACTGGCGCCATCCCCCCTCCCCTCCCTGAAGCTTCGTTGTCGCCAGGGGGCCAAGCAAAACCCTTGGCTGGACCCCAGCGAATCATCTTCCCCACCACGGCACTCTGGGCGGCCCACCTTTGAGCCGCTTGATCTGGTTCAACAGCGGCTGCGGCAGCGTCTCCAGAGCGTCTCCGGCTGCCTTGTGCATCCGGCCCTGCTCCTGCTCCTGTGGGACGGAGAGGCGGGAGGGGCGGGGAAGGAGAAGGGACGGGAGAACACGTTCGGCCGTCGCCCCGTGGGCGCGAGCCACGGGGCTGCAAGCATCATCGACCAGCAGCCGTCCGTCGAGCTCCATCCGAAGCGCTGCCGATGCCGACGCGGCTTCACCGAAGCGTCGTCTCGGCAGAGGGCGGGCGGGCCAGGCCAGCGGTGGGTGAGGGCAGAAGGCGGGAGGGCTAAAGGGGGGGGGGAGGGAGGGGACGGAGCGAGGGCATGCCAGCGAGGATCGGGGATGAGCGGCAACCAGGCGGGACGACGTTGCACGACGAGGGAGGAGGAGATGGCTAGGCGCCGCTTGTCTGCCCTGCTCCCGCATTGCGCAGCCCCTGCGCTCACGTTCAGTTCTCGTGCCGCGGTAGGTCGCATACCTCGAGCGATGCCTGTCTGCAGCATATGGCGGTAAAGCCCACAACCATGACAGCAAGCGGACGCACTGTGAACACATGCCTACGTTGTTCATCAGATCGTGCTGCATACCGATACTCGGCAGTCCAGGTCCTCGCAAGTAAGCAACCACGAAACACTACATACACGCAACTCTCAGTGGAAACATATCCACGCGGGCTGATTTATTATATACGCTTGCATCAACACGTGAGCATTTTGGCATATTTAGTATATACGCGGGCTGACTCGCAAATCGGCGGGTCGGCATGCAATCAATAAACCGCACACCTGAACGCTGAAATACCGAGTAGCGCCACTGTGTGCGAATTACCGTGTATACACTTGGCTGCTCTACGTGCTTACGACATGACGCGCGCATGCGTGTACGCGCAAGCGTGTGTGCACGGCATGCGCACTGCAATCGAACGCATGTTGAACAATTATTCCAAGAACATTCCACAATTTACTTCCTGACCCGTCAATATCGACGACCATGCCACGACATGCCTAATTCCTGATTTACAACATGTCCGACCCCGATTTGGGGAACATCCTCCTTCCGAAATAAGAAGGGAGACCTACGGAAATCTGGTCAAACCTGTGAGAAACAAAACCTCAGCCGCTAATGTTACCAAAACTTGCCCTTCCCCACGCCTCTCTCTGGGGGCGGCCGGAGGCGAAGATTTACTCCGCGAGCGGGGATCCATGGCGCCTTGGGTGGAGGTGGGTGGGGATGAGGAGGGGGCCTGGACTCCGCTGGACGGTCCCCCCGCTGCTGTCGATGTTGTTAGACGGCTGTCCAACTTGAGCTCTCCAGGGCTCCGCGCAGGACCTTCCCGATGAGGCCCTCCAGGCTGCACCGACAGGAACCCAAGGGGAGAACCCGAGGAGGCATCCACCGGTGTCAACTGAATGAACATGTACAGGCTGGCCGAGAGGTCACGAAGACCCCCCCGAGGTTTCGAAATCACGCATGATTTCCTGAGCGAGGTGGGCTGGCACGGAACCGGCACTGGCAGGTACCCACTGATTCTGGGCTGATCATCACCTCTACCCTTCTCGCTGCAACACTTCCCTTCATCGACGCCCACACCAATCCTTCTGGATCCACGAGTTCACTGCGTCAGCCACTTGAGCCTGTGCTGATCGGCGCAATTCGCTGTGACGATCGCGGCACATACTTTACTACACGGCAAATCACATGGTACGTCTTGACTGTGTGTCGGCGCTGGAGCAGAGGTATCCCACTGTGTCATGCCAGGGCCCTTCAGGATGCACAACCTGGAGCTCTGCTTCTCGACGCTGCACCTCAAACCGAGACCGTGCCCGAGCCGAAAGCCAAACATGGAGCGTGTTCGGGCCCCTCTTCAAAGGGCCAAGATCCCCGAGTTCCAGACGCCCCTTGGGCCGTTCGCGCGACTTCCCTGAAAATCGCACGTCATTAAAGAACGTTGTGTGTTGCAATGCTCCTGGACCCCAAACGGGAAGCCGAACCGGCCCCCAAAGTCCTCAAGGACCAGAATGACAACCGAGTCCGCCAAGAGGCCCCGAGGAGGTCCCCAGAGGCCTCCAAGAAGCCGCAGGAGGCCTCAGAGAGGCACTAAGAGGCCTCCAATATGCCACCACGAGACATCTCAAGAGACTCCAAGAATACTTACTCTGGCCCCCACCCAAGGCACGGTGGCGGAATGGGACGAAACATACTATATTTGCCACCCCCTGTTGATTCATCACAGCGGTGCCTGGCGTACTAGACCCTACGGCTTTTGGTTTTGGTTCATTTCCAAAGAGGACTCCCCCTGGGGCTTCGGCAACAGCGCCAAGCACCCGAAAGGAGCCGAATTCGCACATCAGTTCTCCCAAGACGGCTCGAGATGGGCAGAAACCCATCATACCCGCCACCCTCTGTTGATATATCACGGGGGTGCCTGGCGTGCTAGACCATACACACATTCTTCTTTGGCTGTTTTTCCACAAGAGTTCCTCCTGCGGCTTCGGCCCCGCGCGCCCGACACACGCAAGGCTTGCCCAGAGGTGGTCGCCAACGTCTCTCCCGCTCCAGATGGCTCCAAGATGGCCCCCAAGACGGCCAAGATGGCCTCCAAGCTCCCCCAAGATGGTCCAAGATGGGCTCCACGACTGACCAAGAGCGTCCTAGCTGCCTTCAAGTCCGCCCAGTAAGCCTCCAAGACGGCCTAACATGGCCTTGAGAGGCCCCCAAGAGGCCTCGAAGACATCCCAAGAGGCCTCCAAGAGGTCCTCCAGGAGGGCCCGAAGAGGCACAAGTCATTGATTTTCAGGATGTTGCCCTTTGCTTCT
Source organism: Prorocentrum cordatum (assembly GCA_963575745.1). Lineage (NCBI taxonomy): Eukaryota > Dinophyceae > Prorocentrales > Prorocentraceae > Prorocentrum > Prorocentrum cordatum. Next base: position 1,125,172 of record CAUYUJ010004113.1, on the reverse strand, counting down.
TTTCGGCCTCCGACGGCCCGAGACGGCCCAAGAGGCCCCACACATCGACCCGAGATGGCCCCCAAAGCCTTTAAGTTGATCCCATGACGGCCCAAGAAGCCCCCAAGACGACCCCTGGGAGGGCCTCAAGACGGCCCCAAGAGGCCCCAAAGCTCGCCCAAGGTGGTCCAAGATGGCCTCCAAGACGGCCCAAGAGGGTCCACGATGCCTCCAAGTCCGCCCACTGAGCTTCCACAAGACGGCCCCCGAGCGTGGAAGCATGCCTGTTTTGACGTAGTAGGTCGAGCAAGTGGACGAGCACTCCGTTCCTATTCGGCTAAAGCCCAACAAGCATATCGGGGGGGGATAGCTGCTGCCACAGCTGGCAGCGGAGCGGCTTCCTCCCGCCGAGCGGCCCACGGGAGCCCCGGCGAGGCGCTGCGGCGGCGGTTCGCCCCCAAGCTCTCCCGCGCCCCTGGCGAGGACCCGTCTCCCGGGTCCGCCTGGCGTGGCATTCACGGTGCCCGAGGAGGGCGGCGGCGGCGGCTATGGTGCGTCGCTGGCGGTTCTCGCAGGAGCGACTCCGACGGCTGGGGCGGGGAATTCGTCTTTGGGAGGCCCGCCGACAACGGGGGTCACGGCTGAGCAGCTGGCAGAGCTGGTGAGGAAAGTAGTCCACGAGACTATAGGGGCACCGGCAGCGCCGGTGGCAGCGGCAGCCCCGAAGGTAGAGACAGCAGTAGAGGACAGCGAACACGACCCCTGGCATCAAGGCCACGACCCTTGGAAGAAGAACGTTGCCGGCGGCACCACTGGCGACCAGGCGGCAGCTCACGTGACAGATGCCAACCAAGGACGATCAGTTCAAGAAGTGGAAGGACGACTCGTGGCAAGAGTCCAACAGGTACGGTTGGTCTGGCGGCAATGACCATTCCTGGTAGAGAGAGAAGCCTGGCACCAGACCTCCTGGTCAAGCGGCGGCCGAGGGGATTTCTCAGACCCTCCCGCCTCGCTGGGGTGGAGCCATTATCGTCAGTGGCGGAGAGCACTACAACGCTGGGATACGAACACCGATGTGACGGTATGGCGCCGGTCAGAGGAGTTTCTCCAGCTCTTCGATTAGAATCTGCAGGCACGGTTCGAGGACATCAGCGAGATCGTGCCGACGAGCAGGGGCTGGATCGACGCCGTCCTACAGCGGATGGACATGCTGATCGGCGAGAGGGAAGGAGACGACCTCAGACGGGCAGGCCGCAAGGCCCCCTTCGAGGCCGTCAGGGAGCAGGAGGAGTCTCTCATCCAGTCCGTGAGCAGACGCGAGGCGCAGCTCACCGAGGCCGAGGGCAACGACACGTGGCTCTCGTCGACGCTCAGGGGCCTCCTGCAAGAGGATGGCGCTGGCCTCGCGGCTCAGGGAATGCAGGACCTGCGAACGCTCACTCAGGGACGGCCGGTCTACCAGAGCGTGGCCTGGGCCCTGCGCCAAATGGATGCGACAGGTTCTGAGCGGTTGCTTCCAGGTAGGGCGCCGGCTGGTTCGATGCTCGCTGCCGTTAGTGCTGCGGACGAGGGTCCGAGCCAGGCAAATCAGTCTCCTCTCTCCTCCTCCTACCCCAGGTCCGGTCGGAGGCTGAAGGTGGTTCCGAGGAGGAGGACGAGTCCGAGTCTGACGAAGACGACGGCGGCTCTGATGGCCGAGATTGAGGACCTCGACCTGTACGAGGATCAGATCGACAGCGCCCTGGCCATGATCGCGAGTCGCCCTCACAACCGGACGTGGAAGCAGAGCAAGGACATCAAACGGGCGGCCAGGAGGGACGGGGAGGACCACGGTGGCCGCGGAGAAAGGACGCCATGCGCACCAGCACGACGCCTCCCGGAGCAACGGCGATGCCGCGGACGAGGCCGAGGAGGTCGTGGAGACCGAGGCGACCGGGCCCCACAAAACGGCCCAGGCTCACCATCGGGCAGCAGGGGAGGACCACCAAGTGCCACACGTGTCACCAGAAGGGGCGGAGCCGCGAGTGCCCGAAGAACGATCCGGGCAAGCTTCACGCGGACCCGTCCCGAGGCCGACCGCCAGGAACTATCCGTCTCCTCGTTCATCGGATTCGATAGCCAAGAGGGCTCCAGCCACAGCGTGACCCGGGAGGTGATGGACGTCTGGCGGGGCCTACAGGAGGAGATCACGAAGGACAGCAACTTCGTGATTGCCAAGGCCATGCAGGCCCTGGTAGATTCAGGGGCGGGGAGCGACCTCGTGGGGGTTCACGCTCTCAACCGTGAGGCAGTAGCGCTGGCGGACCGCGGACTTCAGTACGTGGAGATTCCTGCCCAGTACCGCAAGCAACGCGCCGCCCACGGCATCGGCGGCGCCGCCAAGGTCATCAGTGCGGTGCTGTTTCCGCTGTGCCTGGGCGAGGTTCTCGGCATCATCGAGACCACCGTCTTGGCAGAGGACGTTCCACACATCCTGAGCGTGAATCTCTTGGACTTCCTAGGCTGCATTCTCGACCTGCTGGACAACAACATGCGCCTGGAGACTCTGAGCACGGACGCCCGCGTCACCAGGCTGAACTCAGGCCACCGCATGGCGGACATCGCGTGTCAGTTGAAACACCCTGTCTCAATTCCGAGCTCAATGCTCCAACGTTTTCCGTTTCTGAGGCCGGACTCGTTCGAGTTGGAGGCCGAGTCAAGGAGATGTCAGACATGGGCATCGTGCGGGATTTCACTCTCCTTTTCCTCTTCCTCTGCCTCATCATCCTAAAAGTTGGGTGGTCAACCACGGGTCGTACAGACACACGCTACTCATTCGGACTAACGACCAACAGTAGGAGAGCTTCGAGCTACTCGGTGGAGATCCTAGCGGCCTGGTGGGAACTCAAAAGGGGCCTCGTGCTTTCATTCCTCTGGGTCATCAGGTCGCAGGCTCAGACTGCCAGCCTAAAATCACGAGTCGGGGCCCTAGAAGTATTCGAGCAAACTAAGGTACCCATCGAGCCGAAGGAGACGGACCTCTTTGGGGCTCTAGAGATCCCGACGGTGACCACCTTCGTCCAGCTAGGACTCATCACAGTTGTCTGCGTGATCGTAGCCCATTTTGGCTCGATTCAGGAATCAGCTCGGCATTACACGTCAAGCACGTTAAGCTTTCCGACTCGTCACCCGAGTCAGCTCCACTGGGTCATGAGGCCCATCCCATCAGTCATCATATCGGCGATGGTCTTGGCCGCACCAGGAGCTGCGGCTCCGAGCAAGAATGCAAATGGGGAGCACACAGAGGACGTACGCGCCCAACTATGTACATGAACGCGGCCCCTCGATCCGCGAGACCCGCCGCGTGATACGACCATTGGCGCAATGCGTACTCTCGAAACCAGCGTGGATTCATGTACGTGCACGTCATTCTGCCGCTCCTGAGCAAAGCAGCCAGCGGCCCACGAGGCCACGCAGGCGGTGCTGCGGCGGCTTCGGCACACTCAGGGCATGGCCATGGCATGGAGGAAGACCATGACGTCGACCCGGGGGCAACGGCGAGCACGGCTCCAACGAGCACGTCGGGACCAATCGAGGAAGATGCTCCAGTCCCAACGCGGCAGCAGGCGGCAGCAGTACACGTCGGCCGGAAGAAGCGGGTTGGAAACATGAAGCAGGAAGGCGTTGGAAGTAGACTGGGCTTCCGCACGCCCCCTGAAGAGGAGGAGAGAAAGAACACCGCTGGACTCTTGAAGTAGGAAGGCACCTGAAGTAGATTAGGCTTTGGGCATCCAAAAACACCTACTTTCAATGACTGGCTTGTACCAGTCCTTCCGACGGCAGCGGGCCCTCGACGGCGCTGGGGCCTCCGAGGACGGTACCGCCAACCAAGCCTTTTCCGACGGCGGCGCCACCTACCCTCCAGATCCCGCAACCAAGCGACCCTCCGAGGAAGCCGCTACCGCCACTGCTGAACGGTGTCCCTGGGACCGAGTGTTCACGATGCGGAACACGGCTCACATGGATTCCCAGGAGCCAAGACGGGACAGGTCCGGGAGAAGATCGTAGAGTCGGCAGCTGCAGCGGCACGTCGGGCAGCCGAGTCCGCCAACAGGATGCTCAACATCATGCAGCAGGAAGGGGGCTTCGTGGAAGGAGCAGTGGCGCTTACTACAGTCAATGGTTTGCGTGCACTGCTCGAGTCTTTACAGTGGCAGCTCTACGACCTACCAGAAGGTTGCGTGTCATGATGAGTGTGCAGGACGTGGTGAACCGCATGACAGAGCTGATCACCTCTCCGTAGATTCCTCAGGGAGGCCAGGTAGAGGAGGGACTGCAGCATATTCATCATGGTGTGACTCATATTCGACGCATTGTCGAGTCATTCGAGACGTTTGGCGAGTCGATCGATGCGCTGAACGAGCAGGTATATGGTCTTCAGCACCAGATGGGCACGATACAGCAGGCCGTCAATCAGCTGGTGACCATGACAGTCCAGATCGGCACAGCCTTGTCGGGTCAGGTTCAGGCGGCCAACATGCAGCAGGGATCATCGGCGTCATCCAGTGGCGAGGGCACAGTGAACACGAGTGCCCCGACCGACACCGGCGCTCCGACGTTCACGACGACGGTGTCATCAGGCAGCGGAGGCGATCCGGCCACGACCACTCCCACAGCGGCCCAATCGACCGATTGGGAGGTGATCTGAGACAGCTTGGCGAGTCTTTCAGCCTTTCCATGTCCTCCTGTACAGCATCTGGGCACTGCGAGGGGCTCAGCCTCAAGAGGGCCTTCGAGCCATGCAATTGCACTGAGACGAGGGAATCCTGGCCTCCTGATCGCCATCATCATCACCACCACAGTGAGGAGAGCTGTGTGCCAGGGGGGTCATGTGGGTTGTTTCGTTTCTGAGTTTCCCGTCGCCACGGCTGGACCCGCGAATCATCGGGCTCCCGAGCCCTTCGCTCCTGACGCTCTCTGGGCGGATGGGGATCGATTCAATGACGACCACGAGGTTGCGTGGGCCAGAGCAGAGTTAGAGAGGTTCTGACCAAGAGCGAGGCAGGGCCAGAATGCCAAGCCCACCCGGTAAGAGGGAAACGAGGAGCAGAGTCGCCTTCATGGAGATCTTCTCCCCTCCTAAGACGGCTCCCGAAGTTGCTCGAATGGGTGGCTCCTCTGGGAGAACACTCCAGCCTCGACCTTCGCACAGGCTGGGACTCGCCGAGAACCGATCAAATTCAGTGGATGTGGGCTCAGATCCATCGTCGAGAACTGGAACTGATCTGGCTTAGCCCTGAGTGTAAAGAGTTTCTGGCCATCAACAGGCTGAATCGTTTTCGCTGGGACACTGAAGAATGGTCTCACGAGAGGAACCGGGGCCTCAGGGACCTCACTCTGTGTACGGAAGTGGCCCAGTACCAGCATTCCCACGGTAGGTTCTTTGCCTTTGAGCACCCTCTCTATGCGAGCTCGTGGAACACCGAGGTCATAAGGCTGGTGGCCGCGCTCTTGGGAGTACGTAAGCTAGGGATCGACATGTGCCGCTTCAACCTCCAGGTCGACTCCAGAGGGGTAAATAAGAAACCAACGGGGACCATGTCTAACCACCCCCACCTCCTGCGGACGTTGGTTGGTCATCTGTGCACCGGGAGTCATCGACACGCGATCCTGGAAGGGGGCAGCCAGACCTCCAAGGCGGGCAAATACCCCGCCGATCTTTTGAGGAAGACTGCGCAAGCCGTGTCGGAAACTTGGAGCGGGGCCGATCGATCCCGGAGGCCCGCGTGGGCCGAGTTCAGTGACGAGTCCTTCCCGGCGGCAGAGGCGGAAGGAGAGGGCCCCCTGCCCACCATTGCGGAAGCCGAGGAAGAATGAGACAGCGACGACAGCGGGGACGAGCAAGATACTCGACAGGTCAGGGGTCCAGCGGGCCCAGGGACCACGGAGGAGGTCGAGCCCTCGGAAAATGAGAGGCAACTCCTTTTCAAAATGCACGTGAACATGGGACACCCGGACACCAACACCAAGAAGTTTAGTCGAGTGCTGCGCGCCGGCGGAGTGAAGAGACATTTGATCAGGTGGGCGCAGCGTAGTTTGAAGTGCTCCGAGAGTCAGGAGACGAATCGTGCGAACAATCACCACTGTGTGGCGATGCCTCGCACCTTCCGTTTCAATCACATCGTTGGCACTGACCTTTTCTACTTGGAGTTTCAGGCTGTCACATATCCTTTCCTGAACATCGTTGATCACGGAAATAACATCCAGGTGCGCGTGAGGATAGCCGAAGCTCGCGCGGCGCAAGTCTGGGCCGGCTTCGTGGCTTGCTGGTTAAGGCCCCTGGGGGCCCCGTTCTTCGTGTTGACCGACGGGGGAAGCGAGTTTTGGGCTCGTTTTGCTAGAGGATTGGAGCAGTGGGGAGTCAAGCACCACGTGTGCGACGCTGACTTCCCGTTGCAAAATGGCCGTGTCGAGAGACACGGAGGGTGGATTAAAGACCGGGTAAGCTCGAGAACGAGTCTGGGAGTCAGATGCCCGCCAGTTTAGACGAGCTTGACACCCTGGTGCACGAGCTCACAGCACACAAGAATAGGTACTGGCACAGAGGGGGGTTCTCACCCTTGCAGTTCGTTTTCGGGAAAAACCCGCGTCGCCCACACGATGTTCTTTCGGACGATTCCCACGGGCTCCCCGGCTGGCAGGACCTCGTGAGGTCTCCCGCCGAGCAGGACGAGGCCGGCGCGGAGTTTGCAAGGGCGCAAGAGGTAAGAGCTGCGGCGAGAAGGTTGGCCATGGAAGCCACCTCACGTGAGAAGAGTAGCCGTGCCTCGAGAGCCAGAACTCCCCCCCCCGGGACCTTCACTCCAGGCCAGCGGGTGTGCGTCTGGAGGCACATGTCTAGAACGTCGTCGCTGGTGGATGCTCTCGGGAGGCGCCGCGACGGGTGGACCGGTCCTGGGGTCGTGGTGTTGGCGGAGCGGGGGACTGTTTGGGTGGCGGTCTGGGCCCGTCTCTGGAAGCGCTCTGTCGAAAAGCTCAGACGGGCCAGTGCGGATGAAGCGTACGGGATCCTTGCCAACAGCCCCCAGTGGCAGGAGCTGATGAGGCAGGCTGGGACTAGGAGAGCCACGGCGGCGGACGTGCCGAAAGAGGGCCTCCCTCCAGACAGCGCCTGGGACGATGCTGTGCGCCAAGAGGTGGATCCTTAGATACTCATTCTGGGGACCTTCCTGGAGCCACTCGCTCCACACATGCGTCGAAGCTGCAACGAACCTGAGTCGAACCTGAGTCGAACCTGAGTCGAGCCTGCGTCGAACCTGAGTCGAACCTAAGTCGAACCTGAGTCGAATCTGAGTCGAACAGGTCCCGAACGAAGTGAACCCTACCCTTTCCCTCAGAAATCGTTGGGGGTAGGGGTAGGGTTCGCATGTGGCCCCCTATCTTCTCTTCCCGAATCCAGCCGCGGGAGAGTTGCTGTCGGCAGCGAGCCGCACCGCTCCGTGAGCGAGCGTGTGCAAGCCATCGAGAGGCCGGCTGGCGAGAGGAGCCGCGTTCCTCAGCGACCAGAGGACAGTCGAGACACGCAGGAGAAAGGAAGGGGGGCCTCTGACTTTCTCATCCTCCCCGTCGGTCGTGATGAAGGTGTCCAGGTCAGGCTCAGGGAATAAGTAGAAAGATCAACAGTCGAGCTGGTCCTGGGCTGTTGTCTCCAATCGAAAAGTTTTCGCTGCTAGCCGGGGGGGGAGGTGTTCCTTACAAATCTGAGTCCGTCGGAGCGATCCAACTTCGAGATTGCTGACGACAAGGAATGTCAAGCTATGCTTGCCACGGGAGCGGTGGAAATTATCTCTCCTAAGGAGGCGGCAGTCGTGCGGAAGCTTCAGTCGGAGCGGATCGTTTCTAGCCGCATGGTCCGACGATGGAAGCCAGTGGAAGGGACGTTCAAAGAGCCACAGGCTAAGTCTCGATGGTGCGTGCGCGGCCATCGCGACCCAGACTCCGGGTCCCTGATGGAGTACGCCCCAACCCCCCAGACCACAAGCATCATGCTCTTTCTCCAGGTGGTCATGAATCTAGGCCTCCTGGCAGACATAGCAGACGTGAAGAACGCGTTCTGCTAGAGTGACCCCATGCGTCGAGACCAAGGGGAGATATATGTTGAACCATGCGAGGGTGCGCACATGGCCGAGGGCTCTCATCCGTCTGAAAAAACAACGTGTACGGACTTGACGACGCCCCGGTGGCCTGGAAGAAGACCGTCGTGTCGTTTCTCGAAAAACACGGGTTCACCCTGTCCCTCCTGGAACCTTGCTGGTGGATCCGCTACGGATCGAAGGGGGAAATGCTCAACATGGTTCTGCTGGAAGTCGACGATTTCTTTATACGGAGCTCGTCCTCGGAGACCCGCGCTTGGCTGAGAAAGACCCTCGGTTCGGGAAATACCGCGACTGCCAGGCCGGACCAAATGATCACCCTTGGACCGAGGAGAACTACCGTTGGCATGGATAACTACGTTCTAGAAGAGATCCGTCCGTTGTCCGTCGCCAAGGGTAGGTTGTCCCGGAAAGACGAGCCTCTCGGACCACAGGAGTTCAAGGCTCTGAGGTCTCTCGTATAAAAGTTCAACGGGGTGGGGCGGTAGACGAGGCCCGAGGCGGCGGGGTTGCTAGCATTCAAGCAAGTAGGCTGAAGTCTCCTACCACCGGGGACATCACTCTTGCTAACAAGTTGGTCAGGCACCTCGTGGCCTCGGCCTCGAGACGCCTGATTGCTTGGCGTCTGGACCCTCAAAAGATGGCGTTCGGGTCGCTCTCCGATGCTGGCGGTATCGACTCTTATGAGCAGTTGACCGACGCCAAGGGTCTTCCATAAGACCTGAACCAGGGAGCCTGGATGGTGCTGACGTGTGGTAAGAGTGTTGTCGATAATCAGTATGTGCGCGCCTCCATCCTGGGAAGGAGGAGCTCCAAACTGAGACGAAAGGTTCCCTCCACTCTTGCCGGGGAGACGCAGTCCCTCTCAGCCGCAGTGGCGGAGGTCGAATACCTCCAGGTTGTGTACCGAGACGTGGCCTTTAGGGACGTGGGAATGCGTGACCATCACAGAAGTTCTGGTCTTTGAAGACGGTTATACGGAGATGTTATAGTCTAGGGTCCAGAGAGCAACAAGTACATGTGCTTTCACGCCAAGTCTATATATGAGACTTATGTTGAAGGAGGGCAATTCGGAGGCTACATATAGAAGGACTGCTGTAGACCTGGCAATAATAGGTGAAGCCTTAGAGCGTGCTCGAGGTAGGGTTCGGTGGATACCTCACGGCCGCATGCCCGTAGATGCCCTCACGAAAGACGACGTGACAACATGTAACGCTGTTCTGTTTGACCTGATGACCAGGGGGCGGATAATCCTAGTAGACGAGGGGGCCGAGGTGGAGCGACGACGCGACGACCCGGCCCTGACGTGTCGATCTCAGGCAGCATCCAGAAAAACACTTCAGCAGGAGAGGGAGCTGTTCTCGTGGGCCGAGTTCCAGACGGCCGATTCAAGAGGAAGACGCAATGGTATGGTGGTTGTCGGTGGGTATCCCCCGTCCCTCTCCTCCCCTTCTCCCTCCACTAGCTGATGGCGCTATCAATGATCTGCCTGTTCCTTTCTGTTCTGATCTTTCCACTCTGCCGCGTGTTGGCACTCTTGTCCAGCTGCTGTCCAATAATTTACCTTGCCGTTCGTTTCACCGTGGTCAAGACAGTTGGTCCACAATGGGGACAGCTAAACCTAGAATAACAGTTTGGGCATGTGGAAGCATGCCTGTTTTTTTTTTTTGCTACACGCACCTGCCCAGCGAACGGCCTACAACAGCACACGATTCGGGACTCGCGTTGTCGTATTGTCCACCTCGGGCGAATTGTGAAGGTTGACCCCAACAATTTTTGTGACTCGTTTCGAGTGCCGCATGCAAAGCATTGCTGCCGAGAAGCCACCATTCGGCCAGAAATCGTCCCGATGGTTTTGGTTTGAATGGGTTCCCTGCGATATACAGTTGAAAGTCTTCAGGCCTCGGGTTGGGCAGCTGTTTGATGTAGTCGCAACGCGCCCACCAAAAGTTCCCCCTGTAATGGGGCCAGGTTGCACCGTCTGAGCGCTTTTCCAGCAGCGCGCCACAAGTTGCGAAACCATTCCTGAGGTGCTCGACGCAGTCTGCATATCTGTGCAAGACAAAATGCTGCATGGTCGAACGCCACTTGGAATCCTGCACCCACTCCCACTTGTACTTGGTGGAACCCTTCGAGTGCATATACAAGACGAAATTATTGGCGTCTCTGCCCCTCATGTATTCCGCACGACAAGACGTCCACAAGCCTTCGAGAGTCGGGAACTCGTACGTATGGTCCTGTCGGCGCCAGAACTCCTCAGCAGACTTGGAGGGCAGCGTGACGTTGTGCAGTTTCTCCCGTATGTCGCCATACTTTGCAAACAGATCGGCGTGTGTGCGTCCTGGCGTAGTTTCCCCTTTATCGTAATCTTGCCCCCACACATAGATTGCGCTAACACGCTCGATCAGCTTCGACGCCCGCAATGCCATGACCTGATCGTCGATGACATCTTGCGCGTGCACTCCTGGTCCCACTGTCCAGAAAATTGTCAATGTGATGTCTTTGGTGCCCGCCAAGTTCAGATTGGAAACCAGAGGTATGGTAGAGTTGTTCATGCGCTCGGCATTGCCGTGCGAAATCGAGACGTCGATTGTGTTCGCACATGGCTCTTCACGCTCACTTGGCACCAAACGCACAGCCTTACCAAGATGCGGAATCAATACGGTGACGATCAGCAGCACCACCTTCATGCAACTGACCGAAACTCTTTCTGCATACGGAGGGTTCAGTCCCTGAAGATTCACGGGAGGAGAAATGTGTGAAGCCGAAAGGCTTGAGCCAAAATGGCTACGGATGTGGAAGCATGCCTGTTTTGACGTAGGTTTAGCAAGTGGACGAGCACTCCGTTTCATATTTGGCTCAAGCCCAAAAGGCATATCGGGGGGATAGCTGCTGCCACAAGAGGCCTCCAAGACGGCCCAATAGTCCTCCAATAGGTCCTCCAGCAGGGCCCGAGGAGGCCAACATCATTACTTGTCCATTGGTGTTTGAAGGATTTTGCCCTTTGGTGCTTTTCTGCCTTCCGACGCCCAAGGCGGCCCAACAGGCCCCCAAGATCGGCGCAAGATGGCCCCAACGGCCTCCAAGATGACCCCGTGACGCCCCAACCTCCAGCAGGGCCCGAAGAGGCCAAAATCATTGATGTTCCATTAGTTGTTGAATGATGTTGCCCTTTGGTGCTTTTCGGCTCTCCGACGGCCCAATGCTGCCCAAGAGGCCCCCAAGATCGCCGCACGATGGCCCCAAATGCCTCTAGGATGACTCCAAGACGGCCCCAAGAGGCCCCCAAGACGGCCTCAAGAGGGCCTCAAGACTGCCCAAGAGGCCTCCAAGAAGCCCAAGATGGCCTTCAAGACGGCCCTGAAGTGCCCCAAGAGAGCCCCACGTCGGTTCAGGGAGACATCCCAAACGGCTTCGGACAGCGTCAGACGGGGCAGGAACGCCACAAGACTGCCCAAGAGGCCCCCACGAAGAACCAAGCCCCCAAACGGCCCAAGGAGGCCTCCAAGAGGCCTCCAAAAGGCCCGCAGGAAGCTCCCAGAAGACCCCCAGTGACCTCCTCCTCCTCCTCCTCGTCTTCCTCCTCATCCTCCTGACTCCTCCTCCTCCTCCTCCTGTTCCTCCTCGTCCTCCTCCTCATCCTCCTCTCAATGTTTCCCTACCCTCCACTTCTTCTTCTTCTTATTCTTCTTCTTCTTCTTCTTCCCCAGCAAGGTTCTCGAACAAATTCCACAACGGCTTGGGAAACATGGTCCGATAGCTTGGCAGAGCTCTGGCCACAACGGTCGGCCACATCGGGGGGGGGGGCGGCGGTGATTCGCGGCAGGCGTCTTCTATCCGCCGCCCCCTGTTGATTTATCACAAGAGTGCCTAGCATGCCAAACTACTTGAATCGGGGGCGCGCAAAGATGGATTAGCGATCCATGGATTTGGCGCGCGGTCGCCAAATCCATGGATCGGGGGAAGTGCCCTCCCCCAAATGCGGCCGGTGCCGCCTCGTTCGGCAGCGGAAACCCGTCGCGAATCCACGCCCCCAGGATCCATGCTTGTGATCGCCTGACTAAACGACAAAAAAATGTGTGGTTCTTGTCGAAGCTCCCCCTGGAACTTCGGTCCAATGCGCTGGCCGCCTGGAAGGCCGTGCCAGCCGCACCATCCGCCGATTTTGCTGTTGGTCCAATCGCTTCAAAGACGGCCAAGATGGCCCGAGATGGCCTCCAAGTTCGCCCAGAATAGTCCAAAATGACCTCCAAAACTGCCCAGGAGGGTCCAAGATGCCTCCATGTCCGCCCAAGAAGCCTCCAAGACGGCCCAAGATGACTCCAAGATGGCCCAAGACGACCCGAGAGGCTACCAAGAGGCCTCCAAGATGGCCGAAGAGGCCTCCAACAAGGCCTCCAGGAAGGCCCGAGGACGCCAACATCATTGATTTTCTCAGATTCTTGACGGATTCAGTGATTTGCTTCTTTGCGGCTTTCCGACGGCCCGAGACGGCCCAAGAGCCCCCCAAGATCGCCCAGGAGGCCTCCAAGATAACCCCATCACGGCCCAAAAGGCCTCCACGACGGCTCCAAGAAGCGCTGAAGACGGCCCCAAAGGCCTCCAAGACGCCCACGATGGCCCCCGAGACAGCCCTGAACCGCCACAAGAGGGCCCCAAGACGATGCAGAGAGGCCTCCAAGGCGGCCTCCGACGGCGTCTTCGGGGCAAGGAACGCCCTAAGACGGCCAAAGAGGCTCCCAAGAAGACCCCAAAGGCCCTCAAGAGGCCCTCAAGATGCCCAAGGAGGCCACCAAGAGGCCTCCAAGAGGCCTCCAAAAGGTCCCCAGGAAGCTCCCAGGAGGCCCCAGGAGTGCCCCAAGTGGCTCCCAAGACGCCTCCTCCTCCTCCTCCTCCTGCTCCTCCTCCTTTTTCCTCCCTCTCCTGATCCTTCCAACTATTCCTTCCCCTACGTGTATCCCGAAGGGCTTCCACAACGGCTGGGGGGAACACGTGTTCCAGGAGCTCGTCCAAACGTTGCCCAAACGTTTGGCCGCGAGGTGCATCCTAAAAGACAAGGGGCGCTGATTCGCCGTACGTAGGCGCCTTCGGTCCGCCGCCCGCTGTGTTTATCACCGGGATGCTTGACATGCTGGACGTTTTCAAGAATTGCCAATGGCCTTGAACGCATCCCTCCAGCCATACGGAAAGACCCATGCGACCCACAAAGGAGCTTCCTCAGCCTCCAAAACGCCAACGATGGCCACCATGACGGCCCAAGACGACTCCAACACGGCCAAGATGGCCTCCAAGTCGGTCCAATATGACTCCAAGACGGCCCACGATGCCCTCCAGACGGCCCAAGGGCCCTCCAAGACATTACAAGAGGCCTACAAGAGAACCTCCAGGATGCTTGAACTAATGATTTGCATCTTTTCACCGAATTGTACATTAGATTTTGCGCTCTCACTTTTTCAGGTTTCCGACATCCGAATACGCCCCCAGAGGCCTTCAAGATGAGCCCAAGACTGCCACAGAAGTCTCCAAAAGGGGCCCAAGGCGGCCCAAGATGACCCCAAGACGCCTGAAAGCTCCCAAAGAGGGCCCTGAGACGGCCCTGAGGGATCCCAAGACGGCCCAGACGGACCCCCAAACCCCTCAGGGACGCCCGCGGCCCCAAAGAGGCCCACAGAGCCCCCAGGAGCCCCCCAGGAAGCCCCTAAAGGCCTCTGCTGCCTCCTCCTCCTCCTCCTCCTCCTCCTCCTCCTCCTCCTCCTCCTCCTTCTCCTCCTCCTCCCTCTCCTCCTGCCTTTTCCTCCTCCAGCATGTGTTCTCCCACGGGTCTCCACTGGCCACAGCGGCCAGGGGAACACGTAGTCCAATAGCCTGGCAAAACTTCGGCCCGACGCTTGGCCACATAAGAGAATCCGAGAGGCCGGGGGCGGCGGTGCTTCGCCGCAAGCTTCTTCGATGTAGACGTCGTGCCACATCTGTCGCGTCGCAAACTGCGTGTCCACACACGCTGACACAGAACACACGCGCCGATCAAACCGACTTACAGTCAAACCAACCGATCTGCCGACTTGTCGGGTGTACAGGAGATCTGTCATTGCGAATACGGGCATGGACGATGGGGCGGTGACTCGGCGCACGCAGTCATCGCACACCCGACCACACGCTCTCAGGAGCGCGTTTCTGTATGTCTGGCGATAATGTAACGCCTTCCCCCCGCCTTGTGCCCGATGCGCACGGCGGCAGTGCCCGGCGCGCATTGGGGGGAGGGGCGTTACGTTATTGGGGAGGGGGCAATGGTGCCCACTGTGCCCCAAGCAAGAAAGAAACACGCTCTCGGGCTCCGGCGGCGTCAGAACTCAGAGCCCCACACGCACGCTCTTGGCGCTGCGGCCACGCGCGCAGCAGCACGGCAGAGTGAGACAGGCGGCCAGACTCGGAAGTTGAGTGCGCGCGCGCCGGGCCCGCTGCACAACCCACGGGGGGGGGGGGCAAGCCGTGAGGGGGCGACGGACGGCGGCCGACGTGGGCACCAAGGGGGAGCGAGAGGAGGCCATGGGGACCGCTCGAGCAGGGACCGACCGTCCCGGCATTCCTTTCGGCCTACCACGACATGTTCTCAGAACCTCCCAAAGTTCCGAGAACAGGAATATTGTCCTTGGAGCATACACCCGATGTATTGAAACAGGACGGTCTTGGCCAGAAAAGTTCTAAGAGCATTTCGCACAGACCACACGAGGTTCTCAGAGCATTGTTTGCTGGGCCCGTAGGCCAGCCAGGACGCCTCGCCACTGCCCGAACCACATCGGATGGGTGGAAAGACGGCGCCCGAGCGCAGCCAGGGGACAGTGGCGGACCTGCATGGATCGACACGTTCGGCGCAGGGGCACGACAGGGGGTGCAGAGGCAAGCCGGGGCAAGACACGCAGTCACACACATGCACATGAGCGCATACTTGCACGTCCAGCTACAAGCCACTGGCCATACCAGTGAGATCGTGATGTTGCAGTAGGAGTAGGGGCTCGACCACAAGAAGCCTTCCGCATGGAACCCAACCCTGAGACCCCAGGACGTCCGTTGGTTTTTGGTGTGGGCACGCCGCGTTCTCCATTGCAAAACCGTCGAAACCCGAGAAACCCAGGGCACCCTGGAGGCAGGCATGGTGTTTCTTGGCATGGGTCTCCACTGTACGACGTTACTCTGGGCCGAATCCCCACACACAAGAGCCCCGGGGCCCCGAAGCTCAGGGCAAACTGCACGGCCGTCGTGATTTTGCCCACAACGCCAGTGTTTGAGGATTTACCACTGCACCTTCTTCAAGAGGACTTCTTGCTCGACTGGCCCACCCTCAGGCGCTCTTTCCTTAGAAGAAGAAAACGAAACATAAACCGAACCTTTTGGCGCTCCGCGTATTTTTTTCTGGAGGCCTTGGAGGGCTCACCACTGTACCTCCCTCCAGAGGGCTCCTTGCTCGACTGGCCCACCCCCGGGCCTCCGAACGGTGTGCGTGCACTGCCACCCGGAGCTTGTACCACAGCGCCGCGAGCTGCCAGTGCGAGGCGGCCGAGACCTCCTTCACGCTGACGTTGCTCATCCTCGGCTCGTCGATCCTGGCCCGCGCAGCGGGCACGGGGGAAGGGAGTGGAGGTCGTCGTCGTGGTGGTCGTGGCCGTGGCCGTGGTGGTGGTCGTTGTCGAGCTCCTCCTCGAGGGTGAAGAGGCAGAGGCGTCGAGGAGAGGAGGAAGATGAGGGGAGGATCGGGTCGAGAGGAGGGCGAGCGTGAGGAGGAGGGGGAGATGAAGGCGGGGGGGCCTCTCGTCCTGCTCCTCCAGTCCGGGAGACGTGAGGCTCGGGTGCGGGGAACTCGGGCTGGCCTGATGGGGCCATCATGACCAGGGCGAGACCCAGTCTGAAATTTGGCGCGAGCTCCCGCTGCAGACATCCGACGAAGACTGGACCGCCAAAATCCACGACGCGCTCGTCAAAGAGCGTCGGCGAATCCGAGTTCCGGCGTACTCGAGTCTTACGTTTCCCCGATCCAGGAGTTGCCAGGGAGCCACGCCCCCTCCGACTCGAGCCACACATGGACCACACCCGCTCCCGCCGAAGAGAATAGGACCACCACGACCGCAAGCCGAACACGTGAAAAATGAACGGGCCCTTCGCGCTCGCGCGCACCTTCTGGTCTGTGACCGAGCAGGGCTACCCATCGGTCGTTGAAAGTAGGAATGTTTGGATTCCCATCTTCCAATCTACTTTAAACGCCTTCCTACTTCAAGGATCGAATGCTTTCACGTTTTCCGTCCTCTTCAGGGGGCGGGCGGCAACCCAATCTACTTCCAACGCCTTCCCACTTCATGTTTCTACTTACTTCTCCCGATCGATGGGTACTCTGTGCATAATGTGTGCATGCTGTAGATGCGGTTGGGATGGGGGCGGTGAACTGTACAACATGTGTTTAGACACGTGCGCCCGTGGGTGCGCCCTGGCCTCGGCCCCGGCTGCTGCCACAGTACCCGCTGCCTCGGCGGGCCGCACCGGCCTGCTCTGCGCGGAACTCTTCCACGCCTGAGCGCCTCCCCTCCCCCTCCCCCTTCGCGCGGCCGCCCTCGTCTTTTTCCTCCTTCCTGCACGCCGGACAATTCGCCTGTCGGTTGCCCCGAATAGCCCCACGCTGGAGCGGACTGCCTCTGCCTCGCCGCCGACGAAAAAGTGTAGACATGTGCGGGAAATGTGGTTGTGTTGATGCGGGCGTGAGTCATGGTATGGGTATGGCTACGGTTCTCTGGTGGGCTCTGGACTTGAAGCTTGTTATCCGGCCTGAGAACTGCGTGAGCATCGGCGCACGGGCAGCATGGGTATGGAGATGGATCGGGGTATCGGGAAAAACCGTCTGAGGGGATTGTACGGATGCAATTTTGGATGAACTCATCAATTCCTCATCTTTCTGCTGCTGCCAGTCCTCCTCCGCTTCCTCCTCCGCCTCCCTTCCCCTCCCCCCGTCCCGTCGGTTATCTCCTGACGATTGTGAGAATTGCATTGAATAGTTTGGTCCAGATTCAACGAAAATGACAAGACGATGGTGGCCGAAACCTTGCTTCCAACTCGTGTGTCGTGATAGAGAGTTTGCGCCCCCGCGGGCCTTGTCGCCAGGTCTTCTCTGCTGTTTGTTGCAATACGCGGGGGGCGGGGGCGGCCAAGAAGCTACACTGTGGGTTCTAGGAAAGCCTTGGCAGGGTCCCATAATTTTTGGGGGCCAATCATGCACGTGGTGTCCGCTCTCGACCGGTTCCAGGCGGTCTCTCGAGTTTCCTGGGGGGGCCCTCAGATCGGAAGAGGCATCGCGCATGCAGGGTGACGGATACTCTAAGGCATCGCTTAATTGCCCACCTTACGGATTATAGGAGGCCAGAGTGCTAGGACTGGGTCTTACAGCACGATTCCAGACTAACTGAAAATGTGGCGCAGAAAATCAACGCAACAGACCGCGAGCTACGCTCGGAACAACGACGGGCCGGACACATGAACGTGTTGTCTATTGGACCCGCCGTGCGTACAGGATATTTTAAACTAAAGGACTTCAATATCGTCATGGTGTACAGCAGCTGTTTCTTAGCCTTCGCTTCGGGACAGAGCCATAATAATGGCAGCCTTGGCGCAGGGCGCCGCCTGTTCGGCACTGGCGGCCCTTCTTAGTCGGGGCTGCCGTGGCAAAGGCGGTCAGGTCCAGGACGAGTGACCCCTGCTGTTGAGGGGGACAAATACACAGACACAATTGATCGTCATCGATTCCCAAGATGATCTGGGAAAATATCTACAGTGGGGGGGGGAAGACGAACACCCAGAAGCGATGGACAAATATAGGGAATCCTGGGATCTGTGCCCCTTCAGCTGTGCCGATAGAGGAACGCAACAAAATGGACAGACGTTAACTTCTTGAGGCCCGCGAGATTTTCTAAGGTCTCCGCTGGGCTTTCCCTGCCTGGCTCGCAAACCGAGCCAGGGAGCGGTGCTAGAGACTCTGCCGGCGTGGCCCAGCGCGGACCCAAAGGCATCCGCGACGACTACCTCAAGGGCCCTCCAAATTCAAAAATCGATGTGGTTTTGCTGTGTTTCGTTGCTATCTGGGAGGGCCTGACCCTAATCTACCTTGTTCGCCTTCCTGCTTCATGTTTTTACCTACCTCTTCCGACCGACGTGCATCTCTCATGAGCCCCGGGGTCTGATAGCGATCCCCTGCGGCCGAGCTCTTGGGCACCAATCCACGCAGCACGGGCCGGAGGGGCTCTCGGAGAGGAGCGGCAGCAGCAGCGTGCCTGGCCCGGGCTCGCCGGGCACTCGCGCGCGTCGGCACTGGCCCGCCGCGGGGCTGCTGGCAAAGCTGGCAGGGTCCAGGGGGCGTGGTCAGCAGTGTGCGGAGGGAAGGAGCGGAGGAAAAGATGAAGGGATGCAGAAGGAGCTCGACCGCAAGACACCTTCCACAAGAAACCCAATCCTGAGACCCCAGGACGTCCATCGATTCTTAGTGCGGGAACGTCACGCTTTCCATAGCAAAACCATCCAAACCCAAGAAACCAAGGGCACCATGGAGGCAAGCAGGTTGTTTCTTGGCATGGGCCCCTACTGTAGGGCCGATGGGCCAGATCCCCTATATGTTCCTTCTTCTCTCCTTCTCCTGCTGTCGCCGATGCTGCGGGCGCTCGAGACTCCATGAGACGCCACACTGCCCCTCTCGGCCTGGGAAGCAGAAGGATCAAGTGGCGGACGACCGATGGCGACGGCGTCGGCGGCGACGACGACGACGGCCGACTGTAGCGGCAACTCTGACGGCGGCAACGACAACAACAACATGTGATCTACCAAACCACTTTGTCTTTCATGTGATTTCCCATCTCCCTTTTGCACCCGCCCACCAGGTCTACGAGCCACCCCGTTCTAACTAATGGTCCTCATTTCGTTCCGACTGGTGGGAGAAGCATTCAGCAATGCTCGCAATGTGCGCTCCGCGCCAGTATGACCGTCATGTGAGCCACCGCGCCCGCGGGCGACTCACCACCTTGTGTGAAATGCGAGAAAGTCTGGATTGGCCTGTTTCCCACCACAACCACCATAAGTTGGAGGGGGGACGGAGGAGGAGGAGGAGTAGGGGGAGGAAGAGGAGGAAGTGGAGGAGGAGGAGGAGGAGGAAGTGAAGGAGGAGGAGAAGGAGGACCCCCTCCCCCTCCAACTTCTGGTGGTGGCGGTGGAAAACAAGCCCATCAAACCTCGATGCAGAACGCCGTTCCTGAGATTGGGGGCCTCCCGGGCGTCTCAGGATGCACGGTGAGGAAGCCTTGGGCGGGAACCGTTGTCGTCAGCGCCGGGCTTCCAGCGGCATCGAACCCATTGCGAAGAAGTCTCGGGCGAGAGCGCCCTCTCCTGAGTGCGAGAACGCATATCACCAGTGCGTCCGTGAGGAAGTACCAAGCCAGAGCCGTTGCCGTAGCTGGGCCCCCCACCGACTTCAGTGAATTGCGAGGAGGTCTCGGGCGAGAGGGCCGCTCCTAAGCTCGGGGCTCTCTCTGGCCAGGCCGTCCCGAACAGAATGTGAGGCAATATGGAGCGGACGCCGTTGTCGTCGTACTTGGACCTCCAATAGCTTGACTGACTTGCGAGGAGGTCTCGAGCGAGAGCGCAGTGCCACAGTGTTGGGCCCTCTCTGGCCAAGAGGTCCCGAAGTAAATTGTGAGCAAGTGAGGAGCATGAGCCGTTGTCGTCGCACTTGGGCCCCCAACAACACACCCACACACAGTGGTCCCCAACCCCGCGCTCGAGCGAGGGCCCCAATTACAAAGAACGTGTTGCTGGCGCCGAGGCGGGAGCGCGTAGAATCGACTCCAGAGATTAACCATCATTGTTCTCTAGACGTGAGTATGGTAGCCAACGTGGAACGCAAACAGTGACGTCTTGCAACCTATGGGGTGCAGTCTAGGTGTTACAGTCAATGTGGTGCAGTGTAAGTGGTCCAATCCATGTGGTGTAATCGATGTGGTGCACAGCAAATCAAAGCGTTGCAACGCAACGCAAATCAACGCAACACGAAGCAAACATGCAACGGCTACACCATGCAACGCCATACCATGCCATGCCATGCATCGCAATGCAACACAATGCAAACATAACACAAAGCAAGACACTGCGGACCCGTGCAGAGCAGTGCAGCGCCATGCGATGCAGAGAGACGCAGCACGATGCAGAGCAGTGCAAAGCAGTGCGGTGCGATGTCAATGCGATGCCATGCGGTCGTCGTGCAGTGCGACTGCCATGCGATGCGATGCGATCGCAGGGCGACGGGGGAAGGCGCAGCGGGGCGGCGGCGACGGGCGGGAGCGGGGCCGCACACGGGCGGGCCTTCACAGGGCAGCACTGACTGGGGTTAGGTCGGGCACGTCCACTCCCGCGGGCGGATCTTGGAGGAACAACGGAACACATCGAACGATACTCAAACACAGCCAGCCAACAATAAAAACATCGTCCCTAGACTAATGTTTGACTCTTTTTGACGATTCCTCCTGTAGAGGGGCATGCCCGACTTACCACTAGGGTGGCGATGGACAGGAATGGGGCCGCCGGGGCCGCACCCAAACTCAGTTCCGTAGAAGGCAAGTCGGAAATCGAATTACACGAATGCAGTAGTAGCTCGACCACAAAAACTCTTCCACAAGAAACCCAACCCTGAGACATCAAGACGTCCACTGACTTTTGGTGTGACTTTTGGTGTGAAACCATCGAAATCCAATAAAAACCCAGGATGCCCTGGAGGCAAGCAGGGTGTTTCTGGGCATGGGTTCCCACTGTACATGAATATTGGGAAATTACACGGATATCCGACGACCAACGACCGACGGCCGATGGTCGACAGCCGACGGCGACGACAGCGGCGGCGACGACCGACTGACGGCCGACGACTGCGGCGGCAGCCACAGCGACACCGCTCCCCTCCCCGAGAGGTGCCTCTGCGCGACCGCAGCAAGGTCCCCCCAATACTGGGCCAGCTCTGGCGAGCCCGTCTCGCGGCCGGTATCCTGAAGCACCTGGGGAGCTCGTCGTCGTCGTCATCATCGGCGTGGACGTTGCCTTCGCCGACGTGGAAACATGGAGAACATCTTGAGTAAAACACCGAGGCCGCGCAAGAAGCCGCTCTAGGTGTAGAGCCCCGAAAGCACATCTGCACTTTTGGCCGCATCCTGGGATCACCATAATATATGCATGTACGCAATGCCAAATACATCTATAAACATGTTAACCAGCGTGGACCCCAACCGTGAGTCGTTGCACTGAGGTGAAACATGTGCGGTGTAAGCCATGTGGTTTAAGCTAGGACTTGTAAGCTCTGTGGTGTGAGCGATGGGGGTTAAACTCTATACACTGCCACATGTGTGGTGTAAGCTATGTCTTGTAGTCAGAGTGAAGGGGCCGAACGGTCATTCACTGTCCCTGGGCTCGTGGCTGAAGCGGGGTTCCGCAGTTCGGATTGTTGTTGTTGATGCTGCTGAGCATTCATTACTAAACACTTGTTCTTGTTGGACCCCTACATCCGCCCTGGCGCTCTCGCCTCGGCGCCGGCTGCATCTCCTTTGAAATTGAGGCTCACGTTTAAGCGTTTCGGGGTTGAGCCCAAACGGGCCCCCCGACAACATCAACGCTCCCGTGCGATACTTCCTCACAGTTCACTCCGAGAGGCCCTGGCCAGAGAGGGCCCGAACCTCAGGAAGGCGCTCTCGCCCGATATTTCCACGCAATTTAGCACCACAAGCGGGTCCTTCAGAGCAGTCTTGCTGCTACTTGCGGATGCCATAACGGCCGTTTCGCCTGAGACTTCCTTGCAATTGCACACCACAAAAGGGGGTCCTTCAGAACCAACTTGCTGCTACTCGCGGATGCCGGAACGGCTTTTTCGCTTCAGACTCTGTCGCAATTCAGCGCCACCGCCAGCGGGGTCCTTCAGAACGTTCTCGCTGCCACTCGCGGATTCCGGAACGGCCGTTTCGCTGGACTTCCTCGCGAGTCCTGCTCCCTCGGAAGCCGTCAGAGCAGTCTTGCCGCTACCTGCGGAGGCCCCAGGACGCTCATGGAACATGTGTTCCGGGAGCTCGCGTCGGCCCTGCCACCCCAGGAGGCCCCAGGAGGCATTGCTCTGTATCAGGATATGTGCTCGGGGACTCGCCATCGCTCGGACGTCCATTTCCCGTACATTTTTCGGTTTCGTGCGTGTTTTTGTTTGCTCGATGGTCCAGGATCGTCCTCAATGGTCCTCGCCACGAAACATGCACACGTCCGAGCGATGCCAAAGGGAGCGCTTTTCGACTTTCCGTATTGGGATAATCGGGGAGCGCTGTTCGCCCCCCAGACGCCAGGATGCCCCCAAGAGGCATTTTTCTCTGTATTGGGATCCGCGTTCACGGAGTGCTTTTCGGGCCCCGCGTAGGCCTTGCCCCCACAAGCTTTGCAGCCCCTCTGCTGGGGTTCGAATGCTTTGTGTCTTACGTACGTTCCTATAAAAGTGCCCCCCTCCTGGGGCTCGAATTTTCTGTCTCTCTCTGTCTCTCTGACTCTCTCATTCTATCTACATATATATGTATATATATATATATATATATATATACACGCCTTGCCCCTCGACTGGGGCTCGAATCCTGTGCGTTTTACGTATATTACTACAACTTGCCCATCGAAACCAGTGTTTTACGCATGTCATTGGGGCTTGAGTCCTTCTAGCTTCCATTCCTGATCGCTCCCAAAAGCCGCACTGCCGTTTTAATGTGTCGTGAGAGCTGAACGTGGGGAAAGTAACTCGGAAGAGGTGCTGACTCGACCTTCTTTCCATCATAGCTTGCCAATAGAAACATCATAATGAATTCATGTGGCACGTTGAAGCATTGCGCATGAGGGTACCAAGATTGTGGTTGTTGTCTTGCTGTCGCTGTTGCGTTGAATAATCACGTATCCTATATATATATATATATGTATGGTTGATCCCCCCTACAAGCACCTTGCCCGTTTCACTAAAAATCCCCCGCTGGGACTTGCACCCAGATTTTTGCAACAAAAAAAAAACAAAACAAATCCTGGGGCTCACATTGGCTTCCGACCCATAACGACAACAACAACGGCTCCCGCCAGAAACTGCTTCACAATTCACTCAAAATCGTGCTCTCGCGCGGGACTTCCTCGCAAATATTGAGATTCCGCGCCCCCAACACTCAGGAATCACATCCTCGCTCTGGACGTCCTCACGATTTACTAAGTAATCTCGCTATCGTCAGAGACTCCCTCGCGATTGATGCAAAACTGACGCTTCGACGGTCCGACCGCTCGACCCGGCCGTCCAGGCCCGCCCGCCCGACCTGCCCGTTAGGATCGGCCCGCCCGACCCGCCGTTCTGGTTGTGCTGCTTGCTGTCATGCCCCTAGCCTTCCTCATGCTAATCTCTCTCGTGCTCCACATGCCCCTAAGGGGGGGTGCGATCGAAGACGACGAGGCCGGGTATCGATGAATTGGCACATACGTGTTGAATGATACGCAAGCTGCTGAGAACGATCGCTCTTACAAATATTGCTGTTGACTTCCAACTTCTAAAGAACAATTCTTGTTGATCCCCCCATCAGGTGCCCCTTGTGTTTTTCCGTTGGAATGCTTCTCCCAGGGCTGGCACGTTGCATTTACAAGGGAAGAACCAGAGCCTTTTGCTGCTGGCCCCCGGTTCACAACAAGAGCTGCTCCCGCCCAATACTCCTGCGCGCAACTTGCTCACACTCAAACTCTCGCGCGGGACTTCCCCACAGAGCGTCCAGGAATCGCGCCCTCGCGCGGTGCTCCCGTACCATTTATCGAAGCGCCGCGCCGCCAACACTCGGCGAATCAGGCTCTCGCTCTGGAACGCGCTATCGCTGGAGACTTCCCCGCGCTGCGTGCACAACCGACGCCTCCGCGGCCCGCGCCGGCCCGCTCTTCTCGCCCCGGCCCGGCCTGTCCCGCTCCCGAGTCCGCTCCCTGCTCCCGAGTCCGCCTCCTGCCAATCTCTCTCGTCCTCCGTCCTTGAAGGGGCCCCAGGACACACAAATAAATAGACACAAATGAAAGGATTCCCAATATTTTCTAATACTTTCTGGGTTTTTGTCTTCCCTCCTACTTCCCATATTTTCCCATATTTCCCTGGGGATCAACGATGACAAATGTGTCTGGGTGTTTTTTTCCCTCCTGAATCCTGCTCTCTCCCCGCTGTCCCCTTCCCTTCTTACTTCACCTGCTTTACGGGCTGCGCCAGCTACACGTGGCAGGTAAGGAGCATACGCTCCCGCCGGATGTGATCGATGACGAGGAGGGCGGGCACCAAAGGTTTCGGACACACATGCTGGATGACACGAGAGCAAGTAAGGTCGAACAATCTTAGAATATGTGCTGTCGTCGTCGACCTCGCCCGCGACCCGCCCGCGACTCACCCCGCGACCCACCCCGCAATCCACCCGACGAATCACCCCGCGACCCACCCACACTGCTTTGACAAACATTCGGAGCCTGCCGCGGGCTCGTTGTGAAATGCGTCAGGAAACGGGGCCTGCGGCAAACTTCTGCAGATCTTTGCAGGCTGCCGACGATCCCGCTGCCCCCCCCGCCGCCCTTATCCGCAACTGCGGGGTGCCACGTGTATGTGGTGTGAGCTTGAGGTTAAAAAGCTATCTG
Organism: Prorocentrum cordatum; assembly: GCA_963575745.1. Classification (NCBI taxonomy): domain Eukaryota; class Dinophyceae; order Prorocentrales; family Prorocentraceae; genus Prorocentrum; species Prorocentrum cordatum. Next base: position 1,100,348 of record CAUYUJ010004113.1, on the reverse strand, counting down.
GTGCCAGCTATGGCGTGTAGGCTAATTCTATGACGTAAGCTTTGTGGTGCACACCGTGCAGACTGTGTGGTGAAGGCTCAGAGCACGGGCGCCCTATGCGCGCCCACGACGTAGCACGCGCGGCACCGTGGCGCACAGTCGGCGGACCCACCCAGCGCACGTGGCGCCCACGAGCGCCCACGCGGCTGCACGGGCGCGAGCGCGGCGCACCCTCGGCGGACTCAGCAGGCGCACGGGGCGCCCGTGCACGCCCACGGGGCGGCACAGGCGGCGCAGTATCGGGGGACCCACCCCGGGCACGGGGCGCCCGTGCGCGCCCCGGAGGCAGCACGGGCAGCAACGTGGCTGCAATCTCGGTGGACCCACCCAGCGCACAGGACGCCCACGACCGCCGACAAAGGCGGCACGTCCGAGAGAACCCGGCGGGCCCGCCCAGTCTCTTGCCAAAGACGAGACCCTAGTGGCAAACACTGTCCGGGGAAGATATCCATGCGTCCGAAGTGGAGCGTTCCCCAGGCTTCTTGAGTTCTCCTTACCATGCGGTGGCAGGGGTACCCCACTCTCAAATATCAAAAATTCTTGGAGGTCCCGCGCGCTGCCGCGCGCTCCCAGGCTTCAGCGTTCATCTTTTCCAACGGCAAGAAGGCATGCCGGGCCAAGAGGGCCCAACGAGGCTCCTAAGAGGGTCTAAGATGGCCCTGAGTCGCCCAAAGAGAGCCCCAAACGCTCAAGATGGTCCATGGACGGTCCAAGATTACCCTCCAAGAGTCCAAGAGCCCCCCCAAGAGGGCCCAACGATGCCAACATCATTGAGTTGCCTGAGGTGGTCAAACAATGTTGGTGCTTTCCCCTTTTCGGGCTTTCGACGTTCCAGGACGGTCCACGAGGCCCGGAGATCTCCCACCGACTGCCCGAGAAGCCCCCAAGAGCGCCCCCAGAGCGCCCCCAGAGCGCCCCAAGACGGCCCCCATAAAACTCCAAAAGAGGGGCCCAAAGGGCCAACACGAACCATCAGTGCCAGCCCTTCGCCCCAAGGTGGCCTCTAAAACCACCGGCAGGCCACCCAAAAGGCCCCCCACAGGCTCCAGGAGGCTCCCATGAGCCCACATCGGGCCCCAGGGAGGCCCCCACGAAAGCCCGAGAGGCCCCCAGGACACTCCAAAACCGAATCCAAGAGGCTTCCGAGAGGCCTCCCAATGAAGGGGCCCTGGGACACACAAATAAATACACACAAATAAAAGGATTCCCAATATTTTCCGATATTTTCTTGGTGTTTGTCTTCCCCACCACTTCCCATATTTTCCAATATTTTCTAGGGAATCGACGATTAATTGTGTCTGTGTGTTTTTCCCCTCCTGATCCAGGAGGCTCCCAAGAGGCCCACATCGGGACCAGGGGAGGCCCCCCACGAAGACCCGAGAGGCCCCCAGGACACCCCCAGGACACCCCAAAGCCGAATCCAAGAGGCTTCCGAGAGGCCTCCCAGGAGATCCTCACGGGCACCCCAGAAGACCCGAGAGGCCCCCAGGACACCCCCAAGACACCCCAAGACCGAGTCCAAGAGGCTTCCGAGAGGCCTCCCCACAGAGCCTCACGGGCACCCCAGAGGCCTCGGACCTGTGACCTGCAACCTGGGCAAGGTGGCGGGAGGGGCTGCAGGCCACTGCGCGCGCGCGCGCTCGGGTTCTGACGCGCTGCGGCCCTCGACCACAGAACAGCTGTACATGTGCAAGCCTGCGCATCCATTCAACAACAGGTGCGATGTCACTTAGCAGGATAGGATATCATCATGTTTACTTTAGATGTATGTTGTCCCTCCTCCTCGTACGGAGTCTCTTCTCAGCCGCAGCCGCGAGGAAGAGGAAGAGTCGGGAGGAGGCAGGGTCACCATCTTCCGCATTCGAGCCCGCAGTTCACCCCTGTCCGAGGGAAGGCGGAGAATCAGGAGGTCGAGGAAGAGGAATGGCGAGGGGGAGGACGGTCAGGATCAGGGTCGGAGCTCCGAAAGGGCTTCCTGCCGTGGCCAGCTACGAGCATGAAGCAGGAGGAGGACGATAGGGCGGATGAGAAATGCAGGGCGACAATAGAGGGCAGACAATCCACTCTCATAGTAAGCACCTCGACACGCGAAGCCGTCTAGAAAACCCACCCACAGAAGGAATCAAATAGGGCATGGCTGTTTAGTAAACGGCCAGGGCCGTTCAGAAACTGCCAACTATCGGGTCCGCGTGGTGTTTCCTGCCTTGAGACAAGGACCTCCGTCTCCGTCCTCAAGTAGTGGATCTGCGCTGGACCCCCCTCCCTGACGCCGCGCGGAGCGCGCCAAGGGCGGCGCCGGAGACGCCGCGGGGGGGGGGGGGGGGGGGGCACCGCGCATCTAAGAAATCCGCGCGGAGCGCAAACACTTTATGTTTGTGGTTCCTTTCTTTCTCGAGGCAAAGACCTCTGTCTCCGCCCTCAAGTAGTTCACCCGCTGCTGCGTGGCGTCCGTCTCGAAGAGGGCCGAGGGGTTCAGCAGGCGCTGGCCACCCGCGCCGCCGCGGCCCTCTCTCCCCCTTCCGCGCCTCTCCTGGCGCCTGCCTCCGAGTACCTCCGCCCATCTCCCCTCTCCCCGCCCCGATTGCCTTCTCTCTCTCCCTCTCTTGGGACGGACGTACCAATACTAGATGTCCTCCTTGGAGGCGCGCGTCCGACCCGACCTTCTAGTACACCGATCTTGCAGTATATCGTTTCCCGAGCGGTGTGGTCAGAAAGCGCAGGCCACGACGCATATACTACAAGATTGCTCGGTGCGCGCGTCCCCCCTGGGGGGCGACGCACACATAGTTTGTTGGGGTGACGCATCTCTATATATATATATATATAGATGTTCCTCTCTCTATCACCTTTTGTTTGTTCTTTCTCTCTCTCTCTCTCTTTCTCTCTCTCGCCATTTCTCTCTACGCCTACCCGATCTGAGTACATCCCACCCTCTCCGTGTATGGACATGCTTTACACACAAAATGTCGTTGCGCCATCGATCTCTCAATATGGTGCTCCCGCTGCCGCGTGGGCCTCATTTTCGGATCGGCGCATTGCTCCCGTCGTTCAGAATTGCGCTCGCTCTCGCCAAAGCGCGGGCAACTTTTTCTGAACCCGAGCCCTTCCTGACCTGCCGCCCCGCTTCTTTCCCCCCCCGCCCCACGCCTTCCCCTGGTCATCCTGCTCTTCCCTCTCTTTCCACTCCTGCTCCTGCTGCTGTTGCTGTACCTTCTCGTCCTGTCAAACCTCTCAGACCTGGCGGACACTCTGTCATTCCGTGAACAACCAGTGCCGACAACAAAAGATATGGATCCAAGGACGGTTCAGGTGAGCCCATGGAGGACCAGGAAGGGAAACCAGGGGCAGGGAGGGAAAAGAAGGGGAGCGACGAAAAGGGGAAGGAAGGGCCCAACCTGTACTGCCCCTGGGAGAAACCCTCTCAGGAACTCATTCCTCAACTTCCTCATCTTCCTTCTGCTCGTCCCCCTGGTGGTCGTGCAAGCCTTCTGCGAAGCACTCGGTCTGATACGCATCAGCTGCCATGTCAGAGGGCTCGGCACCCTGAGCCCCCTTCCCCTTTCCCGTCCCCTATCGGCTCTATCGGCCTCGGCACGGTGTGTTCGCACCAACAACTCCCCGTTGCCCACGACTGCTCAAACAATCGTCCGACCTGTAGATAGCACGGGTGCGCCTGGCCAGCGCACTGCGATGCAATCAACATCGGGCGACAACACCTCTGATGCATGGGCCTCCCAATGCGAGCGCGGAGCGCTCCTTGATGGACGCGCGGCCGACTACGGAGTGCCTCGCCAGGTACTTCATCGCGCCGTTGGTCCTCTCCGTCATGTCCTTCAGCTCCGTGAGGTGGAGCACCGGAGCCTGCCCGCCCGCCCCTGCTATACCCTGCGGACCACCAGCCACGGAGCGACCACGACCGCCGCTGGGCAGGCCTGGGGTTGCCCACAGACCGCCCCCTCCACCAGGGGGGAACTGGGTCCTGAGGGCAACGGGTCCTGGACCCTGGGGCCTTCCTCCAAGACGAACTCCTTCTCCTGCGTCGTGTTCTGACCGTCCTGGGGCCCCTGGAGGGCCCCGAGAGCTCGAAAACGGACGAAAACCTCAGGACCCGTTTCCCTCAGGACCCGTTTCCCCCATGTCGCGGGCGGACGCATTGAAATAAGCAGAGGCGCCATGAAATCTGGGGAGATATCATGGCCCCCGCCATGGTGCCTCCCCCCCTGTAGACAAGCGCGTTCCACTACTCCCAAAACAACTACTCGCAAATGTCCTGGATTCGCCGCGAGGGATATGCGACTCATTACATCGAAACAGACGAATGCTCTTCGGACGTTTGTGTGTAGGCACCTTGCGAGTATCCTTCCCAATCTTAGGTCGGGCATGTCACATGCCCCCCTACTGGCGGATTTTGAAGGGAAACGTAGACATACTCAAACAACTCAAAAGTAGTCAAAAATGATAAAGAACATTCCCCGACCATGTCTTAAACGACTGCTTCTGAATATTGCTCCTGTCGAGGGACATGCCCGGCTCGACCCTAGTCACCACCCCCCTCTCTGCCGCCACCGACCGTGGGCGGCAGCTGCGGGGGGGTCTGGCTCCCGATCTCTGCCTCGTGCGACGGCGTGTAGCGATGCGCCCTATACTTGGGGGAGGCCCCACCTGCTTGCACCGGGCGACAAAGGCAGCCAAGATCTACAGGGCAGTTTTAAATAATAGAATTTTGGCAATATAGGATTTTAAAACATGACTAATTTATGAATGAATTTAATACATGATCCGCACGCGGAACATGTATGAAAAAACAGCACTGTAAGTCCTCCGCGGGGAAGGGGGGTGGGGAGGGGGGGCTGCGAGAGGGCCCGCGCCGATCGGCGAGAGAACGAATCAGAGAACGATCGCCAGCGCAAGCTGGCCTCCACAGACCCCCTGTGGCCCGGGGCGGCCACCGTCGACGTCGTCGTCGTCGTCGTCGTCGTCGTCGTCGTCCAAGCCAGCGCGAGCCCGCGCGAAGCAGCCTTCTCCGACAGCAGGGGGAGGGGCCGAGCTTCCACCCCACTGCCGTAGTTAGGGCGCGGGGAGATGGGAGGATCGGGAGGTCCTCCTCCTCCTCCTCCTCCTCCTATTTCTCCTCCGCGTCCTCCTCCTCCTCATCCCTCTCCTGTTCCCTTTCCTTCTCCTCCTTTTCCTCCTTCTCCTAGTGGTGGTGGAACATCGGCCCATCATGAAGGCCTCGTAGGTGGGGTTCGAGTGGATGAGGTCAGAGGATCGCGCCCCATCGCCGATGCATCGCCGATGGATCGGCGACGTCGGCGGCGTATCGGCGACGCCGGCGCGGAGAAAATCGGGTTCCACATCGAGCAGCATCGACTGTGCATCGGCGATGTGGCGTGATACTCCGACCCCATTTTCTCGGACCCCATCTGGGAGGCCTAGACACAGCTCGCGCGCTTGCATCCCACGCGGCTGATCACATGTCGTCTCACCCGCGGCCCGCGCGGGCTGGCGGCTCCTGCAGCCGCCGCCTCTTCGCGGCGCTCCCCGCGCCCTGGCCTGGCTGTGTCGAGAGGCCACCGCTGGGCCGCAGCGTCCAGCAGGTGCCATCCTCTTGGGAGTACGCGGACGAAGGGGGAGGCCGGGTGACCGTGAGAGATTTAGATGCTGACCCCCGCCCTCGGAAGCCGAACGCCTGCTGGGAATAAGCGTGGCGCCCAGACCTCGGAGCCCGTGCGTGGGCGGCACCACATGTGAGCGATGGGGTCCGTGCGCGAGTGTGGAAGGCTAATGCCATGACGACGTGGGCCCCAGTCTCTGGCACCGCGCGAATTCCTCGACGTTGCGTGACCTCCGCTCTCAGAACTCCAGAAACAAAAAAAAAAACTCGACCTCATCTTTCGAAGGGATGTCAGGCCGCGGGATGTCGGGCCGGGGCCGAAACCGTTCAACGTCCAGCGATCTCGACTGTCAGAGGTCGGGACATTCCTGACTCCATCGTTCGCAAGGATTTCTTGGGAGTCCCGAAACGGTGCGGCCAGGCACCGGGCGGTGACCCCAGGATTGTTCTGGCCAGGAAAGGTTGCCACTCAAGGCCCCCCCCCCCAAAAAAGGGCCCGCGGCGGGGTTCGCGCGAATCCCATCCTGCGCCCGCGAACGACACATGGGATCCACCGCAACTCAGGGACACCCCGAGCCAACCTGCTATACCACTGCTGCTGCAGTAATTGCCTCGACCTCTGCTGCAGCGGCGGCAAGCACCCTGAAAGCCCACCGCGGCACCTGGCCGTGGGCTGCTCTCTGGAGGCCCCGGGGCCGCCCACCCGCGCGCCGCACCGGCATGCCTACAGTCGGGGCGTTGACCCAAGGAACCCTAAACAAGGAATGAGGCCTCTTTTATCCATAAGTGAAACTTCGGCTTCCCACCGAAGACCTAAGGAAAACCTTAGGCAAGCTGTGAAACAATCAAGGAACACCGAGCCCCTTCCCAACGAAAAGGGTTCCTTCGATAGCGCCTCGACTGTATGCACTGCAGCCCGAGGCCTGGCGTCTGTCGTTCGAGCGCTCCGGGCCGAGCCTGGCCCTGGCAGGGCGCTCCACCTGAGACGCCCGCGCGAGCGTCGCCGCCGCCACGAGACGGCACGAGACCGCCGCACGGGGCCCGAACCCCCGACGCCATGGTTTGTTATATACGTCGGCCCTGAGAGTCTTGCCATGCGCCGAGGCCGGTTCTCGTGTCAAGTCGTTTTTTGACGGCACTGGAGCCGGGCAAAGGCCCCCAGAGGCGCGTCCCCGAAACAATGGCCGGTGAGGGTGACGTACCCAACCCTTTGTCGAAACATATGGAGCATGTGTAGAGGACCACCCACTGCAAATGTTAAAGGACCCGCAGTGCTGCGCTCGCTCCATTGCAGAACATCGCGTCGCGCTGAGCGAGGCAAGCGCGCGGGGTTGCATGGCGGGCCAGATGCAGCTGAGGATGGGAGGCGACGCGCGCAAAGAAACAACGCCATGAGCTGCGTGGCGCAGCGGCTCCCTACGAGCTGGGATGCGACAGCGCCGAGCGCTGTGTGACGGGACAGCGCCGCGCGCTATGGAAACCCCTGGCTTTTCTGATGCGAGTACTTGTCGTCAGTTGCACTTCTCGTCGCGATCGCTCAGGAATCCACGAGATTGGCGACAGTTGCGCACTTCGCGACCACACAGGGAGCCGCGAGGTCCCTCTAATGGATCCCCGTAGAATTACACTCTGCTGGAACTCCCTGGAACCCACGAGCGTGGTGACAGTTGCGCACTTCGCAGCCCCCACGGGAGCCGCGGTCCCAGCTGGGGGTGCGTACCACTCCACTCCGCCCGACCTCTCAGGAGCTAACGAAAATGGCGACAATTGCGTAATTCGCCGCCCCCCAAGGAGCCGCGAAGACCCAACTGGGTCTGTGTACCTCTCCTCTCCGCGCGACATCCCAGGACCATGACGGAAATTGCGACACTTGCGCACTTCGCAACCCACCAGGGAACCGCGAGGTCCCAACTGGGTCCGCGTACCACTGCAATCCGCGCGACCTCCCGGAAACCCAAAACCATGACGACCATTCCACGCAAGAAGCCGCGAAGTCCCAAACTGGGTCCGCGTACCACTCCACTCCGCTGGACCTCCCATGAGCCCACGAACGCGGCGTCAAGTGTGCAAGTCGCAACCACGCAGGGAGCCGCGAGGCCCCAACTGGGTCCGCGTACCACTCCACTCCGAGCGGCCTCCCAGGAGCTCACGATGAAGGCGACAGTTGCGCAATTCGCAGCCACACGGGGAGCCGCGAAGCCCCCTCTGGGTCTGTGTACCACTCCACTCCGCGCGACCTCCCAGGCGCCCACGAACGTTGCAACAGCTACGCACTTCACAACCCACCAAGGAGCCGCGAGGCCTCACCTGGGTCCGCGTACCACTCCACTCCGCGCGACCTCCCAGGAGTCCACGATATAGGCGACAAATGCGCAAATAACAACCACGCCAGTAGCCGCGAGGTCCCAACGGGTCTGCGTACCACTGCAATCCGCGCGAGCAGGGAGCCGCGATATCCCAACTAGGTCCGCGTACCACTCCACTCCGCTGGAACTCCCTGGAGCCCACGAAGAGTGGCGACGATTGCGCCCTTCGCAGCCACGCAGGTAGCCGCGAGGTCCAAACTGGGTCCGCGTACCACTCCACTTCGCTGGACCTCCCAGGAGCCCACGAAAGTGGCGACAGCGGCGCGGTTCGCGGCCCCCTCAGGGAGTTGCGGGGCCTCCCAGAAGCGCTGGGCCTCCCAGAAGCCCGCGAAGTGGCGACAGCTGCGCGGTTCGCAGCCACCCGAGGAGCAGCGAGGGAGACGACAGGAGGGCGGAGGAGGGGGGAGAAGGAGAAGACTCGACCTTAGGAGGGAAAGGCCGAGGAGGAGGAGGAGGCGGAGGAGGCGGAGGGAGGGGAGTAGAAGAAGACGACTCTCTTCAGAACGAGAAACCGACACGGCACGGCTGGGAGGAAGCCTCCCGCCGTGATTTTCTCCCATGGGCTCGAGGCGCCTGCGGGGCCCCAGCTCCGACCGCCGCGCGGGGAGGGGGACCCGACCACGCCCGAGCGAGCGCCGTCGCCGCCTCGATGCGGCACGATCGGGGGCGACGACGGGGGCGAACGGCCCAGAAGGAACGGAAGAAGAGAAGGCGGCAGAAGCACAAACTCTTGGCGCTCCGCGCAGATCTCCTGGATCCGCGCCGGAACGCGCCGCAGGGGCGGCGCCGGGGGGGCGGCGCCGGGGGGCGCCGCCGGGGGGGCCCCAGCACCGCCGATGCAGGAAATCCGCCCGGAGCGCCAAAAGTTTGCGCATGGCGTTTTTCTTCTTCTAAACAAGGGCTCCCAACTTCGCGCTCTCGCGCCGCCCCCCCAAAGGGAGAAAAGGAGGACGAGGAGGAGGGGGAGAAGGAACGAGGACCGCGAAGCGCGAACCGCGAATAACTTCGCGCCCTCGTGGGAGCCCTTGCTAAACTAGAGGCCTCCTCGATGGGGTCCGAGAAGATGGGGTCGGAGCATCGCACCGCATCGCCAGTGCATCGCCGATGCATCGCCGCTGCATCGGCGATGCGTCGGCGACGCAGCGGCACCACCTCGAGCCGCACTGTCAGTGCATCGGCGATGCGGCGCGATCCTCCGACCCCATCTGCTCGGACCCCCCCTCAAGAGGCCCATACAGGGGGCCACATGCGAACCCTACCCCTACACACCACGATTTCTGAGGGGGAGGGGGGGGGGGACCCTGGGGCCAGGCTGAAGTCGGGCCTGTCCCCCTGCAGGGGGATTTTCGACGAAAAATGAAACATATCCCAAACATAGTCAATCAAAAATAATCCAAAAATAGTCCGGGGACTATTTTTTTAGTATTTGTTTTGCCCATTTTGGGGCATTTTTGGGAATGCTCTTGTATTTTTCGTGGAGAATCCCCCTGCAGGGGGACACGCCCGACGTAAGGCCAGGCCCGCGCCGAGCCGGGGCGGCTCCCACTCGTGCCAGCCGCGCGCCATCTCCGGGGCCTGCAGGTCGGCCCCCAGCGGCGCCCCCAGCAGGCCGGACCTGGCGCCCCCCTGGATCTTCCGCAGGTCCCCGCCGACGGAGGCCTTCCACCTGCCGCGGGCGGGCTCCGCCCGCGCCTCGCCCGCCCCCCTCCCCCCTCCCTCCCCCTCTCCCCCCCCGCTCCGCCGACCTCCCCCTCCCCCCTCCCCTTGCCCTCTCCTCCTCCCCTCCGCCGACCTCTCCCCCGCCCCCCCCCCCCTCCCCCCTTGCGGGCGCCGCGGCCTGCTCAGAGCGTTCCAGGATGGGATGATCCTCGTCGCAGCCCCGTCCGACCTCCCCCCTTTCCCTCTCTTGCTCCTGAGCAGGCCGCCCGATCTCGCGCTTCGCGCCGCGCGGGGCCCTGCGCGCGAACAAGAGGGCAGCCATGCGACCCAGACCGCGAAGCGCGAGCAGTCGCGGCCATCTTTGAGAGCCATCGGGTGACCTGGCGTTGACCCCCCCCCCCGCCCGTACAGCCAGATCGCACAGCAAACATGAGCAATTTTCAAAGGTAACCCTTGCATCCTTGCCCCTGCGGCCCTCGCTGACCGCGCCCCGTTCGACAAAAACGTCAACATGGCCGTCCGAGGCCATTGCATGCTGACCGCGCATACCAAATATCGGCGGCGAGCCCAGGGGGGGGTGAGAAGGGGCGGGCCTTCTCAGAAGGCTCGGAAGGTCCCCGGCCTTCTGAGAAGTGTTCCAAGCCTTCTCCGAAGACACAGAAAACCTCTCAGAAGGCCAGAGGGCTTCTGAGAAGTCCCGCCGCCTTCTGAGAAGGCCTTCTCCTTCACATTTCCCCCCCTCGCTAGCCGTCGAAGCCTGGAGGGGGCAGGAGGATGAGGATGAGGATGAGGATGAGGTCGAGGAGGAGGAGGATGAAAAGGAGGACGAGGTGGAGGAGGAGGAGGACGAGGAGGAGGACGAGGAGGAGGAGAAAGAGAAGGAGCGCTTCTGAAAAATCCCGCCGCCTTCTCAGAAATCCTTCTCTTTGGACGCCCGGAATGGGTACGGAACAAATATTTACAATGCCCAACATCCAAATGTTGTCCCAAACCACCTGCGGCCGCTGCTGGGCAGGCGGCCTTCTGTCTCAAATGGGCACAGGCCGCGGCGGCACGGACAACGCACCCGTTCTTTCCGTACCCGCTTCTCCCCCCCCCCCGGCTGTCCTCGGGGATCTTCTGACCCGGGTCAATCCAGACCCGGGTCAGCAAGAAACTAAAGCTGCAATGTAAGAAAAAACTGCAACGCAGGTCTTCGCAAACCAGGGTCCGCCAATAGGCGCGGCCGCCTCGCGGCCACGAGCGGCTCCCTAACCCGGGTGCCAGCCAGAGGGGGTCTTCGCAGGATCCCGCAGGATCCGGTGCCCTGGCCGACCCCCGTTTGCATTGACCCCCGTCTCTTGAGCCCCGATGTCCGCCGACCTCGGGCCCGCCGGCGCCGTGCCCGAGAGGCCGCGGCCAGCCTCCCCGTGCGGATGCCCCCCGCCTCCTGGGCTCGTGGGGTCGCGCATCCCGGCTCCACGCCGGGAGCCGTGCGAGCGCCGCGTTTCTTCTTTCCCAACCATCCTGTGGTGTTGGGCCCTCGTTTTGAAGATACGTCGCCCCGCGTTCCTTCCTCCTCCTCCTCCTTCCTCCTCCTCCCTTTCATCCCTCTCCTCCCCCTCCCACATCCATTCTGGCACACCCCTCACACGTTTCGTGGCCCCATAGGGAGCTCCACCGAAGGCCCCAGTGGCTGCGCCCGCATGCGGTTCCACCCCCCATTCTGGCACACCCCTCACACGTTTCGTGGCCCCATAGGGAGCTCCACCGAAGGCCCCAGTGGCTGCGCCCGCATGCGGTTCCACCCCCCATTCTGGCACACCCCTCACACGTTTCGTGGCCCCATAGGGAGCTCCACCGAAGGCCCCAGTGGCTGCGCCCGCATGCGGTTCCACCCCCCATTCTGGCACACCCCTCACACGTTTCGTGGCCCCATAGGGAGCTCCACCGAAGGCCCCAGTGGCTGCGCCCGCATGCGGTTCCACCCCCCATTCTGGCATACCCCTCACACGTTTCGTGGCCCCATAGGGAGCTCCACCGAAGGCCCCAGTGGCTGCGCCCGCATGCGGTTCCACCCCCCATTCTGGCACACCCCTCACACGTCTCGTGGCTCCATAAGGAGCTCCACCGAGAGCCCCAGTGGCTGCGCTCGCATGCGGTTCCTGCCCGCATTCTCGCACACCCCTCACACGCTTCGTGGCTCCATAGGGAGCTCCACCGAACGCCCCAGTGGCTGCGCTCGCATGCGGTTCCACCCCCCCATTCTGGCACACCCCTCACACGTTTCGTGGCCCGGGGGCGCCACCGAGGAATATATCCACACTTGCGGTATTCACAACTACGTATGGTTGGGTCTTTCGTCAGGCTAATTTGTTTTGCTCTGTGCTGTTCCTGTTTGTTTGTTGTTCCCAACCATCCTGTGGTGGGTCTGGGCCCTCGTTTTGAAGAGACGTCGCCCCGCGTTCCGTCCTCCTCCTCCTTCCTCCTCCTCCCCTTCCTCCCCCCTCCTCCCCCTCCCACACCCATTCTGGCACACCCCTCACACGCTTCGTGGCCCCATAGGGAGCTCCACCGAAGGCCCCAGTGGCTGCGCCCGCATGCGGTTCCACCCCCCATTCTGGCACACCCCTCACACGTTTCGTGGCCCCATAGGGAGCTCCACCGAAGGCCCCAGTGGCTGCGCCCGCATGCGGTTCCACCCCCCATTCTGGCACACCCCTCACACGTTTCGTGGCCCCATAGGGAGCTCCACCGAAGGCCCCAGTGGCTGCGCCCGCATGCGGTTCCACCCCCCATTCTGGCACACCCCTCACACGTTTCGTGGCCCCATAGGGAGCTCCACCGAAGGCCCCAGTGGCTGCGCCCGCATGCGGTTCCACCCCCCATTCTGGCACACCCCTCACACGTTTCGTGGCCCCATAGGGAGCTCCACCGAAGGCCCCAGTGGCTGCGCCCGCATGCGGTTCCACCCCCCATTCTGGCACACCCCTCACACGTTTCGTGGCCCCATAGGGAGCTCCACCGAAGGCCCCAGTGGCTGCGCCCGCATGCGGTTCCACCCCCCATTCTGGCACACCCCTCACACGTTTCGTGGCCCCATAGGGAGCTCCACCGAAGGCCCCAGTGGCTGCGCCCGCATGCGGTTCCACCCCCCATTCTGGCACACCCCTCACACGTTTCGTGGCCCCATAGGGAGCTCCACCGAAGGCCCCAGTGGCTGCGCCCGCATGCGGTTCCACCCCCCATTCTGGCACACCCCTCACACGTTTCGTGGCCCCATAGGGAGCTCCACCGAAGGCCCCAGTGGCTGCGCCCGCATGCGGTTCCACCCCCATTCTGGCACACCCCTCACACGTTTCGTGGCCCCATAGGGAGCTCCACCGAACGCTCCAGTGGCTGCGCTCGCATGCGGTTCCACCCCCCATTTCGGCACACCCCTCACACGCTTCGTGGGTGGCTCCATGGGGAGCTCCACCGAACGCCCCAGTGGCTGCGCTCGCATGTGGTCCCCCCCCCAATTTCGGCACACCCCTCACACGGTTCGTGGCCCCATAGAGAGCTCCACCGAAGGCCCCAGTGGCTGCGCTCGCATGCGGTTCCACCCCTTTTTTTTCGGCACGCCCTTCACACGTCTCGTGGCCCCATAGGGAGCTCCACCGAACGCAGCAATGGCTGCGCTCGCATGCGGTTCCACCCTCCATTTCGGCACACCCCTCACACGCTTCGTGGCTCCATAGGGAGCTCCACCGAAGGCCCCAGTGGCTGCGCCCGCATGCGGTTCCACACCCCATTCTGGCACACCCCTCGCACGTTTCGTGGCCCCATAGGGGGCTCCACCAAAGGTCACAGTGGCACTGCCCGCTTGCGTCCGCCACCACCCAGCACAGCCCTTGTTCCCTGCGCGTCACCCACACAGAACAGCGCTTCGTAACCCTATTGGGAGCTCCACCCAAAGGTCCCAGCGGCACCGCCCGCATGCGTCCGCCACCACCCTGCACAGCCCTTGCTCCCTGCCTACGTTTCACCCACCCAGTACAGCGTTTCGTGGCCCCATAGGGAGCTCCACCGAAGGTCCCAGTGGCACCGCTCGCATGCGTCCGCCACCACGCAGCACAGCCCTTGCTGACCGCGTCTCACCCACCCAGTACAGCGTTTCGTGGCCCCATAGGGAGCTCCACCGAAGGTCCCAGTGGCACCGCCCGCATGCGTCCGCCACCACCCAGCACAACTGCGGCATTCACAGCTTCATATGGTTGGGTCCTTCGCCAAGCTAATTGCTTTCTCTTTCTTTCTCTTTCTCTGTCTCTTCCTCACTCTCTCTCTTTCTCTCTCTTTCTCTCCCTCTTTACTGACTGCCCACCAAGACCACCCCAACCCAACCAGAACACTAGAATTTGTCGGGTTAGGAGGCGGGGTACAGGCTCCATCCGTGTTTCTTCAACGTGTTCCCCGACGCCCCCCCCCCACTGGGAGTGGAGCGCAGATTGGAGCGTTCGGGTTGAGTTGGGGTGGTTTGCTGGGTGGTGAGTCACTCCTCCCATCACTCTCCATTTGGTGCTTCGGCGCCGCCCTCGTCAAAATCCGAATGATTACTTGCACGCTCCTCCCCATGGAGGAAGAGGAGGAGGAGAATATTCATCCATGTGATGGCCTTCGGGCCTCAGGCAGCATCCCGAAGGTCCAGGGGGGGGCGCCAGGACAGGTCTGGAATGCCCTGTACGACGAGGACGACGGGGAGGAGTAGGAGGAGGAGGAGGAGGAGGAGGAGGAGGAGGAGGAGGAGGAGGAGGAGGAGGAGGAGGAGGAGGAGGAGGAGGAGGAGGAGGGGTGGGGTGGGTTTGGGGGGGAAGCGCCCCCAGGACACTCCTGAGAAGATCCCCCCGAACGGCCCAGGGACCTCCGAAGACAGCCTCGAAAGGCCTGAACGCTACCCCAGATGGGCCAAGATGAGGCCATGGCAAGCTCCAAGCAGGCCGAGGCCCTGAGGAGACCCGCAAGAGCCATGCAAGACTAAAGCCGTATCACGCTGAAGCGTCGCTGAGCATCTTCTCCCAGCATTGTGGCGGAAACGCGCAGCAGCGCAACCATGAGAAGTGTATGTGTGAATCTACGTGCTGTGTCAGGCTCTTGCTTCTATGTTGCAACAGCGCGAGTGTTTGACAACACATGTGCGCATCGATGAGACCGTCACCGCGCTTCGCCGCGGTTGGTGTATCGGGTCTTTGCCGCGTCACAGTCCTGGACAACCTGTTTTTGTTCGGCCCTGGCTCGCCACTGCACATATCTAGGCAATATCTTTCTGCATCGCTACTTCAAGAGGCAATCCACTTCTGCCCCTCCCCCGGCGGGTAGCAGAACCCCCTCCGCCACCTCCAAATAATCAATTATTTGGCGCGATGGGGGTAAAAAGAACAGTGCGGGTCGGGCACGTTGCGTTTTGCTCAAACGGCCAAACTTCCCGCGAATCAACATCGAGATCCCCGTCCATACCGTACCGATCCTGACGTACCGCACGCTCAAACAAAAATACGATATACGCATAGAACTGTCCACGCAACGCGAGACACTCCTCCCGCACAAACACGTTCGCTACTGAAAGAATGTGTACAGTGCCAAACAACAACCGTTGTCCAATAGCGACATCGGCCGCTCTTATGCAGGCGGCTCTCTGTCTTCAGCGGACAGAGTCCGCGGCGGCGCGGACAGCAAGTCCTGCTCGAAACCAACAGGAGCTGCTGTTGGGCATCGTAGGTGCCCCTCCTTTCCGCACACGCTTCGAACGTCCCTTCCAGAACTCTCCACCTCGCCGACGGTCGGAAGCCGGGCAACGGCTGCTAAATCCGTGGCTGCTAAAATCGACCTCCGGAAGGTTGTCTTCGTCCTTGGGGAAAGAAGCCCGTTGACTGCTTCGCGTGCCGCGCCTCAGTCCGGGAAGTTGTTGTTTCCTTCCGGGAGGGCCGTTTTCGCAGCCACGGTTTTAGCAGCCCTCGCCCAGCGTTCGAGACGGGACGGTTGTTCGGTCGCAGGCAGCCGTCTGCGGAACCCAGGGCCCCGCAGCGGCCCTCCAGAGGCCCGGGGCCTCTCCGGGGTGCCGCCGCCGTGCCGCCTCCGCGACGCCGGGCGCCTGGGACGGACGACCCAGCAGGACCACCCCAACCTAACCCGAAAACCCGAACCCAACTACTACTAACATTAATACTACTACGCTTACCACTTATATCTCTACTACTACTCTTACCGCTGGTAGGTGTAAGACGAGTATTAACTTGCTTGTGACTTTATACTTTCGATGCCCTTGAGCAACAAACAAAATGAACTCGCAAAGTCATACTTTTTGTCTCGGGGGGGGGGACCCAGCGGTCGGAAGAGGCAGGTAGAAGCACGAAACGGGAGGGCGTTGGAAGTAGACTGGGTCTGTGCCCGCCCCCTGGCGAGGACGGAAGAGAGGCAGCCACTCGATCACTGGAGTAGGAAGGCGCTCAAAGTACTTTGGAACCTGGGATTCCCCAAATGCCTATTTTCGACGGCCAATGGGTACGGGCTTCACATGTGATTATTCGATGTTCCCCGACCCCCTCCCACTAGAGATGGAGGGCTAATCGGTGCCTTCCGGTTGGGATGGGTGGCTTGGTGGGCGGGGCGTCGAGGCCTGAAGCACAGGAGTTCGAGTAGGGGATCGACTACAGACTTGATTTACCCCAAAAATTGATTTGCCAGTCGAATCTACGAGACATGCGAAGGTTGTTGTACATGTACTCGCAATCTACGTACTCTTGGTCGAGTCGACGAGGAGATCAATTTTTGGGCAAATCAATTCTGTAGTCGATACCCTACTCGAGGAGTGGCGGGGCTGGGCCTACGCGGGTCGGCCGCAGTCGTGGCTTTTTAGGGCTGGCCCGCGGGCCTGGACTCGCTGGGGTCCCAGAACAAAAAGTACTGCTTGTCTGCAGTCCAATACGTCTCGCGATCGCCGACCGTCTGGCGGAACAGGCGGCACTCGGTGAAGCTCGTGTTCAGGGCGGCCCGATCAAAGCCATGCAGCCAGACCGTCCTCAAAGCCGCCGCGAAGGTGCCGATGGCAACTATGCCAGCATTCTTCCGACGGACCCACTCCTTTCCATCGAACTCCATCCAGCCAGTGAGACTCGAAGGGAACAAGATGTCGTTGTCGAGTGGCGCACTAATGAAGGCCGACTTCCCGCCAACTCTGACCTTTGCAAAATCCTGTGCACGTGTCCCCTTCCACCGGGACTCAGACACATCCCAATACAAGAAGAACTGCCCGTCCTGGGACCAGAAGGTCTCGCGCTGGTTGACGGTAAATTCCCCTTGGTTGCGTTCCACGTACTTGACGTTCATCTCCTGGATCTTGAACCCCTCCAGCGTTACTGTCGTCAACGGTGTCCGGTCCCGCTGCGATAGCGCCATTGCCCGGCCCCACTTGGCAAATTCGTCAGCTGGGTTGAGCTTCAACGCGGCGTTGAAGTCCTGGGGGCTGTGCTGCCACTGCGCTCAAAGTTTGAACACATTTCAGTTACTCGCCGCTTGACGTAGTCTTTCAACGTCTTAAGGGGAAACGCGTAACAGAAACAGACAGATACGAAAGCTGTGTGGAATCGCAAACTTGTAAAACGGTGCGCTACAAGATGCGCGGGGAAACGATACCCGCAAGTGTGGCTTACAGGCATATCTCAATTGATATGTAAACCAATCTAACAGAGGCAGCTTGCACGCCGCAGTACAATGCTGTAAAGCGGGTGCGTGTGACATGCAAAGGAAGATTGCACAAACGCAGGGGCACATCGCACAACACATGTAGGGGAACCAACCGCTCCGTGAAACTCAAAGCGAAAGTACCGGCAACTGCAATGGGACGCGCAGAGACATACTAGTACTGTATGTCCCCCTTGGAGGCGCGCGTCCGACCCGAACATGTAGTATACCCATCTTGCAGTATGAAGATACCGTTTCCCGAGCGGTGTGGCTAGAAAGCGCCCGCCATGACGCATGCACTCTAATATTTCTCGGTGCGCGCGTCGCCCCTGCGGGGGCGACGCGCACATAGGTGGTGAGTTCCATATTTGGCGTTTCGACATTGGGCGGAAGGGGGGGGAAAAAGGGAGTCTGGCTGCGGACCTCTGCTTAAAGCGACTGCTTGGAACCGTGCGTCCTACCGGGGAGACTCCTCCTGCTCGTAACAGGCGCCGAAAGCAGCCAGGATCTGCTCTATGGAGGGGGTGGAGGGGGGGGTGCGAGGGCCCGCGCCGATCGGCAAAACAATGAACAAAAAACGACCACTAGTGCAAGTATCTTGGGGTGACGCCGATGAAGGGGGGGGGGAGGTAGAGGAAAGAGAACTATGCACATACACCGATTCTGGCCAGGCCCATCCTGAGCCCAGGATCGGTGCATAGGCCCTCTTGCCTTGGCCAGGGAGGTATCTGCACCGATCCTGGGTCTCGCCATCGCTCGGACGTCCATTCCCTGTGTTTTTTTTCGGTTTCGTGCGTGGTTTTTTCGCCAAATGATCAAGGATGCTCCTCGATGGTCCTCGCCGAAGGAAAAACGTACACGTCCGAGCGATGCCAAGGGGTCAAGGATGGACGCTGTCAAGATCGGTGCGTGTGCGTAGCTCTCTTCGCCCCGGGAGGCACTTCGGCGGGCGCCGCGGCGGGATCGCCGCGGTCCTCGAGCGCGCACCTCGCCTGCCCCAGGTCCAGCTTGACGGCCCCTCTGCCGGACAGCACGGCCGGGTTCAGCTTCCTCGGGGGCGGGGCGGGGACGCGCTAACCCTCAGTCGGGCATGTCCCTCTACAGGAGGGCAAATCAAAACAGTGAGAAAATAACATGGGGACGATTTTTCGTTATTATCATGATCATTTTAAGATGGTTTAACTTTTCCCTCCAGCATCTGCCTGTAGAAAACATGCCCGACCTAAACCTAACCTGGCTCCACGCAAACCCTGGTCAGTCGGGCGGTGCAGGGTTCCGCAGGATCCTGCACGCTGGCCCGGGTCAGTGTAGCTCTGGCCCTGCAGGATCCTGCAAGGTCCGCCGCCCTGGCTGACCCCCGTTTGAGTTGATCCCCGTCCTCTGACCCCCGAGCGGGGCGGCTTCCGCTCCCCCCTGGGCCTCCCCGGGCCCGGTGGAGGGCGAGATCCTGGTCGTCCTGATTGCCCTGGAGCTCCAAACCCGTTCCTTCGAGTGGAGGTCACGCTTCGGTGCTCTGCGCTGATGCGTTCTAGTGCTGTCGGCCCTGGGCACATGGTCTAGATGCCAACGTTGGATGTGCATTCGTGGTGCGTTTCTTGGTGTTTGCGCTTACCTGTGGTTGAATCGCGCCCTTTTTGTCAAAAGTGGGTTATGGATGTGCGTTGTATATGCGTGCTATTGATGTATGTGCTTGGTTGAAAATGCGGATGGCGGCTCTAGAACTGCTGTGGTCTTTCATCGCATCTCGCTGTATGGTTCCATGGTGCGATAAAGAAAATCCAGAATGTCTCGCAGAGGGAGCCCAGCGGCTGTCGAATCACTGCCAACACCAAGCCGTCGTCAGCTTTCGTATCATACAGGATGCCTCTTGGGCGCCCATGCCAATACAGCTCTGAACTGCTTCCAGGACAATTGATGTGTCAATATGACTATGTCGTGTCTATCGAGAGAGCATGTCATACCATGCGCTGAAGCTTTGCTTCCACATCGAGAGCCTTCCTAAGCCTTCCAATAGGTTGTGGACGGCGCGACGCCGTGACCTGGCGCATCTCCTTGAAGATGCTCTACAATAGGAGTTTGACCACAAGAAATGTTCCACGAGAAACTCACCCTGAAACCCCAGGATGTCCATTGATGTTCGGTCTGGTGGCGTCACGTTTCCCATTGTAAAACAAACGAAACCCAAGACACCCAGGGCACCCTGGAGGCAAGCAAGGTGTTTCTTGGCATGGGCCCCCAGTGTGAATATCCGTGGACGGCGTGACGCCGTGACGCCTGGAAGGCGCGACTCCTCCCCGGCGGGGCTCGGCGAAGAGGGGCACTGAGCGAACCCTGCGAATGATTTAGGATTGTTTGGGCCAGGGCCCTTGGACCGACACACATCCCAGGATTCCAAAATGTTTACGGGACTTTCGTCTCCCCCACCACTTCCTGTATTTTCCCATACTCTCCGGGGGTTCGGCGACTAATTGTGTGTGTTTCCTCTCATCCTGACTGATGGCATATTTGTTCTTTCGAATCACAACCTAGCAGCCCCGACTTGCCGGGTACGTGATAAACAACTGCTGAGCCATTCGTCGTCGTTGTTCTTTCCTTATTCCTCGTCCTCCTTCCTTCTCGAACCCTGGTGACGGCGACCAGACAATGCTCAGAACACGAGTCCTGAGCCTCCCGGGGAGGAAACATTGGGAGGACGGAAATGAAGAAAGAGCAGGGCCAGTGCAACCGGAAGACTCAGCAGGGATGTTGGAATAAACCCTCCCTCCAAACTCTTTCTTAGTAGCTTTATTTCCAGTGCGGAGAATGCCCCGTTGGGGGACAACCGTTTGGAGATCCTGAAGCGCGCCACGACGCCATTCTCGGATTTTCAGCGCCACGATGCTGCGTACTGGCGATCCAGAATCGTGGCAGAACAACGTTCCTGGGATTTCAGAACCGCGACTCAACGTAACTGTGGCGCCCTCACATCTCTGAGTCTTTCCAGCATTCCAAAACAAACTGTGAAAACGAATGTGCGCGGCGCGGAGGAGAGAACCACATGTTCAAAAATTACCCTGGTTCCACCCATGAAGCCCTTGCAAACGTTGAGAACGAATGTGCGCGGCGCTGGGGCGAGAACCACATTTGTAAAAACCAAACGCCATTCATCCGTGCATATGTTGCACATTTGTGTAATCTACTAAACGTGGCGCTAAAATGAGAACCGTATTTGGAAACGGCCCGGCCTCAATCTGCGAAACTATTGCAACGTTTTCACGCAACTGTGCACGACGCTAAGGCGAGAGCGACATTTTGGAAGCGGCCCGCCCAATCTGTGAAACGGTTGTCAATGTCTAGTAAACTTCAAGATCTTAAGCGTCACGGAAGGCTCTAGCAAAACGGCCGGCCTGCCCTTGCGACTGGCCTACGGGTGCAACAAGGAGGAGTCAATTACTAGGAAAAGAACGGTTGAGGAGGACCAATGAAAACAAAGTGCCCAGTGCCGATGTTGAAATCAACCCTCCCTTTGAATTCCTTCTTCGCAGGTCCCTGCAAGGAGTCAGTGTCACTGAGGGAACTGCCACGTTGGAGGATATGATAATCGACTGAATTTCCATAACCGTGCCAGAACATCATCCCTTAGACTACTACAAACGCCGCGAATCAGCGGTACTGTTGCGCCCTGACGATCCTGAACCGTGCCAGAACATGACTCTTGGGAAATCAACGCAGCGACTCAAACGTGACTGTTGTGCCAGAGCATCTTCTCTAGGACGTCAGCCACAAGAGCCCTTCAAGTCGCAAACGCATAAGACGAGAATGTGCGCCGCCCTGCGGCGAGAACTACATTCTGAAAAGAAACTATGCTCCATCCAAGAAGCTGTTGCACGCATTTGCAATGAACGCACGCGGCGTTGAGGCGAGCACAACCTGATGACAACCGCCTGCCCTCCATTCGTGAAGCGCCTGCAACTTTTAGAACGTTTTTTCGGGAAATGCTTGAACCGAACTGGTAAACGTGAACCGGCGGCTCCTGCAACCGAACCGCCCAAACCAACGCCAAAACCAAACCGGCTGAAACTGCGCCGGCTGATTCGAACCGAATCGGCCGATCGGAACCGGCCCGAACGGTCAACCCGAACCGGTGGAGACGAACCGGCCTGCCAAAGAGACCTCCAGGACGGCCCAAGGGGGCCCAAGACGGACCCCGTAAAGTTCCAGCGGCCGACGGCTCCAGGAGGGCTCCAGGAGGGCCAAAAGGGCTCCAGGACGGCCCAAGAGGGCCCCTAGAGGCTCCCCAGAGACGCCCCCCGACGGATGCTACAACAGAGGGGTGCGTTGTAGCATCCGTCGGGGCCCTGTCAGGACCCCAACGAAACGGCCCAAGAGAGCTCCGCCAGGCGCTCCGAGGGCCCCAAGAGGGCCCCCCCTCCCACAGAAATCGGAGGCGGCCCCCCGACGGAGGGCCTCGGCGAGCCGTTTTCGGGCCTCCGGCCTTGGGGCCCAGACCTGGGGCCCGGACCTGAGGTCCGGACCTAGACTTCTGACCCCATGCCCCTCCAGAAAGCGGACCCCGGACCCCTCGCGGTTCGAGGGCGGGCGACCTGGCCCCCAGACCCCCAAGACCCCCAAGACCCCAGAACCCCATCGGCCCGACGACGACGGCGGAGGCCGGGCGGTGGCGGTCATGCGGCGGCGGCCGACGGCGACGGCAACCACAGCGGCGAGGCACACCTTGGCGCATGACGCCGTCGGGGAAGGCGCCGTCGGCGATCACGCAGTCGGGACGATGTCGTCGTCGCCGCCATCGCTCCTCCCCCTCCTCCTCCTGCTGCTCAGGTTTTTTTGGGGGCGTGGTTCGATGCGCGGCCGCAGAACGCAACACCTGTAACGTACTGTGCGCCAACCTCTCGATCACCCGAAACCGGACCGCCCGACACCGAAGAGTCCCGAGGCGAAACCGAATCGGCTCAAATCGAACTGGCGCCGAACCGAACTGGCCCGCTGCCGAACCGACGTGAACCGACGCGAACCGGCCCCATGCTGGTTCTTGCGCGGCGATAACGCGACGAACCATATAATGAAAACCTCCCGCGCTCCATCTGTGAAGCTCTTTCAAACCCTAAATGCGAATGCACGCGGCGCTGAGGAGAGAACGACATTTTAAACACCACCCTCCCTCCCACCACCGGGTAAACTCTTAGAACGAATGCGCGCAACACTGGGGCGAGAACCGCATTTTGGAAACCGCCCGCCATCCGTGAGGCTATTTGAGATTCTGCGTTCAGAGACGATACTGGCTGGGGACGTCTCCAGCGAAACACCTGGCCCGCCCTACCGACATGCATCGGGGTGCGATAGGGAGGAGAAGCTACAAGGAGAAGGGATGAAGGAGGAGGGGGCAGCCACCGCCCGACCCCTGCACACGAGAACCAGCGAGCACTGTAAGCCCCCGACCCTGGCCTCCGAGTCGGACGGGGACACCCTCCAGCATTCGACGCGAAAATAAAAACCAACATCTGCCAAGCCAGCACCCTCGGCAGGGCAGGTCCAAAGGAGGAGGAGGAGGAGGAGGAGGAGGAGGAGGAGGAGGAGGAGGGGAAGGAGGAGGGGGAGCCCTCCCTCGTGTGAACCCTTCGTGGCGGTTGGCGCTTTCCCGCTCCAGGGTCTCCCGGACTCCCGCAGCGCGAGGTCGTAGTCCGACAGGGCGTCCTCGGGCCTGTCCCCGCGGCGGTCGACAGTGAACGCTCCGAGAGCACCGGGAGGGAAGTCGGCGACGACGACGACCGACCGACCGACGATGACAACGACCGACTTCAACGATAGTTGACGACGACGAGCAGGGATGACGACGCCGAGCTGGAGGACGACGCCGACGAGCAGGAATACGACGACTGGCGGGAGGACGCAGACAAAGGGCGAGGGAGCTGGTGGGAGGAAGGCGACGACGAGAGAGGGGGGGAGAATGGAGAAGGGTGACGACGACGAGCGAGGTAAGGAGAAACCCGACGAGCAAGGGGAAAGACACGGAGAACTCGACTCGACTAGCCTCAGCATGCTGGGTATACTGGGCGCGTCTACTGATCGGAGGGCAAGCGGGGACCAGGAGGACAAGGAGAAGAACGAGGACGAAAAGAGGGGCACAGATGAAAAGGATAGCGATGATGACGATGATGGAAAGGAATGCGAGGACGTGGGGGCTAGAAGGAGAGAACGAGCAGTGGGGTGTCGACGAGACCGACATCGACGACATAGACGACAGACGACGACGAGGCCCAAGAGGAGGGTGAAGACAAGTACAAGGACAAGGAATACACGCGAAAACCTCCGACACCCCAAAAGGTCCAGAAAGCTGCCGAGAGCCTTCGAAAGCCTGCAAACGCCTCTGAAGCTTCAGAAAGGGGTCGACCATGTCCAGAAACAGGATTCATGTGCTCCGAAGTCATTTGAGACTGGGGAAACCGAAAGGCACCAATACCGCTTCGCC
Source organism: Prorocentrum cordatum (assembly GCA_963575745.1). Lineage (NCBI taxonomy): Eukaryota > Dinophyceae > Prorocentrales > Prorocentraceae > Prorocentrum > Prorocentrum cordatum. The sequence continues at coordinate 1,076,509 of CAUYUJ010004113.1, read as the reverse complement.
CTGGACCTCCCCCGGGATACGTTCTGACCAAAGTTTCGAAGCGAACCCAGCGGTGGCGACGAGGGCCTCCCAGGAGGCCCAAAGAGGGGAAATCGAGGCCAGCAAAGCAGTGTGGGTATACCTCTATCGCCTTCAGAATACCTCTGGAAGAAGCCCCCGAAAGCTCCGACAGCCCCTTGAAGCCTCTGGAAGTCCTCCCCGAAGACCTCGCCGAGAGCCCCCCTCGCACATGTAGAGGCCTCCCAGATGGGGTCGGAATATATGGGATCGGATCGGGCCACATCGCCGGATGCATCAGCGATGCATCGGCGATGCACCGGCGATGCATCTTCGACATCGGCGATGCATCGGCGACGTCGACGTGAAGTAAATCGGGCTGCACATCGAGCCGCATCGGCGATGCATCGGCGATGCGGCGCGATCCTCCGACCTCATCTACTACGACCCCATCTAGGATTAGGTCGGGCATGTCCCCCTACAGGCGGAGTGTCGAGGACACGTAAGAGAATAGAAAAATTAGCCAAGAACAGCCAGAACATGCTCAAACAATCGTCCCCACACTGCTCTTGGACTACTTCAGAGTATTCTTCCTGTAGAGGGACACGCCCGACTTGAATCGGGAGCGGCAAAGAGGGGGGCGTCCATGAGGGGGGGGTGCAGATCATGGCCGGCGGCACGTGCGCGGCCCAGCGGGGGGCCCAGGGACGTAACGAAACAAGAAGAGGCGCCATGAAATCTGGGGAGATATCATGGCCCCCGCCACGATATCCACCCCCCCCAGTCATCACCCCCCTCTTTGCCGCCCCCGACTTGCATCTGGGAGGCCCAGCACACGCGGCGAGGCGACCGGCGGCGCGACCCGGCCCGCGACGAGGCGGCCCGCGCCGCCGGCGCCAGTGGCGGCGGCGGCGGCGGCGGCGGCCGAGGGCGGCGGCGGCGGCGAGCGGTCGCACGGGCGACGCCTGGGCGTCGCTGTGTCGGGCAGGTGGCGGGGCGCCCTGGCCTGCCTATCGTGCGGAGAGTCGGTGGGGATTCGGGGTCACCGCACGGTTTTGGGACTCGGGCCGTTCTCCGAGGGCGTCTCGGGCGACTGGGGCATCCGAGGTCCCAAAACCGTGCGTTGACGGACCGTGCGGTGAGGTCCTGGGGGATTTCGAGGTCACCGCACGGTCTGTCACCGCACCGTTTCGGGACTCCAGATATAGGCCCACCAAGGAATGTTCTAAGAACCTTTTGTGGTCTGCGCGGGAGGTTCTCAGAACACTTCTGGCCGAGGCCGTCTCGCTCTGACACACATCGGGTTCATGTCCCGAGAATACTGTTTTTTGCTCTCGGAACAGGTCTGTGTTCTGAGAGCATGTCGTTGAATTCCTGTAGGAATGCCGGGATGGCCGGTCCTTGCTCAACAATTGGGGGGCGATGCATCAGCTGGAGGAAAACGTGCACTTTTTGGCCCTAAACTTAGGTCGGGCGTGTCCTCGTACAGGCGGATTTTGGACGGAAAGTAAAAATATTCAAAACATGGAACGGATATGCTGAAATAGTAAAACAATCGTCCCCATACTATGTTTGGCCTATTTTTGAATATTCCTCCTGTAGACGGACACGCGCCGACTTAACCCCATTCATCGTCCCCAAGTGCAGTAGGAGCTCGACATCAGAAACCTCCCACAAGAGACCCAACCCTGCGACCCCAGGACGCCCATCGATTTTTGGCGTGGGAGCGTGACGCCTTCCATGGCACCATCGAAACCCAAGAAGCCCAGGGCGGCTTATGGAAGACAAATCAACACAAATAGTCACGACATATTCAGAAACTGGCAGAAACAATAATCGAAACATCGTCCCCAGACTATGTTTAACTATGTTGAATATTCCTCCTGTAGAGGGGCATGCCGAAAGTAACATTAATTTTAGGTCGGGCATGTCATCCTACAGGCGGATTTTGGAAGAAACGATTTAAAGTACCAGAGACATACTCAAGCACATTGAAAGCATCGCGCAAAAAAAAACGTCTCCATACTATTGTCTGGCTATTTTTGAATATGTCTCCCGTAGAGAGACATTCCCAACGTAAAATTAACTACGCGACGCCGCGGCCTGGGCGTTGGCAAGATTGGGATAACTTGTACCTGGCTCAGTGATGCGTACCAAGGGACGCCCCCCCTCCACCACAGTCCACTATCCGGAACTGCCAGCACCCGACAAAAACACCAGCCACGGCAGATCTGGTTTGGCGATTCTGGCCAATTTTGGGGGGCGCTGGTTTGGACACCCGAAATGGGTACTGAAAGAATGGGTACAATGCCCAACAACAAATGTTGTCCCAAACCAACAGCGGCCGCTGTTGGGCAGGCGGCCTTCTGTCTCGAATGGACGCAGGCCGCGGCGGCGTGGACAGCGGATCTGGTTCAAAATGAACAGGAACTGCTGTTGGGCATAGTACCCATTCTTTCCGTGCCCATTTCGGGCGTCCAGGGCTGGGGCCCAATCACCAACCTGCCCCTCTTGACCAGTGTCCCGGCTATAGCCGACAAGACGCGCGAAGCCCGCGGCGGCCGGAGGCAGCCGAGCTGGCCGCGGCGCCCGGCGCCCAGCGGCCTCCCGACGGCGCGGCAGACTGCGGCGCGGCCGGCAAGCGCCAGCACGCTGCGCGGGTCCGCCCGGAGCGCCGCGTTGAAGTCGGCGACGGCCTCGCTGTGCCTCCTGCCAGGCATGAGCTGGATCGAAGCGAGAGGTCGAATCATGAGCAGGCACCGGCCGTCACGGCATTCCTATCGGCCTACCACGAGATGTTCTTAGAACCCAGGCCTGTTCTCAGAACACTGCTCTTCGAACAGGAGCCCGGTGTGTCAAAACAGGACTGTCTCAGCCAGAAATGTTCTAAGAACACTTCGTGCAGACCACACAAGGATCCTAGAACTCTCCTTGGTGGGCCTATAGGCCAGCCGAGACGCTTCGCCGCTGCTCGAGAATCGCGTCGAAAACGGGTCGGATCGCCAGCGAATCGTCCCGGATCGGATCGCGATCGGGTCGCCGCGCCAGGCTCTGGCTGGCACCGGCCGATGCTGATGAAACGGACCGAATGGAATCGAATCGGCATCGCGGCCCCAGCTGGCGAATCGAATCGCATCGCATCGGGACGTAGGCAGGCGGATCGCTGGGGAATCGCATCGCATCGAATCGCAGGCGGCCCTGCCTGCGGGGACGCCGCCGCCGTCAGCGCCGTCGCCGCCGCCGTCACCGTCGCCGTCGTCGCCGTCGGGCGTCTTCGCCGCCGTCGGTGGTGGCCAATCTGCGCAATGCGACAGATGGCGGCGGCGGCGAGGGACTACGCCGCGCTAGTGTCTGCGCTCGGGCCAGCCCGCGCCGTGGCCCAGGCCTCCAGGACTGTACCTGCGCCGAGATCTGCGCCTACGCCAGCGAGCTCGATTCAAAGCCTGGACAGCGAGGAAGCGCACGCGCAGGCAGTCGTCGGCATCGTCGCCTTCGCCGCCGTCGTTGGCGCTGGGCGTCGTCGGCGTCTGCGTTGGCGTCGTCGTCGCTGTCGCCGGCGCCGCCGTCGTCTGCGTCGACGTTGGCTGCGTCGTGGCCGTCGGCGGGCGAAGATGGGGAGCGTGGAGCGGGGAGAAGGGAGGATGAGCAGGAGGGAGGAGGGTCAAAGAGGAGGGGGCGGAGGACAGAGGAGGAAAGACGAGGGAAGAGGGAGGGCGAGGAGGCGAGAGAGGTCGGCGTCGCCGTCGCGAAGGAAAACACAAGGGGGGCAGCGGGGAGGGGCAGGTAGGAAGAGGCGGGCGTAGGCCGTCGTCGGCTGCACCTCCTCCTCCTGCGCCTCCTCCACCGCCCCCTCCTCCTCCACCGCCTCCGCATCCCTCCTCCTCTTCTTCCTCTTCCTCTTCTTCCTCTTCCTTTCGTTATCTCTCCCTCTCTCTCTCTCTCGTTGTCTCTCTGCCTCTGTCTGCCTCTGTCTGTCTGTCTGTCTGTCTGTCTGTCTGTCTGTCTGTCTGTCTGCCTGCCTGCCTGCCTGTCTGTCTGTCTGTCTGTCTGTCTGTCTGACTGTCTCTCTCTGTCTCTGCCTCTCTGTATCACTCTTTCTCTCTCTGTCTCGCCTTCGCCTCTCTCCTTCTCCCTCTCTCTCTCTCTCTGTTTTTTGTTTGTTCCCTCTCTCTCTCTTTATATATCCTTCCTCTCTCTCTGACATCTTCCTCTGTCTCATCCCTTTCCCTTTCTCTTTGCATATCTCTTGAAACCGCGTCTCTCATCCCTCTCTCTCACACATATCCCTCTCTCTCTTTCGTCTCTCTCTCTCTCTCTTTTGTTTGTTCTCTCTCTCTCTCTTTTGAATCCGCGACCCCAGCACCAGTCCAACTTTGGGGCCAGCGGCCCCCGGGGTCAGGCGTACCAGCCGAACGTCCAACACGCGCCGCCAGGAGGGGCTCTGCCCGTCCAGCACCTGTCGCAAAACTTCCTGTGTGCTCAAGTGGAGGGCGACAGTCCACCCGGGCACCCGCCCCATCCTCCTCCTCCTTTTCCAACTCCTCCTCCTCCTCCTCCTCCTCCAACTCCTCCTCCTCCTCCTCCTCCTCCTCCTCCTCCTCCTCCTCCTCCTCTTCCTCCTCTGCCTCCTCCTCCAACTCCTCCTCCTCCTCTGCCTCCTCCTTCTCCTCCTCATCATCATCCTCCAACTCCTCCCTCCTCCGCCTCCTCCGCCCCCTCGCCCTCCCTCCTCCGACCCCTCCGGCTCCTCCAGCTTCCCCGCCTCCTCAGAGGGGCAACGATCGATGGGGACTGGCAACTGGCATGGGGTGGGAACATCTTCCTGGAATCGGCGGTACGTCGCCGATGGATCGGCGATAGGACCCCCGCCGTGGCTCCCCACGTCCTTGGGCGGGCTGGGGTGTTTCGGCCCCCCCTATCAGCGACGAGTGGACGATTGCGGTCGATGCGCCCCCCCCTGTGTCCATCCCCCCCCGCTGTGGCTGCCCTTGCTCCTCCGCCCCCCCGCCCCCCTCCCGCCGCGGGACACCCCCCGCCTGCGCGGGGCGGCGCGCCCCGGCCCCCCCCCGCCCCCCGCGCTGCCCCCGCGGAGCGCCCGGGGGCTCCCGAGCTTCCGCAGCACCTCCCCCCGGGCCTGGCGCGCGCCCACGTGCCCGGGGTCCACCCGCAGGGCCCCGTCGAGGTCGGCCAGGCCGCCGGCGAGGTCGCGCCGCGCCAGCCTCGGGGGGGTGGCAGGCGGGGGGTGGCCTGGAAAGGGGGGGGAAGAGGAGGGCCCCAGGGGGGGCCCAGGAGGGCCCCTGTTGTGCCTCTCTGTCGGCCCCAAAAGGGGCCTGGAAGGGCTTCTCTGGGGCCCTGCTCTTCACCTCCCCGTTGTTGGGCCACCCCCCGATGGATGGGCTGATGAGAGGAGGGATGGGGCTCCCTGGGAACACAATGAGAATTAGGGCTTGGGATCGGGAGGTTCGTGTTCGGAGAACCAGGAAGCAGGAGCCCGAAACAAATTCGAAGCAGTCCAGGGGAGAACCGAAACAAACATCTTCTGCGAAGAGCTTGGACAACACGCGACAGACAACTCGACAGCCGCCCGACAACCGCGCGGCGCTGCGGCCGGTCAGCGCGCGCACGGCCCGCGGCTCCGCCGCCAGCGCGGCGGTGAAGTCCTCGGGCGCGGGGGCTCTGCGGGGCGAGGGGGGGGGGGGCGCGACGGGCGGCGCCCCTGGGCCCCGGCAGCTGAGTGGGAGGAGGAGGAGGAGGAGGAGGAGGAGGAGGAGGAGGAGGAGGAGGAGAAGATCTGGGCTCCAAGGCTTGGTGAACACCCTGTACCTCTGTACATCTGGGTGTGGCCAGGTAGAGCAGCCTGGAACTTAAGCGTATTATCCGCGTGTTTCTTTGTGCGCATATCACACTTAGTTCCCATACAATGACTCTTTCCGACGACGGGTCGTCGCCAGTTTCCCGAGCCCTCGTGGCACAGACGTAAGAGAGCAGCTCGTGCGCGAGCTAGAGTACTGCTACGACTAGCCCAGGCAAAGCGACTGTTACGAGGACACCACTCTCGACAGATGGGGCACCCTCGTCGCTCTGAGGGGCCCTGCCCTGGAAGGGCATGGAACTGCGTACGTTGCAAGAGAGTTGTCAAGGGTCATCATTGGAAGTGCCTGTGTGACATGCATTACGACAATAACTACAGTCACGGCCCTGCTCATGACTGGACCCTCGTGAAGCCCCGCCATGCCTCGCGAGGGCGGTCTGATAAGGGCAAAACGGGCAAGGGCAAGGGTAAGGATGAGGATACCCAAAGACCGAAGTCGCTCAATATTTTCATTTCCCGCATCATGCCGATTACACGTGCCGAGCTGGTCAATGCTGGTTCAGCCGCCGCCGTGTTCGAGGAGCCTCCAGCCCCAGCCGACCATGAGGCAGTGCGCGCTTTCAAGAAGCGCATATATCAGCAGATAGATGCATTAGCTGGAGTAGCCATCGCGGCCAAGGCCGCCAACAAGCCTATTGACCAGCTGCTCAAGGAGATCAGCATCTACAAGTACATGATCCAGCGCACAGCCAAAGTATCGACCCAGCTTGGACAGCTCAAAAGTAGAAAGGACAAGATCGTTGACAAACCAGATCGTTGCGTGAGCGCATGGCTCCCATTGTAGATGAAGAAAAACAGCTGGGACACGCGCTCGACAGGCTCAACCAGCACATCAACGAGGTCAAGGCACTGGAGTACTACGAGACCGACGACGACGATATGCAGGAGGATGGAGCTGCTGGCGAGTGGCAGGGGCCAGGCATTGCGGAGCCGCAGTTTGTCACTGCGCCCCCGCCGGCTGCGCCCAAGGCAGGCTCATGGGCGCCCTTAGGCGCGCCGCCTGCCATGCAGCCGCCGCCCCAGCCGCCCGCAGCCATGCCGGCCAAGGGGCAGCCGAACCGTGGCAAAGGCATGACCATACCACCACCGCCGCCGCCGATACCCCCTGCTCCAGGTCCTGATCTCACCAGGATTGATGGACAGATAAGCCAACTCACTAACATGATACAGGGCCATTTCAATGCTCAGCAGCGTCACGACACCACCATCCTCAGCATGGGCCAGTACATGCTCAATTTCAGCGGCGCCCCGCCTACGCCAGACGTGGGGTTTCCAGCGCAGGCATCGGAGGTGGCTCCGACGATGCCTGTCACAGTGGAGGGAGCCAAGCTCAGGGAACAGCCGACTACGCCTACGCCAGCGGCTACGCCGACGCCAGTTGCACCCACGCCTGGTCCGATGGGTACGTTGCCAGCCACGGGGAGTACACCTACAGCCACGGCGAAGGAGATAACTGCACCCTTTGCCAGCATGGGCTTGACCAGTGTCGAAGTCACGCCGCCAGCTCACGGCCGCTACCCCAGCTCGCCCGATTCCCGCGTCGAGAAGCCAGGTGGAACGACTCGCTCGCCCACGCCACCGCCCGCTCAGCCTACGCCAATTACATATGGGCCACATGCTACACCGATTTCAGCAAGCCAGCGCGAGGCTCAGAGATCAGCAGAGGTGAAGCCAGTACAAGACGAAGCAGAGCATGTTGCTGCACTGGAGGGTCGGGATCCGATATCGCCGACTCAGCCTTTTCTTCAGGGAGCAGCCTCCCAGGAGGATCCCCTCCTGCAGCCACCGATAAATTCGTGCACTTCACCGCCAGTCGTAGAAGTAGCTGTCTCGCCTCAAAGTGTCCAGCTATCACAGCTGCCAGCCAGCCAGATCGAGGCAGCAGTTGCTCAGGTCGGGGCCGCTTGCGCCGCAGGCGCAGACGACAACGCGCCGAGCCCCCCGCGCAAGCTCCAACGCGCAGGGGCTTGAGCCCGAGGCAGGCACCATGTCGGCCGATTTCAGGACCCCAAGAGTCCCCCCCACCCCATGACTATCCTCAGGCATGTGCCTCAGAGGGTTCGCAGTTATCGTAGCGGTATGTTACCTCTCGAGTGCACTTGCTTCCCCCCCCACTCTTGCTCCTATTTAGACGGGACGCGCGATGTTTGGATTGATGTCGCTCCAAAGATTCCCGATTTTGCCAAGCCTGTCTGTTCCTCTTCAGAATGACTCTCATGCACACGCCGCCGCTCCCGGTCAACGTGATCGGCTCATCTCGTCTGAAAGAAAAGAACACACGCATCCGCTCAGTGCTTTGCGAGCCACTCGTGCCCACTTTGCCTTCAGCCGCTTGCGCATTGCCTCTCGACTTGCGGGGGGGAGACGGGCGAGGAGGTTTAGGAGCAGAGGGAGGCAGACGTCTGTTCATTCACAGGGAGCCGCACAGAGAGTTCCAATGTCGGGTAACCACGTTGAGAGCCTCTGGCACCCTCTCGGCGAAGATGGGAAATGATCTTCGATGTGGGCACTCTATAACTTCAGCTCGAGCTTTTGCAATTTGCATTCCCGTCGCTCTCCTCGGGATCTGATAGGAGAAGCTAGGATTCAAGGCGACTCAGGCCCTCAACCACATGTATGTTTCAGGGGGCCAAAGCTTTGTTTTTTTAGCAACTGGGATGGTCTTGC